>JAPVLO010000335.1:2182500-2770000 GCA_027257055.1 Cephalopachus bancanus | reverse complement strand
TTTTTTTAGCTCCACATTTCCTGCACTATTATTTATTTTTTAAAAATTGATTTCCAAAGGGTTTTTAAAAAATTGGATTTAGCAATAACGTCCATGGAATTATGGCTTTAATATATAAGTTTTACTTTTCCCTTTGAACACAGAAAATGAAACAATAATTATTAAAAAATTCATGCTCATGTCACCTAAAATGATCGTGCACTGTCGTATGTGTATAACAAGTTGGGAAATAATTCACGAAAGGCCAGCAAACTGTTCCTTAAAGGGTCAGATAATACATATTTTATGCTTTGCATGCCAAGAAGCAAAATCAAAGAGAGTATGTAGGTACTTATATAAGAGAAAACTAATTTTCACATTCATTTTTCCCCAATCATTTAAAAAACGCCAAGACCATTCTACCTCACAGGTCATAAGAAACAGGTGGTGGACTGACCTTGGCTTAGAGGCCTTCATCTGTCAACCCCTGTTTGAAACTTATATCTGAATATTTATTTGTACCTTTTCTAAAATTTCTGTAACAGTGAATGAGACATCGCAGGCCTTATCTTGTAGGATGGCTGTGAAAATGAGCTAGCCAAAGGTATTAAAGGGCTTAGCACACATGGCACAAAACACTAACAATTACTTGATCAATACTGGTTGTTGTGTTCATTGTCATCATCATTGTTACCATCTTCTCTCTTAGTAGAGTTGGTTAGACACAGAGTACTTGGTCTGGCACACAGTAGGCAGCAAGTGATTGAGTACTTGGTCTGGCACACAGTAGGCACTCAGTGAGTGATTGAATACTTGGTCTGGCACACCGTAGGCACTCAGACTATGACTGAGTACTTGGCCTGGCACACAGTAGGCAGTGAATGATTGAATACTTGGCCTGGTACACAGTACATACTCAATAAATGACAGAAGGTGTTCATATCTTACATGGAATCTTCCAAGCACATCAGATTCAACTGTGGAACTTAAGAGCACAGTCTGGGGTTCTGCCACCAGAAATCCTGATGTACTCAAGGAATAAGCTGAACGCTTGTGTTTTTCTGAAAGTTCTAGAGGTACTTCTAATGATTCTAACCACAAAATTGTGGCTTATGCCTGGCCAACAGGGCCAGGAATCCCGATCTCCAAGTTAGCCATTTTGTTCTGCTCTGTTTTATGGCTACATATAACACAGCTCTGTAAATATTGGATTCCATCTGTCAGTCAGTCATCAACCGATGCTAATTGAAGATCTATCATGTGCCAGCCCTTGAGCTGAGTATTGAGGAGACAACGGGGAAGGAGGCAAAAGCCCGACAGTATGACAGTCCCTCTTTTTCATCCTCTATTCCTTTGTCATCCTTTGCTATTCCTCTTAACCTTTTTCATCACCTGGCATTTTAAATGTCTATTGGTTCTGCCCCCTAAGAGCAGGGACCAGACAGATCTCACTCATTGCTGCTGCCACAGCCTCAAACAATGCCTAGCACCCAGGTGGTGTCTTCAATAAAGATCTGTGCTAAGGAGGTGAGCAGGGAGTTCTGTGCCTATTGGAAAGCCAAGCAAATGGACAACCCAAGACATAGCACAAGTTCCCAGTCTCCTTGGCCTTGAAATGTTGTTGTTTAGCCTGAAGTCACTGTTTTAAGCCTCACTTTATTCATTTATAAAATGTATGAAACGTGGTGAGGAATAAATGGAACAATGCTTATGTGTGGCAAGAGCTTAAAAAGTAGTAGCTCTGTTGTGTTAATTTTCTCATCGCCTGAAGGTGAACAAACAGAAAACAGTTGTAGACATTTTCCAAAAATTCCTGAAGAGATAAGCAGAATAGCCCCAATGATATGCCTATGATATTTCTAATTATAAGAATGAATGCATGCATCTGTTTATGGGAAAAATATTTATTGAGCTTCTTCCAGGTATTATGCTGGGGCCCCAGGACATGGGAATAATTAACTCAGGTGCAGCCCCTACCCTCATGGAACTTTAAAACTTAAAAAAAGTTTGTGGGGAGGAGACAGATGGAAATCAACTAAAGCAAGAATCACTGAATTTCAACCCTGAAAAGAACAAGGCAGTGAGGTACATGACACTTTCAGACCTATGTTGGGGAGTTGATGGACTTAAAATAGTCTGAAGTCTCAGAAAAGGTTTCCCTGAACAAGTGATCTTTGGGTTAAAATATGGAGCATCATTGTTCACGATAGCAAGAACCTGGAAGCAAGCATGCTGTCCATCAAAAGAGGACTGGATTAAAAAAATGTGGTACATATACACGATGGAATACTATGAAGCCATAAAAAAGAACAAAATCATGAGTTTCTCAGCAACCTGGATGGAACTAGAGTCTATAATACTGAGTGACCTCTCACAGAAACAAAGATCTGAGTATCACATGTTCTCACTCATATAGTGGACCTTGAACATCCAATGTAATACTATAAGAAAATGACTGACAGTGGTGGGAACCTATGGGGGAGAAGGGGAAAGGAGATGGGATTAACGGTAGTAAATATCTGTCTGGGAGCTGGGCTCAGTGGCTCAGCCTGTAATCCCGCGCCTATGAGAGGCTGAGGTGAGTGGATTGCCTGACCCCGCAGGTTCGAGACCCGCTTGGGCAACTTGGTGAGACCTCACCTCTACAATAAATCAAAAAATTCGCCAGGTGTGGTAGCGCGTGCCTGTAGTTCCGGCTACTTGGAAGGCTGAGGCGGAAGGATCGCCGGAGCCCAGCAGGTTGAGGCTGCGGTGGTCGGGAGCGGCCACTGCACTCCAGTCTGGGCAACAGAGTAAGACTCCAACTCAAAAAAAAAAAAAAAAATCTGTCTGGGGACGGGGAGACACTGCTTATCAACAAGGGTGCCTGAACGAAGCATATTTGTATACCTAACTCTTAACTGTACCCCATAATATCATAATAAAAAATATTGATTAAAAAAATAAAAATAAAAAAATTAAGTATGGAGCATCAAGGGCATTAAATAGACTAAGAGGAGAGCACAGAGGGCCATGGAATGAGGACAGAAAGAAGCCAGAGTGCAGGTAGAGAATATGTGAAAATTTTGGTGCAGCGTGGTGGCCTACATCTGTAATCCCAGCACTTTAGAAGGCCAAGATAGAAGGATTGCTTGTGGCCAGAAATTTGAGACCATCCTGGGCAACATAGCTAGATTTCACCTCTAAAAACTTAAAAAAAACTTAGATGGGCATGTTGGTGTGTACCTGTAGTCCCAGCTACTTGGGAGACTGAGGCAGGAGAATCTCTTGAGCCTAGGAGTTGGAGCTTACAGTGAACCATGATCGTGCCACTGACTCCAGTCTGAGAGACAGAGTCAGACCCTATTTCTAACAAACAAACAAACAAACAAACAAACAAAAGAATTTCATGTCAGAAAGGGAGGCAGGGGCCAATCATTCAGGGCCTGTAGGTTAATTCTTCTCAAATCTCAGTGTGCTCACACATCCTCTGGGCATCTTGTTAAAATGCAGATTTTGATACAGGGAGTCTGAGGTGGGGTCCAAGATTCTGTAACAAGTTCTCAGGAGGTGCTGAGGCTGTTGGTTCATAGACCACACTTTGAGTAGGAAGGTTTTAGCCATCTCTTTATCCTAAGAGCAGGAGGGTTTAGGCGAAGAGATTTTCCCAAGATTCTTCTGGGCTTTAAGAACTCATCTTGGCCGGGTGTGGTGGCTGAAGCCTGTAATTCTAGCATTTTGGGAGGCTGATGTGAGAAGATTGCCTGAACTCAGGAGTTCGAGACCAACCTGGGCAACTTGGTGAGACCGTGTCTCTACAATAAATCAAAAAATAAGCTGAGCATGGTAGCGTGCACCTACTTGGAAGGCTGAGGAGGAAGAATCGCCTGAGCCAAGCAGGTTGAGGCTGTGGTGGCTGTGAGCATGCCACTGCACTGCAGCCTAGGTGGCAGAGTGAGATTCCGACTCAAAAACAAACAAAAAAACAAACAAAAAAGAACCCATCTTGTAGCTAGCTTGGAGCAAAAAACCCTCTGCCTGGAACTTGGGACTCCTTTGGAAGTTACTAAGATTCAGTTGAAGTTGCTGCTGTTTCCTAGTGACTGTGTCAGCACCAATTCTAGGTGGCATCACCTGGAACAGGCAGTCTGCCCAACTCAACCTCCCTTGTTCACATGTTATAATTCAGAAACTCTAGGGGCTGGGAAGGAAGGGATAGTCCATGCATTTTTTTTCTTTTTAATCAAGGTAGGTTTGCTAAAAAATAAAACGATAGATGATAGATAGATACATAGATGATAGAGAGAAACATAGACGACAGGCAGACAGACAGACAGACAGATAGATAAGTTTTGAGATACAATAATAGCAAACATGGGGTTGAAGTGAAATCTTACAAACATGAATTCATCTCAAATCCAATCATTTGAAAGATAGGGACTTGGTATGCTTTTGCTGTTGCTGTTGGTGTCTGAGTAGACCCATTAGAAATCTTGGGACAGCCAGTGCACCCAGCAAGACCAATGGCTGGTGGATTTGTGGGAATCTACAGAGATTACCAGTAAGAAGTTAGTGAGGAGGACAGTGGTGATCCCAACAGGGGATGATGTGCACAGGAGCCAGGGCAGATGAAATTAGAGGAGAGTTCCTCTTTGGTGACATTTGAGGGGACAGAATGAGAAAAGCAGCTGCTTGCACGGGGCCTTCGCTGCATCTCTCCCAGGTCTACCAATGTCTTTCTAAGACAATCTGGGTGACGAATATGAGCCCTTGTAAGAGATCTCAGTTGCTCTCGACAAATGTCCCCAAACAAAGGTTGCACGCCACCCCCTGTGCTTGCAGCTCCATTTAATTACTCACCTCTGAGGCTTTAAATCAAAGGTGGCTCCTATTAAGCATAATTACCTGTGCCAGCAGTTTGTATAACACAGTAAGTGAGGCGCTCCTAACCTGAAATGGTTTCTGCAGAGTATTCTCTGTGTGTTGGACTAAATCAACAGCAGCCAGGATACACAGCTTCGTAGGCACACATCATTCAGCCATGGGCACAAGCATGTTTCAGGTAGAATGTCACACTCACACGCAAACACATTTCCTTTGCATATGTCAGCAACCTGGAAACACCACTATTGCAGAAAAATAAACTATAAGAGAAAAGGCTTCTCTAAACCTCGACCGCATAATATGTGTTGCTATGTCAGTTTTTCTGCAAGAAAGGAAATTGCTATTCAATCAGTTCATCTCTGTACAATTCCACCTGCAGTAGAGAAAGCAGACAAACTTCAGCTTCCTTAACCACCGAATGCCTGTATATTCCGCCATCTTTCTTTCCTCGAGTAAGTCGCAAAGGGGTGCTACCCAGACTGACTCTGATATAGTCATTTTTCTCCTGTTCAACCTTACCACATCTTTCATTCCTGACATACGAAAACATTTTTTAAAGTCATGAGCATCTTTATCATTTCAGCCTCGTCAATTCCGTTTTGCCTAATTAATAAATAAATCAAAATCTGGAAGGAAATGAAAGTTGGGGAGAACTTTTGGCCCGAAGCAAAAAGAAGCTACAGTGATCTAGACTTGAAGGTGGTTCTTTCAGTCTTGTTAGCACGTTCTGGGAGCTATATTTCACCCCACTTCCACTTCCTACAAACCTGTTTATTAAACTATGCTCCTCAAAGCATCATCAAAGACCTCAAAAAAATCCCTTTCTCCAAAGACATCCATGATCTATTTTGGTCATCTTCAACCTGTTGTTGGCTAATATCATCACATTAACTAACATTTATTGAGCACGTATTATGTGCTAAGCACACATTAAGCCCACTATGCATACAATTTATATCATCCACATGGTGATCCCATGTGGTATTAGGGATTTTTAAAACTAAGAAACTAGTGGTTAGAAGGCTAAATAACATGTCTAGAATCAGAGAGAAAGAAAATAACCACCTGGATTTGAACCTCAGTCTGGTCTGAGTTCATAATCTTTGGATGCAACTCTAGAGCATGCAGTGCATAGCTGTGGACTTTGCTGGTCATGTAACCATCCCTCTTTTTTTGTAACACCACCTTGATTTTGCTTTAGTGAATTGCCACTAGCCACTCCCAGATCTTTTAGCTCTGGATGCACACACAGCAAAGCAGGCCAGTCAGGGCCTGTGACTGGTTTGGGGTAGGTCATACAAACCCATGTGGGCCAGCATTGACTGGGGTCCTTGGAAGAAGATGCTTTTTCTGTCAGAGTTGCTAAGCCAGATGGACAATGCTGCTAGGTGGCTGTTGTGATCACCAGGTGGAGAGATTCTGATGGAAAAGGAAGGAAGACAATGTCCTAGAGAGACCTCGCCCCAACTCATCCCTTGGGACTCTGTATCCATAGCCGCTGAGCTGGGGCTTGGCTGAGTTCCAGATGATGCACAATTTATCGCCACCTATAGTAGGATTCGTCAAAATAAAAGTTTGGCTTCTAGGAGTGCTGGGGGTTATATACTAGTTGTGGCTTTCGAGTCAAACACATTGGGTTGAACTCCTGGCTCCAGTATATATTTAGTATTGGAACAAATTATTTAACAGCTCTGTGCCTCAGTTTTCTTCTCTGGAAAATGGGAATAATCATCTACCTCCTTAAATGAGCAGAGGCCTAAATAAAGGTCAAGTGCATGTAAGATGTTTTGGGACAGTGTCTGGCGTGGAGTGGACGCTCAAAGGATGTTTATGCAACTGATGATTACTGTTTCAGGGAGCAAAACAGAGGAAAGGAAGGCACGGAAAAACCAAGTTGGTTCCATCAAGGGTTGTAGTGAGCAGTGAGAAGACCCTGGAGTGGCCAACCAGGGCAAATCTGGAAAACTTCACAGCACATAAAATCTTCACGTTGCTCATAAAAGCTGACCAGGAGCTAGTGTGCAGGACAGAAGGGACCTGGGTTCAGGATTTGTCAGATGGGAGATCAGGGAACTACTACCAGTAGAAATGTCAGGGGCCACAGGGACAAAATCTGAGGGGAAATCAACAATTAATCCTGGAAACAAACAAACATACAAACATACTTGAGCTTGAGTTCCTAGGTTGCTAGAATCATTTTCACTCTTTTCTCCCTCTTTCCTTCTTTCTTTTCTTTCCACCCATCTTTCTTTCTGTCTTTCTCCCTTTCCCCTCGCTCCCTCTCCACCTCCTTCTTTTCCTGCCTTCTTTCCCACCCTCCCTTCCTCTCCCTTCCCTGCCACCTTCCCTCCTTCCTTCCTCCTCTCCCTCCTTCCCTCCTTCCTTCCCTCCCTCCCTCTCCCTTTCTTCCCTCCTTCCCTCCCTCTCTCACTCCCTCTCGTTCTCCCTTCCTTCCTCTCTTCCTTCCTTCTGTCTTCTTTCATTCTTTGAACTAACACTTCCTACATCCTCACGGAATGCCTCGTTCTGGGCATTATTCTGGGTACTCCATTGCTAAACTTTGAAGACAATGGCTATGCCTTGTTTATCCTTGACACACAGCACAGGGACTTGAAAACAATAAACATTAATAAATGTCTGTTGAATGAATAAAAGAACGACTCTCAAATGCACATATTCCTTTCAGGGAACTTATCTTCCCCTAACTTGTTTGATCTATCCACTCCTTTCTTCATGGGGTTTCCAAGCCTCTTTCATATTATTCTTGGAAGGAGATTTGTAACCTGGAAGAGCTACATGGTAGCATCAACTTTAGCCTAGTAAGGTTTCAATCTCAAGCCTTCACCCACAAACTTCTCTTTGCTCCTTGGGAAACCAAGGGCTGCCTTTTGTTTTTACTATGTGTCTCTTTCATGGAAAATTAAAACATCTCACTCCACAAATTGGTTTGCTGAGTGTATTATGTGTCACAGCTGTCATTTTCATGATTGCAAAAATTATAGGAAGCCCTTCCCCTCATCTTCATTAAAACATATTTTTCTCTTTCAATAAAGAAAGTTGCAAGTTGCTACTGGTTTATCTTGTGGAACTCCCATGAACTTTTCCAATTCCTTCTCTTTACTGCAGGATAGCAGTTTAAAGCATATGCCTGAGATTTCAGATTGGAGTCACAAACAAGTGTTCCTCCTTATTTCATTTGTCAGAAGGCAGAGAAGATTCACAAGTCAAACCAAAGCACAAAACTTTTCTTGTGGAGTGAGTGCTCAAGGGACTGGGGTCTAAAATGAAAATCAGATCATGGTTTTAAAAAAAAGAAGAAACCACCTCACACAGTGCATTGTTACACATTTGAAAACATCTCTGTGTTCCTTAAATGTTCTGCTAAGAGTACTAACAGGTCAGCCCACAGGAAATGCAAGAATACGTTATATTTTAATCAGGACACATAAAACACTGTCTAGAATGTTATGTTGCCCAAGGGATTGCAGCGAGCAGGGAACATTTACAAACTCCAGGTCAGTCTCCCCATTACATCACTGTGAAAAAAAATAAATTTATGAGGTTAAATTATATGGATGTTATATATTAGAACCGTTAGCCCATTCCCAAATGAGAATGTTGGCTGAAACAGCCAGATTCCCTGAGAGAAATTTCTGTGTCCTTCTATCATGGATATTTTTATGGTAACTTTCCACAAAAGGGGGAAGACTTATTCTTTGAAGATAATGAAATGAATAAAAAAGAGAAGCCTCATCCCTCCCCCCAAAAGTCTAAATTCCAATTGAGAGGGCACCTAAAAGAGTGACTTACATGATTCTTCTCCGGAGATGATAATACTGAAGTTATTCTGTGGAACTTACTCATGATTTATTTGATCTATTCCTCATCTAAGTGATTGGAAACACAGATGTTGATGCTATAACTTTGCTTCCAGTAAATAATTCCTCAAAGGACTCACATTTGTTTAACCTTAGTCACAAGATGATAAAACATATTAAACATTTATGGAGGCAGTAACACGATTCTGCTGGTTTATGCGTTGGGCGAGTTTGGAAACTCATTTCTCCAACTTTTCCACCTTCTTTTCACCTCCCTTATGGGAAAAATATCTTTGGGGAAATTCCTGTACCTGGATTATGAAGATTTTCTTTCTATTCATTCTTTCTCTCTCCATTTGTGACTGCAGTTTGACAATAAACAGAAGGACTGCCATGCTGATCTTAAGGAACAATAATTAAACCAAAGGGACAGCAGACAAGATGCTCCTATGGGATTGACAGAGGAAGAATAAAAACCCTACTGGAACGGTTTCCTTACGATTGCTTGCCTGCTTCTGAGATAAGCAAACGTTCGCACCACGTGCCGCGAGCATGCATTCATTTATCCATTCGACAACATTTCCTAAGAACCTACTAGCGTTAACCCTGTAGGCATAAATAACCGGGGCCTCTAAATATACCAACAACTCCAGGAACCATGGAGAA
Source organism: Cephalopachus bancanus (assembly GCA_027257055.1). NCBI lineage: Eukaryota > Metazoa > Chordata > Mammalia > Primates > Tarsiidae > Cephalopachus > Cephalopachus bancanus. The sequence continues at coordinate 2,760,674 of JAPVLO010000335.1, read as the reverse complement.
CCTTCTATTCATTCATTCATTCATTCCCTGTGGGCATAAATAATTGGAGTATCTAAATATTCCAAAGGCTCCAGCAACCTTGGAGAACTCTGTTCACTCGTTCATTAATTCATTCATGCGTTCAACCACAACACCTACTGTGTTCCAGGTAGGGATCAAATAAAATGATCCCCATGATTCATAAACTCAATCCCTGACAGGATAGAACACGTAGTATGGGGAGAAAGATACATGAGGAAACAGAAACTACAACAAGGTGTGGAATGTGCTTTCCGGTACTATCTGTCTTTCATACATTTCCCATCGAGTGCAAATTGTCCTGTGCAAGGGACATCCTGTGTGATGGTGGTTCTGTTTTCCTCTCACCCAGGGCTGTGACCAGGAGGTCAGGGTGTGGTGCCACAGGGGAACTCCCAGGAAAACACTCTGTGACCCTGGCCTAGTGTTACCAGAGAATTCCTGAAGAGCTTTGTGGTGACTGCATTAGTAGCTTGGCATTGGCAAAACCAGACATATGCCAGGTCCACCTCAAGCACAAAACTCATGTATCTTAAAGACTTTTTACAGTCTCCCCCAGTCACATATACTAATACCCACAACATTCCTAATTCAGTCACACATGAAACATACATCACAGCACACATAATACACACATATTCCCAACTCATGTCCGCAATCAAGTAAACCCACAACACAAATACGCACTCAAAATATACACAGAGCATACCCAATACAGGTGGATAACAGACCCAACACACACACACACGCACACACACCACACACCTCACGCCACACACATACCCCAGTTCTAAGAATGATGCTGGTCTTGGTTATGAAAAGCATGTGGTATCATGTCGACCTTCCTAACCCTGGGTCCAATCTTATTTATTTATACTTCTACTCTCAGGATCTACCAGTGAGATGCCCAACATGCTCACTAAACTGTATTAAACTGAAGCTTAACTGTTTAAAACATTAAATGGAGAGATTGACTATTAACAATTCACCTTGTAACACAAAGTCCAAGAGCCCTTCCTTCCCTGACCTCACCCACCACACACCTGTAGGGCACCGCAAAGTCGCTTCCAGAAAGTGACAGCTGCCCAACTGGGAAGCCTGATCTCTTACAAACTTGAAGAACAAATGCAATTTATTTTATGTTATTCATGCTTTTGACTTCTCCCTGTTACCCATCCCTCCCCAAGGCAGTTACTGACAGCTTTCTTTACACATTTGGGATTCAAGTCAAGTGTGGTTGCATCACATTCATTATTGGAATTACTGGTATATTTTATTTACATTCAGTTTACTTACTTCAAGCAGATATTTTGCAAATGCCTACTAGGTGCGGGTTAGCCAGTGACATTTTTGGTTAGAGAGGTATGCACCTCAGTGAAGGTATCAAGCATGTTCAAAATATGTGATATTATCTTTCAATAATGTTTATTTTTCTAAAATGATTCTTGCTAGATGCAGTAAAATTTCCACAACTGTTTTTCTCTATATAAATTACTTATGTGAAAATTGTAAACGTTTCCATGAATATTCAATACAAGATTATGTGCAATAGTGAAAAATTTAAAACATGCTAAATGTCTACTAATAGAGGAACTGATAAGTGAATAAAATTGTGCATTCTTATAATGGAATATTATAAACATACAAAAGGAAATTAGTTATATTTGTTTCTTAATCATTCATCATCCTTTTTCTTTATCTTTTTTTTCCCTCCATCTACCTACTTGAATGGAGCCCAAAACATACAGTTAACACACACATTACAAAATATAGTATGAAACTATTTTCACAAAATTTTTTACACATGCTCAAGATAATAATAATGCTCCTGACTACATATACATGCATTTAAAACTACAAAAAAAAAAAAAAAAGAGAGAGAAAGATATCCTTACTGGACACTTAATAATACCTGTCTCTGGGGAAAGATTGAGAAGGGAAATAATAACTAATATTTGTTGAATCCTTATGATGCACTATGCCTTGTTCTAAGTACTCAATATACAACAACTTTTTAAATCCTCATAGTAGCACTTGGAAGTAAGCAGTCTCCTTAAGCCCATTTTACAGAATGGAGGCACAGAGACTACGTTTGGTGTTCAAAGAGGACTTATCTATAAAGTTTAATTATTTTATATCTGAAATTTATTATTTATTTCAAGTGAAACAAGGCCATCTTGGTTTTGACAATTTTTTCTCTATATATAATGTTAATCTATATTAATGCTAAAGACAATAAAGTAGGATGACAATTTCATTCGATTTCTCATTAGAATAACCTCAAATCAGATGGTTAGGCAATTTGCCAAACTGTATATTATTACAAATGCTTGTTTTAAAATGTCACCCATAAAAAAATAAAGAAGTTAAAAAAACCCAAAACCCACCAACAATGATTAGAAACAATTTGTTACATTTTTTCCCCCAAGATAAGATCTTATGATTTCTGGTGAAAGCAACATTCTCTGAGATCTGCAGTCTTGAATTTCATGATCATCTTTTTCTTCCCGTCATTGAAGATACTCATTTAAGTGTCACCTACAGTTAAATACTTACAGGTATGAGACCTCTTTAGAGATCCTGACCATAAATATTATGGGGGAAAATCTGTGAGGATAGCTTTCCATTTGCTAAAATAAATAATGAGGCGGCGTCATTGCATATGTTCCATATTTTTTGACGGCCAGGAAGAGTCATGGAGCCTACAAGAGATTTATGGGGAACAGATGAGCAGTGTCTGACTTCAGGACATATCCTCAAAGATACTGTAGGAGTGGGTAAGCATGATCCTTGCTGAGACACCCCAGATGGACTATGGTGGGGGGTTTCATGGTTTTTTTTCTCCTTTTGTTTAATAAAACAGGAATGGCTTTATGAAAATGCCATTGTGGAAGGCACAGAGGTTTCAAAAATCCTTTTTTTTTTTTTTTCCTTTTCTTCATAGACTCAAGTTTTAAAGACGGTGTTTGGGGAATTAGATAAACAGGAAGATCTTTTTTTTTTCCTTTGACACAATTGACTTACTTCAACCTAGGGAAACACTAAATTTCAGTTCATGCCCTTGGCCTTCATGTATCTATACTAGACTGGGAGTGTTTATTTATGTGACTCTTTGCCATTAAGCATTAAATACTGTGAGAGGCAACAAAGCACAGTCTCTGAATACTTGGACTCTGATAGTCAGACCCACGTTTCAATATCCTACCTAAAAGCTTGTGTGATCTTAGTCAAGCCCTTAAAATTTCCAACATTTAATTTCCTTATCTATTCAATTGGCCAAGAATAATAACATACAGCTTACGGGATGACTCAAGAAGAGACTGTATACAAACAACCTGGATGTTGTCAGTGCTTGGTACATGTTAGGCACGAGCTTGGTCCTTTTGGCTTAGCTGTTATCCAGGTCAAGAAACAGTAGCCATTAAGACAATGACAATTATGATTAGCATTATGTTTATCGTTATCACCATCATCATTTTTTATCACATTCATCCATGGAGGCACAGGTGCTAGACAGACAGAGCTTGGAAGTCTGAGGACTGGGAGGAATCAAGAAAGAAAAGAGACAAAACCAAGGAAGAAAAAAACAAATCACCAAAAAAGCATGAGAAAATATGAAAAAGACAATAAGAGAAGAAGAATTTTTTTTAAAAAAATAAATAAAACCAGGTTTTCTGACCTCTCATTCTATAGAGTCTCCAGAATTTTAGAGAGTGTAAGAATAAAGAATCAAGTACGTGAGATTTTTTGTGTTTCTTCCTTGTCTCTCTGGCATGGTACCCAGGTTGCCAGCCAAGTGCTCCCAAGTAGAAAGAGCCCTCTTCATCTATTTGCTGGGTTGCTTGTCTTTCTCCTTCTTAACTGAGAAATTTTCTGGACTCTGACGTTTGGTGTAAAGACCAGATAAACAAAGGCATAAATGCATGCATTTCCCTGTTGAAATACAATAGGAAATATGGTCCCCCCCCCCCGCTTCTAAAAACATAAGCAACCACCATGAGGGAGTGAGTGTGAGAGAGAGGCTGCTTATATATTTTTTTCTGTTGACTAAAAAAACACAAGTGAAAATGGATCCGTTAGGGGAGGGGAGGGGAGGGGAGGGGAGAGGAGAGAATTTACATCTATATTTTTTCCTGCATCCTGCAATTCAGATGGATTAAGTGGATACTTAATGTGCAGATTCACAGATTCTTGGGCCTCTTCTCATCCTATGGAATTAGAATCTCTAGGCTCCAGGTTGAGAATCTGCAAAAGTATACTTTAACAAGTTCTCCAAGTGATGAGTATATCAAATAGAGATTGAGAACCACTGCTCTACTCCAGATGTAAACCAGGACATCATTCCCCTTACCTCCATAATAGCAAAACTTCCAGGGGTAGTAAAGACTTCCCAGAGTTCCCCCTGGCTTCCAGGAGTTTCTTTGACCTGGTGTGACTTGACAGCCCCTGCCCACAGCTAGTTCCCTGTTCCTGACGGGTCCTGTCAGGCAGCGGCATCTGCAATCTACTGTGAGTCACGAGTCATTCCATCCATCCTCACAGTTTGTGTAAAATCTCCCCGCCTGATTACTGATCTCTTTATTTGTTTCTTGAAAATGTTTTTTCTTTTTTTATTGCCTCAAATCATTTTATTTCAAAACAAAAAAGTATGTCACTACAGTCACAGTCATGAAAAACTAGTATCATTTGCCATCAATTGATGGCAATCAGGCAATGAAAAAATTCCACATCATTATTTCACTTTTTCCACAGGATGCCATTGCTCTCTAAAAACCTCTGGGTCTCCAGCTCTGCTCCTTCTGATAAACAAGGGCGAGAGAGGTGTTAAAGATAGGCTAACACCAAAGTGAGACTTTCTTCTTGATTTAATCAGACGGGTTGAAGGTATTGTAAAAGGGATATTATTTTCACTAGGTGACCCAATACTACTTCATTTACCATATTGTCCACTGGTGGACAGCCCTTAATGGGACAACTCTGAGTTACAAATGTTCAGGGATGGGCTCACTTTCCTCATTAAAACTGCATAAAACTCATGCAGACTTGGACAGAGGGGCTAGCCGGTGTAAGTTTCCATTGGAGGAGATGATGATTAGAGTCAGTGATCTCTAATCCTTCCCCTCTGGGATCATTCCATCATCTCCCTGTGTTTTCTCACTTTGACCTCTAATAACCATGTCACCAACTATGTGTCAGACCTTATGGACATAGAAGCAACAAGACACAACATCAAACTTTCAAGGCCATAAGCTCAGAGTCATGGTGATGATTTTAATAACTTACTATGTATTGAGTGCTTACTGTATACAAGGCCCAATTCCAAGTACTTTGCTGGTATTAATACTTTACTTCTGCCAACTACACAAAGTAGAAGTTGTTATGATCCCTATTCTATTCATAAGGAAAATCAAGGCATGCAGAGAATTATTAACTTGTTAATATAGTGATCAAAATGTATTGCCCTCTTATTGTGCATGTACCAGAGACTATGCTAAGCGTATTATCTGATGTATCTCAGTTAATCCTCTCAAAAACCCAGTGAGATGAGTCCCTTCATTAGGTCTATTTTGCAAATGAGGAAACAAACTGAGAGGCAGAGGTGCCTAAGGACATAAGAGAGGAATTCAGCCTTTGTCTGTTGGACTCCAGGGTCCACTCCTTTGTCCAGGGGCTGTGTTGTCTGATGGGGATGGAGAAATGTGTCAAGAGGCCATTCCAGGATTCCAGAAAACGTGCTTGGAAAAGGATGGCCTCTTCCCCTAGACAATCAATTCTAGAATAAAGGCAACTCCCAACACTCTTCCTTGTTTCCATTTTGGCTCAAAGAATGACAGACTGACAACTTTCAGCCTTTATGTATAACTAGAGAAGAAAAAACAGAAGAGAGGATTAGAGAAAATATTCATAGGCTAACCCAGTCTGATGTTTCTTAGACTGTTTTCAGTAGTTGTTCTCCTCTCTTCACACACACCCAACCTGCAATCTCATGGTTTGCCTTCAGACTACTGCCCCATCTCCTCTCCCATCAATCTGGTCCAAGTCTCCAAAAACTTTTGACTGGATGCACGCAGAAGCCTCCTGTGAATGACTGACCTGCTTGTATCCTGAGTCCCTGGTATATCATACTGCTGTCAGAAGGTCCTATAAAAACCCCATTCAGATCCTGACTCTATTCCTACACACTCCGGGGCTCCACATCTGAGTGAGAGACTCAGATCCAAATTTCCTTGTTCCTCATGGGTCACCCTCTCTGTCCGCTTCCGCCACCCTAGATTCATTTTTGTTCCTTCCAGCAGTCTCCAGCCTGGGGTGTTCAGCTATGCCTGGCACTGTCTTTTCTTTTCTCCCTGTGTCTCTCTCCTCTGGACATAGTGTCAGCATCACTTCCACAGAGAGGGACCTTTCCTGACCATTTCATCCGAAACAGCCACTTCTGGGTCAAGCTCTGTCCCTGACCCTCCCTTCATTTTCTTCACCGGAGTGCCACACCCTGACACATGGGATTTGTCTGCGGGTTAGTCCCTTACCTGTCCTTCCCACTAAGTGTAAGCTCCAAGAAGGCAGGCTCTGTCAGGTGTGATTCAAAGTTTTAGTTCAGCACCTTCACAGTACCCAGTACCCAGCCAACCTAAAATCATAGTTATTAAGAATAAAGGTCTTAGCTGGGCTTGGTGGCTCAGCCTGTAATCCCGTGCTTTGGGAGGCTGAGGTGAGTGGATTTGCCTGAGCCTGCGGGTTCGAGACCTGCCTGGGCAACTTGGCGAGACCGCATCTCTACAATAAATTACAAAATTATCCGGGTGTGGTAACGCGCGCCTGTAGTTCCAGCTACTTGGAAGGCTGAGGCTGAAGGATTGCCAGAGCCCAGCAGGTGGAGGCTGCGGTGGCTGGGAGCGTGCCACTGCACTCCAGTCTGGATAACAGAGTGAGACTCCAACTCAAAAAAAAAAAAAAATAAAGGTCTTAAGACAGGCAGTAAAAACTCCCAGACGTTCTCCAGGATCCCAAACCTCTCTGTTCTAAGACATACCTATACCGTCACAGGCACCCAGCCAGCTTCCCTTCTTCCTTCTCTCAGGCACTTATCTGAAAGTGACAATTAAAAAGTGAAGAAGGCGTTACCAGGAAACAGCCTGTAGCCTATTCCCATTAGCTTAACAACCCCTAAGCTTTGCCACCTGGGGCCTGAGGGGATGAGCACAGGTTCCTGTGGGGGAGGGGTGGAGTTGCCAGGTCCTGGGGGGCTGGGAGCACCTGGAGGCTGTGGCCAGGAAGGCACCTGGAGAGCAGGCAGGGAGAGACTGAAGCTCAGGGGTCAGAAATGAGGACACTCCACCCCTCATTTCTTCACCTTCATCGGCCATGCTCCAGCCGGGGCTCTTGGCTTAACCAGGAAGTCGACACATCCTGATTACCAGCAAGCACAGTCTATAGTACAAATAAACAATATTTATCACACAAAGGGGTGACACTGCTCTCAGTCAAAGGCAGATGATGTCATGATGAACAGCATTTGAGATTATGACTAAAACCCCAGTCTTTTGATCATTCATATTTTCTAACTTGATACACATTTAAAGTATAGCTATGATCATGATTGGTGCAGAGGTCTGCCAGAAATTTAAGATGTCTGAAAGAGATCCTTATACTTCAAGTAATTAATTGGTATACAGAGTAATACACTAATGGAAGTATTCACTTAGCAGGAAAAAGTTATTTAGTACCTAATAGCTAAAAACTAATTCAGTTGCCTCTTCTTCTGAAGTTCCTACCAGTAAGGAACAAACAATAAATAGAATAAAGAATAAAAGAATTCATTTATGAAGAAGATACCAAGCAAATACTGGGCCTACACTAAGGGCTTTATCTGCATCTCATCATTTAATTGTCATAACTAAAATATGAGTGAACAGTATCCTTACCCCCATTTGACAGGTGAATAAACTGAGGTGCAGTGAGGTTAAGAAACTTGTTTCTGAGTGTCCAGCTGGCTTAAGCATGGGAAGAGCTGCCACTATATCCTAGGTTTGCTTGATTCTTAACATTTGCCCTTCCACGACCTCCTTGTGTCATCCATCCCAGCACCGATTGCTCTACAAAGGCTGGGCATGTGTTTTTAAATCCAGGTGCCACCACTGTCATCCTAAGCATCCTACTCACCATCACTGGGATGCCATGTAAGTAGACCAAGAGGGCAAACATGCCCAAGTTCATCACCACCTTCAAAATACAAACAGGAGCCAATGTTCTGCTAGTCACCGAATCAGATCATGTCACTTCTCTGCTTGGACTCGTGCAATGGAATCTTATTCCATCTGGAAGGCCATCCACAGCCTGCCCTCTGCTTACCTGTCTTACCTCATTTCTCACCGCTCTCCCCCATCTTAATCTGCTCCAGCCACAGGGGCCTCCTCCATACTCCTCAAGGCAACTCTGGCCATAGCCCCTTGGCACTTCCTACTTCCTCTGCCTGGGCTGCTTCTCCCAGTCTCTCAAAAATACCACCGCTGACCAATCTATGTAAAATGACAATCCTCCAGCATGCTTGACCCCACTAATTCTGACTTACTCTTATGAAATGCAGTGAGCACTACTCAATATGTTATGCATTTATTTGTTCATTAGTGTTTTAGTCTCATCCACAAGAATATTAGCTGTGTGAGGGCAGGAACTTTTCTATTGGTTTTCTACTGGTATATTTCCAGCACCTTCAACAATGCCCAACACATGATAGGTACATGGTCATTATTTGTTGAATGAATAAATGAATGAATGAATGTACATACATACACGTGAAAGAACATTCCAGAAAGAGTCATCTTCCTGTCACTTCAGGAGTTGACCTGAAGATTCTATTTGGAAATGTTACTAAAGGGAGCATCCATGCTTTCAGTATACCCTTATAGGTTTAGACATCACAACAGATGCAGGGAAAGGATAATAAAAATGGAAGGTATTTCCTTGAAAATCTCTATGGTTATTCTAGATAAACCATCACAACAGATTAAATGCATAGGACTCGAGAGCAGGAAGGTTGAGCTTAAAAGCCAGCTTGGCCATTGTATGACCCTGAATGGGTTATCCTACAAATGACTCAGACCCCCATCAGTAAAGCAGGGATTATACTAGCATCTACCACATAGGAATGTTATAAGAAATCAGACTCAGCTCAGATGTCCCCACCTGTGAGAAGTCTGCCCTGACCATCCCCAATTATCTAGTCCCAACTCATCCTCTCATAATTTTGCTTTTATAAAACCATTGTCATCATGAAGTTTTTTCTGTATCAAAATGATCATTTCTTTATAAATTGACTTGTATGTTCTCTAGCTTCCCCTAGTGGGAGGGCAAGTTTCCTAGGGACCATACCTCGCAGTCTCTGGTATAAAACACCCATCTTATTCATCCCTGGGGCCCGGGTAATAGAACAGGATCTGGCACATAGTAGGAACTCAAGAAATAACTGCTTTTTAAATGAATGAATGTAGATATATAAAGCATTTGATAGAGTGCTTGGTATGTAAGAAGCACTCATTTAGTGGCAGATATCACTGTTACTATCATTGTCATTGTTGGTCTTATAAACACTATTTTCTTGGGAAAGAAACATTTTTTTTTTTTGAGCGAGTGCAGCGCTCCAAACAGCCCAGCATGAGTCTGCCTCAGGAGAAGAAGCCGAAACACTACTCAGCCATTGTATTTCCAGTTTTACAAATCAGAATGCATCCATATCTGATTTGTTTTCAAGCCCTGGACCCCTTGTCCCAAGACAATTGGTGAGCTGCTTGTTTCACTTCTGGTATAAATTTTCCACGGTCTGGCTATTCAAGGTAAAGACACCCTCTTCCCTCACATCCATGTGAAACCTAACAGCTTCAGTGCACTTTCTCAGCCCTAGTCTCACATAGTCTTTTCAACAAACCTGGAAGGGAAAGCCATGATAGTCCCCATTCTATAGATTAGGAAGTAGAGGGCGGAGATTTGAGCGGCTTGCCCAGGTGCACACGGCCAACAAGAAGTAGACCTAGGGAGCTGAATTTGGATCATTCTGACTCCAAAATTCACTTTCTCATCCTAGGAGTGAGGTCTACCTTTAGATCTTGCCCAGGGCTGCATAACCAACCCGGGACAAAGCTGCCACCAAAGCCCAAGCCACTTCCCCTTATCCCACGGCTCCATTCACAGTCTCACATCCAGTCCCAAGAGGGAAAACAAGAAGAAGAGCAAAGCAATGTACCCAACTTTCTAATAAAGGAAAATAGCCAAAGGCAATTCTGATAGGAAACGCATTTAATTTCATTTGGGCATTTCTTCTGTACCAAATGGTACCGTAGTGTAGAATAGATTTAACTTTTCTCTCTTGATTCATCCTGACGCAGAAGCTATTCATATGTCCCTGGGGAGACGAGAGAGGCTCCTAAATACAGAAAATATCCTAAGGATCTGATACATTTAAGTGACTTAAAGAAAGCCCCATGCAGTCTATATGGAAATATTTCTATACCGTTGCTCTCACTTGCACAAGTCAGTTTTCCCCCCTATAGAAGACCTTGACCCTCTGTTTCATTTGTATCTCCCACGTCACCAGATTTCATGGATTTTTCATGATGCAGGAAAGCATTATGAAAGTTTCTTTCAAATTCCTTACAAACAGAATGGCTGCTGCCAACTCTGTTTTTATATCATTCCGTCCTTTGCAACTATTTTCATTAAAAACAATAACTGTGTTCTGCCCACCTTAATATCTAAGCTATATAATTTCCATAGAAATGGCTTAGATATAGCTTTAAGAAGAAAGCTCAGGGGTGATTTTAGAGTATTCATTCAGTTCTGAAAGCACTCAACTAATTAAGACCAGTGATCTTAATTTTTGTACTAACAGAAACTGCAGAATGCTGTCTTGTTTTTAAACCCACCCTAGTGTCTAGCAGCTTTCTGGAAACTCGAAGTCTTTCCTTTAGCATAAATGGACACTACAGCTTTTCAATTAAATTAGTCTTTGGAGAGAGATGCAAAAGGGCTAAAAAGCTCCTTTAAAAACAAAACAAAAAATCTTCCCTGCTTCACCGCTTCCTATTTGCCAAGAGGAGACGTTTAGTTAAAATGCAACGCTATTTTCTTCTTACCCTGCCGAAACAAAGTTTTCTTGATCTTGAACCCTGAGCTAGCTATCTTATAAAGATTCTTGAGGTTTTTCTTTTGGTTTGTATGTCCACATTTAGTTTTCTAACACTATTTTTCAAAAAGGGTTGGTCATTATAATATCCTATATCTTTGTACATCCAGAGAGAGCTTTACTAGACCCTGTTTCAGGTAGGATAGTAGGCATGGAGATATTGAAATTGTTTTTAAAATAACACATATTGGAAAGAACTCTCATTTAGATGAACAAAATTCAAGACAAATTCTTGCAAATATGATCCAGGTATTTTTTTTTTCATGCAATTTCTCTAAGCTCATTATCACTAAAACTTTTGCATTGTACATTTCCCTGTTGTTATGTGTGGCTAAACAATACTGATATAATAATAATAGGATTATCTAGCTGTGCCTTCTGAATTTTAATTTCTAAAATTTTAAATAATTTTAGGCATTACTTCAGCATCCCAGACTATTTGAAGATGCCCAGAGGAAGATTTTCCTATAGGGGGAATGCAAAAGATTGAGAGAGGCAACGATTTGAAATTCCTAATGGCCATTTTAATGACTTTCAAATGCCTTCAAATTATTTAATCATTTCATTCATGGAGTTTGCTTTGGAAACAAATATATCAGCAATTCCCACTTGCGCCTCATATTTCTTTTCTGTGTGTCTGTGTGTGTACATAATGTCTTTGAACAGACCTGAGTCCGATACCCTTGTGATGATTTTTCGGACAAAATGAGCAATACAAGCACGGCCACGCTGCAGAAGATGGTCCCGATTAATGTGCAAGTTCAAGTTGAAGCCATGCGTTTGCAGAGATGCTTTCCTATTAGTTTGCAGATGTAGTTTACCAGTGGACAACTGAGCTCTGATGTCTCTAATTTTTATTATCATATTTTTAAAGACCTGGTGAACCTTAAAATCTACTTTCAATGCTATTCCTTTACCTTTGCCTGAAAAAAAGTTCCTAAAACAAGTGACTGAAAGGTCAGTAGCAGGGGGAGAAAAACAAGAAATTATAAATCCAGTAAAAACCGTGTTGTATGATAGTGGCCTGCAAATATATGGTGTTTGTTCTTACTGCAGTATCCAGGTAGGTTATCAGGCAAGCACTCTCGATGAGGTTATTTCTTATGTGATTGGAATGACTAAGCGCCTTCACAATCAAAGTGTCATTTGCCAATGATCACCCTAAAGAGCATGCAAATTTCTAACTTTGTATGGAACTTGTAAGACTTAAAAATAAAAAAGAAAAATACAAATTGTTACAAATGACTAAAAAATGGATATAGAAACCTCTTCTAGAGCGAGCAGACCATAAAGATAGAAGAATAAGCTCTCCCTGATTACAGACTACAGTAAAAGATAGTCTGTATCTATCTCAACATTAGAAAATTAAAATAAAATTTTCCCAAAGAAATAAAAATATAACAGCTTTCTCAACTAGCGAAGCAATAGAATTATTTGTGTGCCAAGCTTCTTTTAATACCACTGTGGTTTTTTGTTTTTTTTTTTTATAAAAGTCGTTCAATTTGATTGTAATTAAATATGTAATGAAAAAGCACTGCTTCAGGGAAGCGATGCAAGACACTCTAACTGTTAGTTTAATGTATTTCCAACTGACTTTGCATCAAACGAAAATGATACTCTGTGTATGCCTGGTCTTAATATAGAATTTGTTAGGCAATTTCTGTGTTTTTTAAAGGGGACCTGGGTTGATGCAGGCATTGCCTTTGAAATTGTGGCTGAATCTTCCCAGACCATGACATTTCTAAATAAAATTGATCGTACAAGTATAGTGATGGAAGGGAAGCTTGACTTTGGACATTTACCTCATGTCAGCTAATTACAGACCCAGCAGAAACATGAGCAGGGCCTAGGTTTTCTTCTTCCTAAGCTCAGCTGTAGTGGTGAGCAGAAGTGCATCATTTCAGTGGCCTTAAATAATGCCAGGCTCAGTTCCCCTTTAAAACCTACTCAATGAAGAGCACTATTCCCAGACCCCTGGGAAGAGAAATGGACCAACCCTGGTATTATCCAGTTGGAGAGATTCTGTCACGAGTGAGAAATCAGCCAAGATGAAATAAAAGCACAAACCTCCCCTGGAAAACGTGACAAAAGTCAGGATGCGTCAGGGACAGATATCCTAAAGAGGGCTGGAAGGTATTTGTTAGGCATTGAGTTTTCCCAAATTTTAGCAGTATAGTTAGAGACTGGGAGAAGAAAAAACCTAAAGTGGGAGAAGAAACGTAGAATATTTCTACCCTCCCCCAAAATAGCCACCAAAATGCAACCCCCCCCCAGGCCTCGGACTTCTCTTGCCAAAAAGTTTCCCAGAGTACCCTCTTCCTTACGAAGTTTCCACTGGAACTCCTTGTCGCTTGCAATCTGCTGATTAGGGTTAACATATTGTGTCCTGATATGGCAGATTAAAAATGAAATCAATAAATGCCTAAAACAAATGGGCTTTTGAGATGTCCCATTCAATCTGGGTCTTTAAGGGTGAGGTGAGAGGTGAGAGAAGGAAATCAGGAGAGGAGTGGGAAAGGACCACTTAAGCGATCGATTTCAGTCCAAAACATTACATGGACGAAGCGATTTCAACGCACCTATCTTTCCTTTTTCAGAGATCAGCCTTAAGTAATAAGAACAGCCAAAACGGTTCATGCTGCTGAGACTCTTTGGACTTTATTGTGTGTATGTATGTGTGTGTGTGTGTATTTTCCACTCATCTGTTAAAATCATACTAAGTGGCAAGATCTATAGCATGAGATATGTAAATGTTCAAGATGTGAACTTGTCTTTCTGAAGGATGTTTAAGTAGAGTGAGAGAACCAGAGTGAGAGAGCCAGGAATCTACCGGATTCCTATTCTCTCAAATCCTGTCCCACTTGCCAGTAAATTAAAGGTAAGCCTCACCCAGAGCAGCCTGCCCCTTTCGTACCGGACTGGCTGAGACTTCTGGGACCTCATCCGTTAATCTAGAGTCATCACTATCATGAGGTGGAAAAAGAGATCTCTCAGGTCATTTCTACTCCACTGCAGGATTCAGAATTGTCTCTGCTGACTCTGTTTCCCATGTAAATAACCTGTGCTATTAAGGTGCAAATTGCAACTTTTAAGTAATGATTGCTAATAGTCTGATGTTTACTGCCACACAAGGACATTTGTGAAAACAAAATCTGCATTATTCATCTCCATATTAAATAAACAAAATAAATTGAGGGAGCTGTTTTTTCTTACAAGACTCTTCTCAGATATGGATTATCAGAAAGCTTCTGAGAGTTAGTAAGACGAAAACATTTCATTGCCTTGGGCAGGCAGGGGCAGAATTCTATAACTTCCATATATGTCAGATATTCACACATATATGTTCACAAAAGGTTGTGTGCTTTATTGCAATTGGTTGGTGGTAATATAAAAACAATGGTTCAGGCTAGTAAAATAAAATATGTATTATACATCTGCATGGACAGAGGCTGAGACAAACTAAAATATAAAAGGTTGAGATTAAAAGTCTACAATTTTACATTTTAAACCCCTCCGCCTCCTGCAAAATACAAACAAATCAAAACACTGTTCTGTTCTATTTAATTTTCCTGCCATCTTCTCTATCTTTCCTAAAATGCATAGGGAGAAAAGATTCTGGTACAGAATGCTGCAATATTTTCAGGTAAAACTGCATGCAATATACATCCGAGGAAGCAAACATACACACACATACACAAACCCCTGGGGTACTGTAGGCCGCTTTCTAAACTTTTTTTTTCCCCCTAAGTAATAGTATGGTGGAATAGCATAACCTAAGAAAGCCAGGAAGAATGACATTTTGAAGGGAAAATATTCTGATTTATCTGTTTCCTTAAAGAGAATTGCCTATCTCACTTCCCCCTGAAGGAGGAATATAACAAATAAAGATTCACATTTCCCAACACTTAACAATAGCATCTTGTTTATTCGATTTAGATATCAGTTTTATTAGAAAGTTCTGTAATTGATTCCTTGAAACATGGAACTTAAAACTAATAATGTGAAGAAATCAAATTGACTGGAACAGTTCTTGAGAAAAGTGCACTCCGGGAGAGCCTCAGCTCTGATCCACTCACAAGCTTTTTCTTTCTCTATTCATTAATCAAGCTAGAAATCAAGTTTTCAACATCAGTCCTTGGGCATAATTACTTACAGTTGTGCATTGTGTTTAATTTCAAGCAGTGACAAAAGTTAGTATATCCACAGTCTTAGAACCCACCTTTTCCCCTTTCTTCTCTGGACGTGAACTCACTCAAGAATTCCAAAGTGGCTAACTTTCCTTGTGAGTAGACCACCTCAGCTAGAACAGAGTAGGGCATTGATGACCTCAGATGAGCTGAAGAAACGTTGCTTGAAAAACTATCTGCTCTATTAATATGTGAGCAAATAAATATGGTAAGAGGGCTCTTACTGTGTACAAAATGAATTATTCCCTTTCAACTTGAAAAGGTTTTCCACTTCTTCTAGTGAAAATAATGAGAGTCACGAAAACAAACACATAAAGACACTAGGAACAAGATAGGCCAGAAGACTGAAACTATCGTCACAAGTTTCTAACAGGCACACACACTATAATAAACAGACCAGCCAGCACCAATAGATACAGCTTAATGAAAAGGATCTAATTTAAATAATGTGATACAGCATTATGCTACAAACACCTGGATCCTCATTGATCAGAGGATAATTATAATCAAAGTCAAGCAATTCTGAGCAATGCACTTTTTGTAATGAGCTTACTAAAGGAGACATGTCCAGTCATTCTGGTAATTTAAATTACTGCCTAGTTGTTGATGGCCTTTACCGGAACAACAAGGAAAAAAAAAGAGTAATTTTCAGGGCAGTATCACTTCTTGCTGGACGGCAGCCCAGGGTTCTCTTTCGGGACGACAATAAGGATGTTATCTCTAATAATCTAGCTACACTTAAACTTATGTTGCCAGAACAAGATGCAGCAGGCTTACTTTTTCCTGAGTCTCCAAAGCCATTGCACACACCCAATGTTGTCAGATCTCAAAGCAGTCTAAGTTTTAAGAAATGAGTGAGTTAAAAGCTGAAAGAGATAGGGATAGGAGGGAGAAATTGTTTTCAAAAGAAGTAACGACAGTTGGCCAAAGACAAATTCACTGATGAGGCAAGTTTCAACTATATGAGGTACTAAAAATATTTTAATTATTTGACACCTAGGGAAAACTATTGGAAAATATATGAATCAATGCAATATAAATGATATTTACCGTATGCCAACTTGAATCAACCAACAAATGGTTACAGAAGCAATTCTGTACTCAGAAGGGAAGATAACTGTGGAGATTTCAAAACACATATATTGCTATTCAAGCTAGAATCAGGCAACAATGGAGAATGAGCCAGTGGTTCAGCGTGTTCAGACACACATGCCCACTTTCCCCAGATTCCTAACTAACTTTGGATTTGTTCTAAGGCTGACTTTGCAAAGTTTTTAAGTGTTCCACAAAACTTCTCCCTATGTTTTGCTCGAGTTAGAACAGAATGAAATGTGGAGGTGGTCTGCAGAAGACCAGCCTTAACTAAGTTTGCTTAAATCAAGAGGGCAAAGACAGAGAAAGAAGGGGGGAAAACACACACACAACAACAACAACAAAACTTAAGCTTTTCACCAAAGCCCTGATTCAACTAAAGGACACAAAGAAATAAAAACGCCCACATTAAAAGCCAAACAAGATAATAATTGTGCATGTCTGGCTCTGAATATAGAGGGCAAGGCTTGCGTCACTGGCACTCTGAGTTACCATGGTGAGTGATTTATTGATATATATCAAGAATGAATAGATCAAAGGCAGCGAGATGACAGGTGATCAATCAAATGTCAAATCAAAACTAGCAATCAAGTGGAAAGCTGATTTTTCAGTGGGTGGGTCTGGCAGGAGAAAAATGAACTTTCATATTACACTTCCGAGAAACAAAACCCCAGCAAACTATTAAAAAAGCAATTAAGCAACCCAAAAGGGGAGGAAATCCCTTGGAAGGTCTATTATACTGATCCATTAACCTATTCCTATCTTTTTGGGGGCAGGGGGCACGGTTAAGTGAGAACTGGGATGGGATAGTTCCTACCATACAAATCAATTCACAAAGTTTGCGACTCTGTGTTCAAAGAAAATCCAAACTATTTAAATTTCCCCCACCCTTTTTTTTTTTTTAAAGAGAAGGGAGAGTGTTGAAGAGATTTCCTATGGTGGATCCTTTCAGAAAACATACGCAAAGATCCATCCATTTCCCGGGATGTTTTCTTCCACTTGGGTGATCGCAACTAAACTCCTACTTCTCACCCCAAAGCCAGAAAGCAGCTCGGTTCTTGGGCATGCCACACTTCAGCGCCCCAAGCCCTAGCGAGAGGAGACGCTGTCCCTGGAGACCAGAAGCCACCACCGGCACTGACCACGCCGAGGGATGCGGGGGTGGAGGGGCCGTCTCCCTACCCCGCACCCCAAATCCTCAATCCGACTTTGGCCTCAGAGACAAGAGACGGACTAGGAGAAAGTTAGGGGTGGGGTGGAGGGTGGAGGAAGAAAAGTTTAAGGAGGGAAGGCTCGGTGGGATAGCTCCCCCCCACCCCCCACCCAGCCGGAGCCTGGAAGGGGAGGATGCGGAGGATCAGACGAAGCGGGAGAGGACGGGGTTCGCGGAGGGGGCACCCAGAGCACACCCCCCGAAGGCTGACGGGGGCGGCGTCCCGGGGCACCCAGGGGCGCGGCGGGCGGGCGGGGAGCGCGGCGCGCGGGGCAGCCCGGGCCGGGCAGCCCGCAGCGGAGCCGGTTCTCTTACCTGCCGCCCGCTTGGGTGCCTGCTGCTTCCTCCTTGGCATCGCTCACTTCGCTCCAGTCCCACTTCTGGCGCCCCAGCCCCGAGCCGCGCGCGGGGGCCCGGCTGTCTCTCTGGCCTCTCTGGGTTCCTCCGCCTCTTTCTTGCCCGGTGGCTCCTAGGACGTCACTCGGCCTCTGTCCCCCTGACGATCCCCCCTGCAACTCCTCCACCACGGCCCGGAGACCCCCCTCGCTGGGTGGCAGACACGGTGGCTTGTGCCGGCTGCTTTGAAGTGGAGGTTGGTTCTGCCTTGTTTGTTTGTTTGTTTTGGATTTTTTTCCTCTCTCTCTCTCTCTCTCTCTCCCTCTTTTTGTTTTTGCTTTTGGAATTTTTTTTTGTTTTGTTTTTGCTTTTTTTTTTTTTTTTTGGTGACTGTTGAGACACTTGATTTCTTTATTAAACATCCAAGACCGGGTTCAGATGGAAGGACGCACACGCGCCACACGCACACTCGCGCGTAAAGATAAGGAAAAAAAAAGGCAATCCTGGGAAGGTAGTGGGCTTCTTCTTTTTCTTCTTCTTCCTTCTCCTCTTTCCCTCCTCCTCCTCTTTCTGCTCTTCCTCCTCCTCCTCCTTGCCGATCTCTATGGCGGCTCCGTGCAGGGGGGAGAGAGATCACTCACTGTAGGTTTGTGGCTGCTGTCAGATCCCCGCCTGTGAGTGATATGCGAGAGGACAGGAGCGGGTTTTGGAAAGACAGAAAATCTGGAATCCACTCACACACACACACACACACACACACACACACACACACACACACACTCACACACACACAGACTCACACACAGACACACACTCGCACACACACGCGCACGCACTCCCGCTTCCTCTCACACGCGCACTCACACCCCCCCCATATGCGCGCACACACACACACAAACACACACACACACTCTCTCACACACACAAGACAGGGCGAGGCGATGCCAGCAAACATCGATCCCGCTGAACAAACTGAACATTAACAAACTCCTCCTCCTCCTCCTCTCCCCGCGACCTGATGACAGGGAGAAATTTACTCCCCAGCCGCAGAGCGCCAGGCAGAGGGAGTCTATTAAAGGGACAGTGTCCCACCGGGGAGAGGAGCTGGGGGTGGGGACCCGGACGTGCCGTGCGGGTCCGGGTCCCAAGGTGCGCCCCCACCGCGGGTGCGAGGGCGCGCCTATCATGCGCGGGGACGCCACTCTGGGAGGAGGATGGGGCTGGGGTGGAGCGGTGGGGAGAAGGAAGGGAGAACGGAAGAGGTGGGAGAAGACAGGCGGGTAATGGCTCAACTCCAAAGCAGAGCAACTGGAAGGGAGACTGGGGACCCGGTGGCCTGACCAGCAGGGACCATGAACAACCTCAGGAGAGGGAGAACTTGGGTTCGCTTGGGGCTGGAAGCGGGGAGGGGACCTTATCATGTGATGGTGATGACCTGCATTCTCTCAGTCTGAACCTGACCCCGGAAAATGTCCTCCCCAACCCCCTTAAGTTTAGTGCCCCTGTCCCTTCCACCTTCTGACCAATCAGTGGATGGTCACACAAACAAAAATCTCCTTTCTGCCTACTTGACAGTCTAATGACATACGGTCATTTTTTTGTTTCCTTCAATCAGTATTTATTGAGCACCTACTATGTAACTGTTCTTGAGATGTGGCAGCCATAGAAAACGGGAAGGTCTTGGCCCTCTTGGTGCTCATGGTCTAATGGGGGAGTATACACAAGTGGCCCCCAGATATCTCATCTTTGCTTAATGTCACTTTCTCCCAGATATCTATCTTATTAAAAATCTCTCTCTCTCGCACGCTCTCGCTCTCTCTCTCTCTCTCTCTCTCTCTCTCTCTTTCTCCATCTTTTTTCCGCACTTTAATTTTTTCTCACTGGGCTTAATCAATGTCACACATGTATACAGTTTTATATTTTGTTTATTGTCTGAATTCCTCCTCTTTGTAAGCTCCATTGGAAGCAGAGATTTTTGCATCTTTGTTCTGTTATATTCCCCAACTGTTAACAAAATGCAAGGCATATGGTAAAAGTGCCCAATAAAAATATTGTTGAATGAATGAAAGGTAAGCAAACAAATACAGGATATTTCCAGAGTGGTCAGTTCCATGAAGATGTTAAGACTGAGTGCTGTAATAGTGTCTAAAAGGGAGAAGGTACTTTAGATTCAACTCAGAAGATGTCAACTGAGCTCAGAGAGGGTGAAGCCAACCTGTGATTACTGAGTTTTGCTGTGAGTCAGGAACCTTTTCAGGTGTTGGGAACAGGTGTGTGAATGGGATGACCCTGCCCTTAAGGAGTGCTCCTTCCAGGGGCAGGGACAGGGGCAAGTGGTACAGGTTGGGAGTAGAGGCATTTTTAGGAGGTGTAATTAACGGGACTTGAAGAAAGGAAGGATAGTTACCATCCTTTGGGGCTTCATGGGGAGAGTTAAGTCAAAGCTTAGTCTAAATGTGGGGAAGGAGGTAGGCAAGAAGGGAACTCTGATATGGAAGCTCTTGCATTCAAAAGACTCTTCTGCTTCCTGTATTAAAATCTCCTGGGAACTGACAACTCTGGAAATATCCTGTATTTGTTTGCTTACCTTTCATTCATTCAACAATATTTTTATTGGGCATTTTTACTATATGCCTTGCATTTTGCCAACAGTCCTTACCCCAGAACAAGATTTCCTGACTCAGGTCTATTGACATTCAATTCTTTGTTGGGAGCAACTGTCCTATGCAGTGTGGGATGTTTAGGACCATGTAGCTTCTTCCCACTAGATGCAAGACCTCTTCACCTCGGCTGTGACAATAACAACTGTCTCCAGACATGGCCTAATGTCCCCTGGGGCCCAAAAGCTCCCCTGGTTGACCACCTCTGTCCTAGACCTAAATCAGAACACTCTAGATGAGGGCTTAGTCATCTGTACTTTGAACATGCAATCCCCACCCCTGCAAGTGAACTTTCTGCTCACTGCAATTTGAGAACTTCTGCCCCCAAAAGTTTTTGTTCTTTTGGAGTTGGACATACTCAGTATTGCTAACTATAAAACCAGGGGTGACATTGTTTTGTGGTTACCATGATGGGGTTTCACCTGTGTCTGCTCCTCACCACCCACCGTCTCCCCTACCCATCTGCCATGAACCTATTACCATCGAGGCCTGACCAATCTGATCTGGAATCCCTCCCACCCACCACCTTTGCCCTTTCTCAAGGGGAATTTTCAGGTTTGACTAGTTCCATAAATATTCTTCTTAACAGTTCTTTCGGGCTATAGGAAGCTTAACATTTCCCATCTTACTCGTTGGCCATGATGTGTTATTGTTTGCAGAGTGCGGTTTAATCATTTTTAACGTTCCCGTGTTTTTTCTCCATCGCGCATGTGTGGTAGAAGTTATCTCACCTGCCCTAAATCACCCAAACGGCCTCCACCCATGACCAACCCCTCCCAATCCCAGCCTAGTCCTTAGGCAACCGAGGCAGAAAAAAACTCTATTTCATAGTTGGCCCTGTCAGCAAAAAGGTATTAATTCTAATTACCCAATACACTTTTATGGAGTGCTGTGCTAAGGACCATAGCCTATTGAGTAAAACCCCACAGCCCTGCAGTCAAGGACCCACAGTTATAAGATCAGGAGATCCGGACAGAAAAGGACTGAGGGGCCAAGCACAGTGACTCGCACCTGTAATCCCAGCACTTTGGAAGCCCAGGGTGGAAGGACTGCTGGAGTGCAGGAGTTCAAGACTAGCCTAGGTAACATAGAGAGACCTTGTCTGTACAAAAAAAAAAAAGAAAAAATTGGCCAGGTGTGGTAGCACACAGCTGGAGTTCCAACTACTTGAGAGGCTGAGGAGGGAGGATCAGCTGTACCCAGGAGCTCAAGACTGCGGTGAGTAGTGATCATGCCACTGCACTCTGCTCTGGGCAACAGAGTGAGACCCCAACTCAAAAAAAAAAAGATAACTGAAGCTGCAGTAAGCTGACCATGAACCTGTCATGTCCTGCAGAAGTCTTATGCCTGTTGATTTGTTGTTTGCATTACCTCTAGTCAATCATTTATCAAACATCTTCTGTGGATGTTAGGTGTCCCAGGCCCTTGCTCCAAGTGCAGGAGATGCTGGGATGCATAAGATAGAATCCTCACCTTCAAAGAGCTTTTGTTGTGATAACATCTCAAAGACTGAAAGCTAGGAAAGGGGGGAACCAGGGACTGGATAACGCCTTTGAGAGAATCAAGGAGGACATAGGCAGGAGTAGTTGACTGGCCTACAGAATTTCTCTCAAGTTCTACCCAGCATTCTTCTCAAAATTTTACATCCACTCCCTCCTGAGTCTCAATAGCTGGTTATATAATGGGGTGGGGTGTGTGATAATAACTCTGTAATACCTACTTTCTGGCTGGCTACCAACACATTTCTGGAGTGTTCTCTTATTAATTTGTATTTTTGCCTGCTGCTACTGCTGTACAGTAGTTAGCTTAGTTACCCACAAAGAAGGTCTTGGCTACCTCAGGGGGATACCTAACGCAACGGAGCCTAGATGTTGTTGAGTGGTGTAGACATGATATTACATAACATTGAACCAAACAGTGGGAACATTATTAGCTTTTAATTCTCTTTCAATCTCCCACAGTCTCCATTTGGTACCAGTGTCTTCTCTATCTAACATTTGCTAACTTCTATTTTACAACCAAGATACTATAGATCTTAGGCTCAGAAGTTTGGGGAGGGCAAGAATATCTAGCTGGACTTTCAAAAAATGACTTGTTTTTGTTGAAATAGATGGAGGGGTACCATCTGTTTTAGCAAAAGATCCTGTTCTCCATGTATTAGAGCAACCTAAAGCCTAAACATATTTAGTTGAATTTCAAAAATAAATATATTTAAGGAACAATAGGGAGTAAATGATGGTTCAGGTAGGATGTGGCAATGGCAGAATGTGAAAAAGGCTGGTACAGGCATTGCCAGAATTGGCAAAATACTGTACTAAATCAGAGACTTTGACCCTTGGGGAAGTTTCTTCCAAGAGCTAGTGTCTTGAAATAATGCTATGTTTAATTCTCCAGGGAACTTAGGATCCAATACTTAAACTTTGGGATGTGTAAGGACATGAGCCGATTGGAATGACTCAACCCTGTCTTCCAGAACAGTTGTTCCCACACTGACTGAACGTCAGAATCAACTGGGGATTTTTTTATTTTATTTTTTTAAGATAAAAAGCATAGGCCCCACCCCAGATTTACTAAATTATATCCCAGGGTGGGGCCAGAAAATCTGAAATTTTTAAAGTTTCCAGGTGATTACGATAAGGTGTCAGGCATAGAAACCTTTTCTGTACAAAAGCTGACTCTTGTAACAAGGGACTCGAGTTCACAGAGTCTATTGCCTGCAAGGAACAGAAAGGGCATCTGTGCTTGGACTCACTGGAAAGGATGGCTTGAAAAGTCCTTTCATCACACCCACAGGAGCCTGTGGATCCCCCAGTCAAAGCACACAGAATATTGAATTGCTGTTAGTTTGCCTGTCTTATCACTGGGCTCCAACCCGATTCAACTAAAACAAATATTTGCTCAGTGCCTACCTTGAGCAGGTCTTCACTCTAATTCCTGGGCCTTAGGGTAGCCTGTGAGATTCCTGAGCACAAGGAGAACATCTTGTTATGGTGATGCCTCCTGTATGGCTTTCAGGGCTTTTGCACTTACTCTTCCTTCCCACAAGATTCTTCTCCCAGATCTGTTTTTCTTCTTCACTCCAAACTCAGATATCACCTCCATTGCCCACTCTATCTCCCCCACTCTTTCTCTATAAGTTTCTTCTCTCTCCCTCTCCTCCTCCTCTTCCTCTTCCTTCTCTCCACCTTCTCCTTCCCCTCCTTTCTTCTTCTCCTCCTCGATTCCTCTTCTTCCTCCCCTTCTCTTTCTTCTCCTCCTCTTCCTCCTCTCTTCCTCTTCTTCCTCCTCTCCTCTCTTCTCCCACTCCCTCTCCTCCTCCTCCTCCTTTATGTGTCTGCCTGTTTTTTGTCTGTCTCCTCACGTTAAAATGTAAGTTCTATTCGCTTTGATATCCCCAAATCCAGTGCAGTATTGGTGCTCAGTAAAAATTTGTGGAATGATTGGATACAAAACTGGGCATACTTGAAAGGAAGGATGTACTTTTCAAGTACCTCTGGCCCCCTGGGGCTGTCATGAACTGTGGACATCAGCATTTTAGGCCGTATGACTCTTTCCAGTCAATGCAGTCCTCTACTCACCAACCTTCCTCCCTGTTCTCCCTTTCCCTTGTCTGTTGCCTCCTTCAGGTCCTCCCTTAAATACCACCTCTTCCAGAAAGCTTTCTCGAGTGGATCTCGTGTGACTCAAACTTTTCTAGTATATATCTTTTCAAAACAATGGGTCTCAATGTAGAATATGATTCTAAACACAGAAATATACAAGCAGAGAGAACTAATTGACACTTGGACATCAGGGTGGTGGTTATGAGGATGCTTCTGAGAGGTTGTGATTGCTCTTAACCAGGGTGCTGGTTACTCCTTTGTGTTCAGTCTGAGAACATTAATTTGGCTGCACACTTAGGATTTGGGCACTTTTGCATAATTTGTGCACTTCTGTACATCTAGCATAAAAAGCAGTGCTCTCAAACTTTGCTGCATATTGTAACGGACTGGGGTGATTTAAAAAATCCCAATGCCCAGGCCTTACCCCAGATGCATTACATCAGTCTGTCGGGGTGGGATCCAGCCATCGGTATTTTTTTAAAGCTCCCCAGAGATTCCAATATGCGGCCAAGTTTGAGAGTCAGCGTACCATACGATGTTGCCCTTGAGGATGTAATTCATTGCCTTCCTCTTATGTCATTTAACTCGTTCGGGATATCCCTCATCTCGGTAAGTGTTTTTGGAAACTTCAAGGTAGCCATCTCTGGTTATTTTCTAACTTCCCATGTCATCTGGTGTGACATCGAGAGTCAAACAAAAGGAAGTCCCAGATCATGGAGAGTGAGAGAAAGGAAAGAAATCAGGATACTGGGTTAGAGAGTATGGGAGTGGGCTGGAGTCAGGGAAAGGCTCTCTGAGGAGGTGATATTGAAACTGAGATCTGAAAGCAGCCATCCTGGGAACCAGGACTTGGAATCAGAAGGGACTTCCGTGCTTCAGGAATAGAAAGGATGCAACTGTCAGAACTAAGATCACGAGAACCAGCCAGGGAGAGGGGAGTAGAAAAGATGCAGGATAAATGAGCTGAGGAGGTCGGTCATAATATGGAGTTTGAATTGTATTCTTCCAGCTGTTTATACATGCAATGCACTCACTTACATCCTGAACATACCTACTCCATGAGAATGGGTTTGTTCAACTAGCACAGGAGAGAAAATGTCTTATTCTACTAGGAGGAAATTTACTTTCTTAAAACAAGTAAGGTGGATGAAAATAAAGCTTGGGGAGACTCAGGCATTGGCAAGTTTGCTAAGAATAAATCCTCCAAAAGTTATGGGCTCTTGCTTTTAAAACTATGTTGATTTGGCTAGGTGTAGAATTTTGCAACAGCAATTAAGCATTATGTATATTTTAAAGGGTACAATTGCTGAGTGGGCAGCTTGGGGACATGGGAGCTGTTAGGTTCAACATATATCACATTTCTCCCTTGGAGTCGGCTACTTGCAGTCAGTTACAGTGTTTTGCTGTGGCAGAAGAATCTAGACCAAGTCACTGGCCCAGTGATCCATTGCTCAACTTCATTAACCGCAGGAAGACATTAAGTGAATGTAAGGACGGAACAGCCTGGAAACCATGTGACGAGCAGCCTTTAAGTTCTGGGCTCCAGTATATTTTATGCCATCTCAACTGTGCATCAAACTCTACTTCCTGAACTCATTAGAACTGTGTGCCCAAAGGTGCCCCTCAACTTTCAGAAGCAAATAGAGAATGATATAATTTGCTCTGAGAACACCTTTCTGTCTTATCCAGAGCTTGTCTTATCTATTATGATTAGGCATTAAGCGTCCTATTGTCCTTAAAATTTCATGAGATTCTACCCCTGCTTGCTAGGATTATGTCAAAGCAACTTGTCCTGAATGCTGTTTTCACCCAACAATACAGCTTGTCTTTTCTCCTTAACCATTGCTGGGCAGTCGAATGAGACTAAGGAACCCACGGGCTTAAAATGGTCGAACAGTCTGGACTGTTGCAAACTCTCTTTCTAGAGGGCTTGTGTCTTGCTTTGCTTCTCCAAGAAGCTGACTCTGAGAGAAAGATTTGCGTGCATGTGGTTTATTTGGGAGGTGATTCTAGAAAATTCTAGTAGGGGAGAAGAAAAGTGAATTAGGAAAGAAAAGGCAGAGAGTATGGGTATTTATCAAGTAGGTTATCCCTGTGGGCAGCTGGAGCTTAATTCTGCTGGGGAATGCTAGGAGATAGTGTAGATGACACCCTTTCAAGATGTCTCTCCCAAACGGTGAGAGAGTTGGGGTATTTATCCACCAACTCTTGGCAGCTATTGTTGAGGACCACTTCTGGTCTTCCCTGCAGGCACAAGAGCCACCTGTGCTAGCCATTCACAGTTGACTTGGTGTGTGAAGAAATAGGAAACCAGGCAACATGTACTAGATTGGAATCCCCTGAACCATGAGCTTCATGAGGGCAGAGGATAAGACTGTTTAGTTCCTGCAGTGACTACACTTCTTGGCATAGTGCCAGGCACACAGTAGACCTTCAATAAATATCTACCAAATATACCAGCATGTTCAAAGGCTTAGCATCATGCTTCTTTTAGTTGCTTTCTTGTTTAGTCCTATTGCTTATAACAATGTGCTTAGCACCTGTTTATAAGTCTTTTGTGTTCCCTGATTTGGTCAGTTTTCACCTTGCCCGCGAGTGTGCTCACTTGGGGGCAGGGACCTCTTTCATCTTTGCGAATGTATTTCTCAGGGCTGTAGAATTTTCATAGCTTGAGATTTTTAACAAAATGAAGACTTGGGGTTCTGACATTTAGGAGTGTGTTCTTAAGTATAATGTGGGGCCAAACTGTTTGAAATGAGGATTGTCCTAGGACATACAATCCATCCCTGTGTACAGATCAGGTAGACGGGTCAGGTAGGTGAGGGTGTAGAATCAGAAAGACTAGCATTTAATAAATATTTTGACTACTTGCTGAGAACTTGGGCAAATTATTTAACCTCTCTGGGTTTCAGTTTTCCCATCTATGAAATGGGAGCAATTATATCATCGACTTCATTGGGGACAGAGAGAGGATTATATGAGAAAATATAAAATACTTAGCATCATATCTGATATATAGACAGTACTCAGAAATTTTTACTTTTTTAATTATTGTATAAATGTTTATTGACAGACTATTTACTGAGTGCTTTCAGATATATCTGAGGTCCAGTCTAAATTGAACCAAGGTATAAAACTCAGTTCAACTCAATGCCCTATATTTGCAAGGGTGCTGAATTACAAAATCCGATCAGGGAATCTGGAATTCCCATGCAGAAAGTTCAGAAGGAACAGAGCACAAATTTAAACTTTTGGAAGAAGGGAGTTCTTGCTGGCATCCTCTTCTCTCCACAGGTATATCTGCTTTTCCCACTCATACTCATTAAGCCTCTGCTCCATGCCAGACACTGGGCTGGGTACTATAAAGTGGCAGGGAATAAAGCCTCTGTATGGCACTTAGGGAATGTAAAACTTCACTACAGGCAAATTATGTTATTGATCATAATCTCAGCTGACATTTATGAAGCACTTGGTGCCGAGCACTGTTCTAAGCATGTTACAATATGAACTTCTAAATTCTTAAAACAACTAGATAGGGTAAAGTGCTTTTGTTGTTCTCATTATATATAAGAGGAAACCGAAGCACAGGAAGTTTAGGTAACTTACTTGAGATTATGGAGATAGCGAGTGGGGAAGCCTGGTTAGACCCTTCCCATATGGCTCCAGTTTGTGTATTCTTTTTTTTTGAGTTGGAGTCTCACTCTGTCGCCCAGGCTGAGTGCAGTGGCCACTCCCGGCCACCGCAGACTCGACCTGCTAGGCTCTGGTGATCCTTCTGCTTCAGCCTTCCAAGTAGCTGGAAATACAGGCGCGCGCTACCACGCCTGGCTAATTTTTTGATTTATTGCAGAGATGAGGTCTCGCCAAGTTGCCCAGGTGGGTCTCAAACCTGCGGGCTCAGGCAATCCACTCACCTCGGCCTCCCAAAGTGCTGGGATGACAGGCTGAGCCATGGAGCCCGGCTTAGTTTGTGTATTCTTAACGACCAAGCATCACTCCCTCTTGGAGATACTGCAGCCACGGTGAGTTTTATGTCACTCAAAGTCTAGGTTTGCATTGCTTTTTTCTGCTCACACTCAGCATGCACATCATTTCCCAGAGAGTTAAGACAGAGTCGAGGGTCCCCCTTTAGAGCTCTTGGTTTAGTAGGTCTGGGGTGGGGTCTGAGAAGGTATATTCTAGTAGGCTTCTAGATGACACTGAAGCTATGTGTCTACAGACCACACTCTGAGTTCCAGGATCCCCATGGGGGTTACTGTGCCCCCCCTTCTCCCTAGGGGACTCTTGACAAAGTCTGGAGAAATTTTTGGTTGCCACAACTCGGGGGTTGTACTGGCATCTAGTGGGTACAAACCAGGTATACTGCCAGACATCCCATAGTGCCCAGGGAAGACCCCTGCAAACAATGATTGGCCCCAAACACCGGTAAGGTCAAGGTGGGAACCCAGTGTACAGCACAACCTCCCCACCCTTAACATGTATCAGAATCATCTGGGGCTGTGGTTTCAGATGTGGCTTCTGATTACGTAGTACTTGAGTGGTGTCTCAGGTGTGGCATTTCTAACAGGGACTGCAGATCCAGACCCCCCTCTTTGAGTAGCAAAAGCTAGAATATACCTCATGTAGGTAAAAGTCTCAAACCAAGGCTTAGGACACAATGAACTTCTAAGAAATAAAACTCAAAAGTCATCCTGCATTCGTTCAGAGCAAAAGTAACTCTGAGTTTAAATAATCCTCTTTCAACTCACTCTGTAGTGAGTTTTGTCCTTAAAGAGGCAGGGGAGCAGAGGGGCTGGGGGTGGGTGGTACAGAACCCTCCACTCCTCTCTCAGGAGCCATCGGGGGCCTGTTTAAAATGAGGGAGGACAGGGCTTAGTCAGAACCGCCTTGCTGCAGTCCCGAGACATCAAGTCGAGTCTATTGTTCCCTGCATTCGTGGCTTCTTTCCAAGAGCTGCACATTGGCGGCGGGGTTTGCATCTGCCTGACTTTTAGGTCTGCAAATGTGAGATGAAAAGTGGCTGTTTTTAAAATGGTTGCTCTCTTGGGAAAGGGCTATGGGAGAAAATGGACTCTCTGCATCCAGCCCTCCAGAGATGGCACCCCAGCCCCTGTGATAAATGGCAGCATTAACAAGGTTTGGTTGAGAGGGAACCTACAGATTTATGACTTCCTGTGTCCGCCAGCAGATGTCATTATGGCTGACAGAACAGAAGGCCTTTCAAGAGCGAGCTGGGGTGGAGCTAAGAAGAGGGGAAAAAATGAAATAACATAAAAGGCAGAAGCCAAAACTGGTGTTTGCTTAGTGGTGCTATTGTTGATACTGTCATTTTAGGGACACGGGGAAGTTTTACACAGAACTGAATGAACATCTTGTGATATCTCTGAGATTCTGCTTCTCAGATTTAGGCAGAAACTCTCGAATGAAAAGGAAAGTTGTTGGCTTCACTCAAATAAGAAACCTACTGGGTTTTGTTCCTAGCCTATTTGTACCTTTAAAAGTGCCCTAGGATACAAGGAGCACTTTGCACTGAATAAACATATATTTACCCTGAAACAACATTTTGATGAGTCTTAAAATATATTCATTTTACAAATTCAGCAGCTTGTTCTGAAATACCTTTGATATACATGTAATTTTACCAATTTAAAAAAATTGTTTTAGAGGATGTCATTGGTATTTTAGATGCCAGAATTTTTTGTGGTATTGAAAAATGGCATAAATTTGGCATTCATCATGGGCCAAAAACTCATATGAATAAATACAACTGCTAACACAGACTCACCAGTAATTACAGGTCACATTTCCACATTTCCTCCTTTTAATCTTCACCTGAAGATTTACTTTCCGTTGGAAAATAGGCATTTTTTTTTTTCCATTTGACTCTCTTATCTAATGGACACTTGAATGTGTTTTGTGTGTTCAGGTAATCAGTGCCCCAAACTGCAGCCCACTAAGAACAACTCTGGCTGCAAATGTTGGACTGTTTTTAGATCTGTCATCAGAAAATCATTTCCCATCGGAGTTGCATGACTGATGTGACTTGGCAGAAATTAAGAGTCATGGAGGATTTGTGGTCCACATTTTTTTAAATTTTTGAGTCAGAGTCTCACTCTGTTGCCAGGCTGGAAAGCAGTGGCATGCTCATGGCCACTGCAACCTCGATCTGTTGGTCTCAGGTGATCCTTCTGCCTCAGCCACTAGAGCAGCTGGGACTACAGGTGCACACCACCACGCTCAGTTAATTTTTTGACTTTTTGTAGAGATGGGGTCTCGCTATGTTGCCTAGGCTGGTCTTGAACTTGTAGGCTAAGCAATCCTCCAGCCTTGGCCTCCCAAAGTGCTGGGATTACAGGCATGAGCCACTATGCCTTGCAACCAACTAATTTCAATCAAGAGCTTGATCAAGAGCCTTCTATCATTAATAAATAGTCAAAATGTTGAGGCACGCATTGTAGTAAATATCTGATTTCAAAGAGATTTTCACAAGAGCACCATGGGCACAAAAATGGCCATCTTCATCATGACTTTTGCAAACCACTTTGGAGTGGCAATGTGATGATTTGCTGACTAACCTGGGCTCTAGAGACACTGAACTGTTTCTGGCCCTTCTACTCACTATCTGTGTGATTCTGGACAAGTTACATAAGCTCTCCAACTCTGTTTTCTCACCTGTAAAAGGTGGACAATAATGGCACTGTTCTCTTAGTGTTTTTTTTTTTCTAATGAGTGTTGAAAACATGTTTGTGAAGTGATTAGTTGAGCGCCTGGCACAGGAAAGGAACTCAATAAAATTAGCTATTGTTATAACGATTAATGTTAAAACGTCTTTTCTCTTTATTCTTTCACAGGTAGACACATCAAGTTATGGACTGATTTATTGGCCACCAAAAAAGAAATCCAATAATAATAATAATAATAATAGCAGCATTAATTATGGCTGTCATGTATTGAACACATACTAAGTGCCAGACACTGTCCTAAATGCTTGACATGTAAAATATATTGAATTTCATCCTTACAGCAATCTTATGAGGTCAAGTATCATTACTTCCGTTTTACATATGAGGAAAGAGATTAGATGGCTTAAGTCAGTGGTTTTCAAACTTCAGTGTGTGTTAGAATCAGCTGGAGAGGGCTGGTTAAGTCACAAATCTCTGGGTACCTCCCCCAAGTCTCTGAGTCAGTAGGTCTGGGTTGGGGCCCAAAGATTTTCCTGTTAACAAGTTCCCAGGTGTTGCTGCTGCTGATCTGAGGACCCCATATGAGAACCATTGATTTAAGTAACTTGTTCAAGGTTACACAATGAGTAAGTGGCAGAATGAGTTTTCAAATTTTAAAATATGAATGCATTTTTTAAAATGTGCTCTTAACAAATACCTGTATTTCTCCCATGTAACAAAACTGCACATGTACCCCTCAATGTAAAATTTAAAACAATGCTCTCCCTTTTCTACTTTCTGGAAAAGATTGTCTTAAAAAACACACACACACAACTATGTTTCTTCAAATTTCCTAACATCAAACTTTTGAATCAACAGTTGATTATTAAACTCACAAAGCACAATGAATGGTTTGGACAGCCGCTTGTTTGCATTAGATGTCCTGATTCATGATGTGCTTTGTGGCATAAAACAGACTGTGATTTCCTAGAAGGGGAGGATTTCAGGAACATTTTCAGAGCGGTATCAAGTCCTTAAACATATCCACTCTGTCACTCCTGAGAAGGTCACAGTGCTACTGAGTTATAGGAGGATGCAAGGGCTATGACCCTCTTCCAGCTGGAGAATCTATTAGGAGTTCCAAGATGGAGCCCAGCTAAGCATGCCACTCCTGGGCACCATCTGTGCCTGAGAGATGTGGTGTTTTCTTGGTTCCCAACCAGCAATGTCTCCCCATACACAACCCACCTGGACTGCAAAGGGTTCTGGAGAGGTCTCCACTGAATGCCTAAGATCCAGAAGCCTCCACTGTTCAGGTGAGCCACTTGTAGCCAGTCAGCTCAGAAGACCTTGGTACAAGCTGCTGTCTAGATTAAGAACTGGGATGTGCTTTGGTTCATCTTGGAGGGCTTGGGAGTGTGAGAGATCAGTAGGAGTACCAGATAAGAGATGTGAAGGGAGACAAAAGAGGCAGGTGTAGAGTAAGGATAAAGCCCAACACTGCTTAGTGGGTAAAGGAATTCAGCAAAAGATATCTCATTCAGTTGTAAATGGAGGGAACTAGAATTCAAATACACAGAGAGGATGCACTTCAAGAAATATGAATGCTCCAGGACTTGAAGAAAATAGATGAATTGAGGAAAACAGGTGATGCCATTGACAGAAAAGAAGTTGGCTGGTGGAGGCCTGGGGATTCCTGTCGCCATGATGCAGGGTGGAGGAATCGAGAGCACAGTGGATTTGTTACTATGAGCCTGGGATATCAGCACCATCTCTGTAGAGGGTGGACTAGCTGACTTTGAGGCCTCTTCCTCTTCTGACACACACGAATGCTGTTTATTTATACATTCATTCATTTATTCAACAGACATTTACTGAAAACACATGGGCCAGTTGTTATAAACACTGGGGGTAAAAGCACAGACCCCAGTCGGCTGTCATGGAGCTTATTCTTCAATAAGAATAGTGAGATGACATACAAAATAAATACATCATATATTAGGATGTGAAAAGTGCCATGGAGAAAAATGAAGAAGGGAAGTGGATTTGGGTTGGCAGGTGATATGGTTGAGAAATGTCCCCTCTCCATTTCCAATGACAGCATTTTTCACCATCAGTAAGTACCCTTTGGTTAAAAAGGAGAGGAAATTAAATTAGCCTAAGGACAAAAGGAGAGTATTTGGCTGCATATATCCTACAAGTTTAGGAATTGATAGTTTCAATCGTCACTGTTGTTTCTCCTCCTAGCATTCACTCCATTGATCCTTTCTGACATAATTCAGATTTTCACTCTGGTATGTAATGCTTTCCTATTTGATTTATGTATTTCTGGGAAGTAGACCCCTCCCCCAGGTCCAGGGCTTAAGCCAATGAGCACATTTCCTTTCCCCTCTGATCATAGTGATTGGTTCTTGAGTAGGCAGGGCCCAATGGAACTGTCTCAGAAATGCTGCCTGGGATCTTTTATTTAATGAACAAGGAGGGGGGAATATCTGCTACTGGCCATTGCATAATCAGAGGAGTCCTATCTTATAATGAAATAGAGAAGAGAAATGGGAAGAAGAAGCAAGCACAAAAATTAAAACCTAGGATCTTGATGATATCACTGATCTACAGGGTAGATACTCTTGAGTAAATCTGCCCTATGCCTAGACTAAAGTTAAATGAGTAAAAAAAATTCTCCTTTATGACTTAGGACCATTTGTGTTGGGCGTTCTGTAATTTTAAATAGAAAGATAAAATAACTAGTTCAGGCACAGTTGAATCCATGTGTGTTTCAAGGACACCATAGACCTTCAGTTTTACTTCTGCAAGAGCTTTACTCTCAGCCTGGCTCTTCCAGGTTGACCACCAGCAACTTCATTTCTGAAAGCACCTGCCAAAGTTTTGCACTCTTCCTGCTCATGCTACTTTGGGTCATGTGCCCATCACTGAATCAAGCCCTGAGTTCCGGGGCATAGAATACTTCTAATTTTGGGATAAGTGTTTTCTCTTGAGTTCAGGGCTGCCACCTGCCTCATTTTAATCACACTGCTTGGGAGAGTCAGTTCTTCAAATTAAAGAGTTGTTTTCAGAAAGGAGGTACATGAATGCATGAATCAGAAATCATAACAAGTCACCCTAATGTCTAACTTTATATTTTAATGTCTCACTTTCCCCATTTGCTGAAAAAAAAGTTGAGATAAAGTGACAGTCTTCAACATTCTTGCCACCAAAGACTTCCTCTCTTGCCTTCCTCTGTTATTCTTTGTGGAGACTGAATTAAACTAGTTAAAAAAATTTTTTTCTATAATGAACCCATTCATTCATTGATACATCCACCCATCATCCAACACACTGTTATTGAATATCCACTAGCTTCCAGTTTTGTTCTGGCACAGTGATTATGGCAATGAAAAAGGGATCCACTTTGTTTAATGAAGTTTAATGGGACTCTACTGGTACTTTTCTTTTTGGGTTAAATAACCAGAGCTTTAGTAGAAGAAAGTAAGAAAGTTTCATGTTCACGGTCCTTCTACTCGGCTTGGAATATTGGTATGAGGCTAGGATGCCTGGAGCTGGAACAAATAATTTACAGCCACAAGGTGATGTGTATATAAACAAAGAGTCAACAGACTGAGCATGGCGGAGTAGGAAGGACAGTCAGAGCCTAGGGCCATGATGGTTTGCACAGTCCTTGGGTCTCTGTGTTGAACCTAGACTCATATTCATCCAAGATTCTTATTTAGTGTGATAATTCAAATCTTTGTTGTTTAAGCCATAATTGAAAACATTCTATTACTTGCAGCAAAAACATTCCTGACTGACACAGATCCAACAGAGATCTCCAAATAGCTTATCATCTGTAGATGTTCAGTGAGTAGATAATTACAAATGTCACAAATGTCCTGAAGAGGAAGTATAGGAGCTTATATTAAGGGGACTTAACATTCATGTAAACCACATGTAACAAGTAATAACATTTTTCTACTCTTTGAGAGAATTAGAACAGAGGTAGGTAGAATTTTTCTTTGAGGACCACATAGTAAATATCTTGCCTTTGCAGACCATATTGGTTTATGTTACAACTACTCAACTCTGCTGGCATAGTGTGAAAGAAGTTGTAGACAATATGTAAATGAATGGACATGACTGTGTTCCAATAAAACTTTACTAACAAAATAGGCAGCTGGCAGGATAGACTGACTCCTGAATTAAATACACACAGCTGAGTATGCAGTAAAACAGGTGATCAAAAATAGTTTGTAATATACTTATTAAAACATGGAAATCCTCTTAAAATTCTGCTTTGCAGATTTCCCAATACCAGGTCTTTAAACTCACACATTATGCAGCTAAGTGACTCCCCTAACATGCCTTTCCTTTCTCCCACAGATGTGGATTGAGAGGGAAGATCAGCTGGGCAGTTGCTCAGGGTACCAATCTCTAGTGAACTTAGAAACACTAGTAGGAGAAGTTGGGAAAATGTACGCTGGCCTTTCTCTGTTGAAAAAATATACCACTGTAACGTGAAACAAGCAAATATACAGAAACATAACATTTATTGGTCCTGGAATATTTTTGCTAAGATTTTTTTTTAAACTAGCATACACTGAATTTGTAGTCAGCTCAAAGATGGAAGTTGTGGTCAGCAGAAATTCCAGAACCACGTGATGTGTGGTGTGCTGTGACTTATAAGGGAAGTGATTTATATTGTGAATATTAAACATTTTAATATACCTCCCAAGATGTTGCTTGGCTCAGAAAAATCACAAGAGAATTCCAAAAAGAAATCAAAACTGCAGAGAAGTTGGAAATATTTTGTCATACTTTTTGTTTAGAATATTGTCTCTGTTTCAACCATCTAAGTAAAATTATCATTAGTTCTAATTCTGGGGGTGGGAATCATAAAAGTAGATCAGGTTTGCTCTGCCCTTACTTACTATATGCTGGGCAAATGTCTGAAGGGCATTGGATTAGAGAGTTACAATACTATAGTCTAGGTAGCTCTCATTATATGTAAAGACCCACAAACTCAACTCCCTGTAAGGTCTAGGAAGGTAACATAATTAAATGCATTGGATCAGAGGCAATAGAGAGTGGTGGAGACTTTGGCAGACTGGAGAGTTTATGCACTGTCCAGTCTACTGTTCTCTCCCTTTTCCCCACCCTCATACACACACACACACACACACACACACACATGCATGCACACACCAGCTTCCTCTTCTAGACAAGAAGCACACACTCCTTCAACCAATATAGTCAGAAGATGGTGGACAATGCTTTAGTCTAGCTGTGCATTTTAACTGATCAGGTTACTTAATTCTGCCTTTCCCTGACAAGATGAATTGTTGAAGAAGATGGCACCCCTACCCGCATTTCACGCCACAGATCTATTAGCATCTCTATGGAGAAGAAAGAAGAAAGTGATAATTTATACATACATTTGTTTTGTAAAAATTATACTCCTATCCTTTGATTGGTTCAAGTCCCCTAGAATATCACTCCTCTGTGATAAAGTGGCTACAAGGGGAAATGTTACATTGTTTAAGAATTTAAAATTCTTCTACTGCCACTTGTGGCAAACTGTGTCATTCACTAAGCCATGCAGTTTTTCCCTTGCCCAAAATGTCACAAAAAGAAAAGTGAATCACAGCAGTTTGCACATGCCAAATGCATTTGTCGAATAAACAGCAGAAAGAATTGCAATTGAAATACCACCCCTGTAAGAAAAAAACACAGTATTTAATCTGATTTTAATTGAAATGGTGCATGTTGATACCTTTTGTTTATGCAAGAGACGAAGTTCACATAAGAGAGAATATTGACAATAATCCTATTTGAGACATTTTGAAAGTTGGGACTTCTGAAGCACTTTGAAAGAAAAAAAAACCACATCTACTCATGTTAAAGAAATGTTGCCATTGGTGTATAAAATGTTTCCAATATGATAATGAATATGGTAAAATGTCCAATTTAGTATAGTGCTAAATTGAGCTGCTGCATGCTTTGGGAAGATATGTTTGAGCACTGAATAATTTTTTTTTTAATGAAATTGTTTGGTGTAGTGGGCTCCAGTTGTTTCTGTTGTCTAACTTCTATTCCTCTTCCCCCTTAAGATAATACCTCATGGAGCTTTCTTTGGCATAGTTAATTATTTCGCATGCTTGGTTATGCCATTCCTGTGGTATTGACCTTTTCCCCAGCTCTTGGGACTGGCTAAAGCCAATAGTCTCATCCCATCTCATCCCTCTGACAACCATAATTTGATCCATGCTGGACAGAAATCTAGTCAGAAGCAATGAGATCTGTAAAGAAGTTTGTTAAGAGCTTCTGTGGGGGGGAGAAAAGGGGTCTCTGTCCTCCTTGAGAGCCACAGGAGGCGAGCTGCTCCTTCTGTGGTCTATGTGGTATGAAGATATAAAGAATGTAAATAGCTTCTTTACTGCTCAAATGGAAAGCCCTGGAACTGTGAAGGGGAACAAATTTGAGGCCTAAAGAATAAGCTGTCACTGTGGAAGGTAGAGAGGAAACATAGAGAGGAAAAAGCTGGGTTTTGATGTCACTAGATCAAGCTATACCTGAAGCTGATCCTGCCCTTGACCTTTTCAGTGATTCAAGTGTATATCTTCCATTATTCTTCAAGGTGTTTTGAGTTGGATTAGCAGCTATCACTTTCAAGAAAAAGATATTTAACTTATCATTCGGTTTTGTCACATTGATGATAATATATTACTCCTCTTTTAATGAGTTGTGCTAGGAAAATGGGATCAACCTGTGGGTTTCTGCTTCATTGTTTGGTTGTCTATGTTTTCAATTGGATTGAATACCTTCTTAAGTCTTTTTTTTTTTCTTTTGAATTAGAGTCTCACTCTGTCACTCAGGCTGGAGTGCAGCAGCACACTCATGGCCACCACAACCTTGATCTGCTAGACTCAGGTAATCCTTCCACCTTAGCCTTCTAAGTAGCTGGAACTACAGGCACATGTCACTATGCCCAGCTAATTTTTTGACTTATTGTAGAGTTATGGTCTCACAAGTTGCCTAGGCTGATCTCAAACCCGTGGGCTCAGGCATTCCTCTCACCTCAGCCTCCCATTGTGCAGGGATTATAGGCATGAGCCACCACAACCAGCCCTAGGCATTTACTGTTGCTATGAATAGAGGTGGGATTTGTTTTTTGGGATTTAGCTTTTTGAAAAGTGCTCTTTTCTCTCCTATTTAATACATAAAGCACTGAGTATGTATGCACCAGAGACAGTAGCAAGGGATTTACATGCATTATCCCAAAGTGACCAATATTATCCCCATTTTACAGATGAGAAACTGAGGCCCAGAAAAAAACAAGTAACTTGCTCATGACTTGCAAAGGAGTTGTGTTAGGTCTGTACTTTCTTTTTTAATTTTTTTTTTTTTTTTTTTGAGTTGGAGTCTCACTCTGTCACCCAGGCTGGAGTGCAGTGCACACTCATGGCCACTACAGCCTTGACCTGCTGGGTTCAGGCAGTCCTTCCACCTCAGCCTTCCAAGTAGCAGGAACCACAGGTGCATGCCATCAGGCCTGGCTAATTTTTGGATTTATTGTAGAGATGAGGTCTCGTCAAGTTGTCCAGGCTGATCTTGAACCCATGGGCTCAGATAGTCCTTTCACCTTGGCCTCCCAAAGTGCTGGGATTATAGGTATGAGCCACCGCACCCAACCTTCTTAAGTCATTTTATTGGTAGTCCTCTTGTCCATATTTTGTAACACAGTTCAAGTACCAGCTTTCCTGTCAATTCATTACTGGACAAGAATTATAAAGACTGTAGTTTCGGATCTGTTGAGGCTGCCTCATGTAGTGGCTAAGAGCAAGCATGTTGGGTTAGATAGAGATGATTTTGAATCCTGGCTCTATAATTTACTAGCTATGTGACTTTAGGTAGTTTATTCAAATTTTCTAAGATACTTCTCCCAACCTATAAAAATACCATTAATAACAGCGTCTTAAATCAGATGACTTTTGTGAAGATAAAATGAGATAATGCATGTACAATACTTATGGTGCCTGACACAGAGTAAATACTCAGTAAATGTTGATGCTGCTATTCCTATTGTTACCATACTTGTCAATGAACCTACCATATACAAAGAGCCCAATAAATCCAAGCTATGTTTATTAGCTCAATAAATATTTGCTATGTGAATAATTTAAAAATGATGAATAGATGGTTGACTGAATACATGAGTAAATTAAAATATGATTCATTGGAAAAATGAATGAATGAATGGGAGTTTGAAACTGAGAGGCAAGACCACAAGTTGAGAGGTGAGAAGGAGGAGGGAAAAAAGGAAAAGGCACTCTGTGCTTTATGGGAATGCCCTTCTTGTGATCTGTGTCCCCATCAGGTTGAATGTTCTGCAATGCTGCTTCCTTCATACTCTCATTACTGTAGGTCATCTGTTGGGAGCTTGTTGATGGGCAGCTTTATAGACAGCCGTAAAGCAGCACTTATGGCCAAAGTCATCATAGTTTGTTGAACTCTGTGTTTACGGTGTCCACATCATTTTCTCTCTTTCCTCTGGGTCATAGTCATTTATTACACACGTGGGGTTTAGCATAAATGGCTTAATTTTCTCGTAATACCTCCCTATAGCCTCTGGGATAAAATTCAAGAGACCTCAAGACCTAAAAGATCAGTAAGAATAGGTAGAATAAGTGGACAGTGGATGGTTACTGTGGACAGTTACTGAGTACTTATTTTAGTCCAGACCTAAAGACTCAGCCAGCCCAGGATAGCACGCCATCTTGAATGAACCCTCTCATCCAATCTTCACAATGGTGTGTGTCAGGTACACTCATTAGCTCAACTTTGTTGATGAGGAAACTGAGATACAAAAGATTATATTACTTTCTCCCTGTCAGAGGACCAGGGATTGACACTGACAGGATTCAAACCCAGAAAGCCAGTCTCTGGAGCCTCTCTTCCAGAGGGCTTGACACTTTATTATTCCCTACCTAGTCTTAACTCTTAC
Organism: Cephalopachus bancanus; assembly: GCA_027257055.1. Lineage (NCBI taxonomy): Eukaryota > Metazoa > Chordata > Mammalia > Primates > Tarsiidae > Cephalopachus > Cephalopachus bancanus. Next base: position 2,720,733 of record JAPVLO010000335.1, on the reverse strand, counting down.
AGCACTTGAAGCTACAACAGTTAACCTTCTGCTTCCTTTAGACTCCTCAAAGTGAACTCAACAGAAGTGAATTTCCTGAAATAAAATGTGGACATATTAGGAACACCTTGAGATAATTTTAAGGGTTCATATTTTTGGATTTATTTGAAAATTTTTTTAGATATTTCCTACTTATATTCCACTTAAGTTTGGTAGACAAAAAAAAGGCATTTGGAGTCGTAGGCTAGGGACAGTGTTGTAGTCATGTGTTATAGCCAGGTACTTCAAATGCCACTTTCAGGAACGATAGATCATTCTTGGTGGTAGGCATCTGAACTACCAACCTCATTCTCACAGCCAAATTTGGTCAGACTAGCATCAACTGAAATTCTGGTTTAGACACCCAATTCACACCTGGATACTCAAGAACTATGTGTTAGAGGCATCCCAGTCTCTAACTTCTCAGATCAGAGTGTAGAGGAGGAATTGGAAATGGAGAAACCATAGCGTAATAACTGCCAGTATGACTGGGAATGATATGTTCTCTTAATGTTGTAATACACAGGGATGATCTTTGGCAGCCATGCTTGGATCATGTGACCTTGCCCACTTCCTGGGTTGGGTTATACACGGACAACTGAACTGAGAGGGCCAATCACACTTAGCTTCCTGGGGACTGAGACTGACAGACAGTGTTAGTTTCTGTTGCTGAATCTGAATCACGCAAATCTGGGGTAGCCATAGTCTACCAAACAGACTAAGCACGGAGGAAACCTCAAAGCCTAAAGTAAAGAAAGGGGAGTAGGAATGAACTGGGAGGTGAGTGGAAGAGAGAAAACACCTGAATGGCTTTGTAGTTCCTGAATCCCGTCACTTCCTGAAGGCTGGCTGTATCCCAGTCTTTTGTGTTCTCTGAGATACTCCTATCCTTATAAAACATAATTGAACATTTTTCATCAGCTAAGATTGTTGGTTTCTGTTACTTACATCCCCAAAAATCACAGATTAATAAGACAATCAAGTTTTTTTTCATGTTCAGAGGTGACTTGTATCCTTTTTGAGACAAGGTAGCTAATAAATAACACATAAACAATTTTGTTGACCAGAGAGATGGTTGGCTAACCTCCTTTAAAAAAGGCACAGATGGGCAGAGATATGTATTTAATGATTTTAGCAACGAGTGACAATAAAATTTCTAAGTTGCTCCTCAGCTTTTAACTTCCATGTAAGATTTTTAAATTTAAGATTTAAATAATTTAAAATAATAAAAAATGTTAAATAATTTATTTTTTTAATGGGTGGCTCAGAAGGGGAGTACTCATTGATAACTTTCAGAAAAATAGTGCTAGTGATCAACAAGGTTAGAGAAGGAGGATGAAAGTTGGGGATCACCAGAAAAACTGGCTGTAGTTCAAAAAGACAAATGACCATTTCGATGGTAGTGAGACTTCCAGAAAATGACTCAGCTCGTATTAGATAAAACAATGCTGCTTTCAATTAGAATACATAGCCCAATAGCTAAAGTGAGGAAACAAGTGTGGAATGAGAAAAGTAGAAAGAGCTCTCTGGTTGCCAGAGTGTGAAATCAAACTCAAATGAGTTTAATAACATCGTAATGTTTTTTAAAACTTGAATCTGAGAAGACTTTGGTTAGAGCAAGTTTTGGGCATGGCTGAATTCAGGTGCTCATCAGAAATCTGTCTTTTTGCATTTTTTGGCCCCAGTTTTTCCTGTATTGGTAACATTTCCAAGCACATTTATTCATTTAGGGATGCCAGATTTAGCAAATAAAAATACAGAGTGCCCAGATACATTTGAATTTCAGATAAACAATGATTTAAGTATATCCCATGCCATATTTGGGGCACACACTAAATATTATTCTTTTCTTATTTGAAATTCATTTCAACAGGGTGTACTGTATTTGATCTGGCAACCCTATTCACCTGAGGTGGCAAAGATGACCGCAGACACCCCTAGAGCTATATTCTATTCTGTAGCGGCCTCTGTGAAAAGAAGCTTACTTTCTAAAATTCTGATATATATAAGAATCTGAACTTGCACACCAACTCTTGACTCTTCCTTGTCCTGCACTCTTTTCATGCATCCACGTGGCCATTCTGCTATCCACTGGATAAATCAATTAGCACTTACGAGGGCTTCCCCTCTCTTTCTTCTCCATATACAGAATGAACAGGTAAAAAGGCAACACTTGTCAAAACAAATCTCTATTTGGTTTTCTCCATCTATGGGACAATTTCTGTAATGTGTCAATCAGTTTGTTGCAAAATAGCCCCTCCAATACACAATTCACATTTTCAGATGACACCTGCCTGTCAGTCACTCACTAATTCAAAGCCAAATTTCATGCCAAACAAAGACCAGTTTGTCAATCATTCTGCCTACCACACATCCACCAGAATCACCTGACAGCTACAACTTTCTACTCTCAAATAGAGTGGGGCTAGTTAAGCCTGTTTGTCTCCCTTAATTGAGTTCCTTTTAGGACTGGTAGCTTAGCAACTAATAAGTTATTTTCTGTGACAACTGGCCTAAATTTCATAGCTTTCTTGACCATTGCCACTTGTTAGAAAATTGTTTCCCCTCAAGTGACTAAACAGCAGATGTAAGATTTATTTAATACTGAATTGTTCTATTGTTTCTATTTATAAGCACTCTTTTACTGTTTAAAAGTAAACACAGTATGTTTTTAAATAGGCATAATTTTAAATAATTATAAAATATCTTGGCATTTTTTTCCCAAAGTCTCAAATTCTTTCATATAGGGAGCACTAAATGCTGGAAAAAGGGCCAATAAGATAAATACCCGACATTTGTTAGGCTGCAAATTATTTCACAAGTACCTACTGTGAGTGAGTCACTATGAGGTTATGCACAGAATCTAACCCATGTTCTTGTCCTGAAGAAACTTAGTCAGGGGAGATAGTTGGCCACAAGCACTAAATCCGTTTGGAGAATAAACAATGCAAAGGTAGGAAAAAATAAAGGCAATGTTAATAACAATTTTTAAAAGTATAACAATACAGTCATGATTTGTATAGGGCAGGGATTCTCAACGCCCAGGTCACTTTCATTTAACAAACAGTAAATATAATTTCTCTCCCTTATGATTTTCTTAATAATATTTTCTTTCTTCAAGGTTACTTTATTTTAAGAACACAGTATATAACACATGGAACATAAAAATGTATTAAGATGGAAGTAATAGACAGACACTAGGGACACCAATCAAGGGGGAAATGGGAAAGGGGGCTAGGGTTCAGAAATTGCCTATTGGATACAATATTTACTCTCTGGGGAATGGGCCACCCAATCCCCACCACTACACAATATATCCTTGTCATGAATGTGCATGTGTATCCCCTGAATCTAAAATTAAAATGTGTTAATAGACTGTTCATGTTATTAGTGAGGCTTCTAGTCAAAGGTATTAAGTAATTAAGTTTGGGAGAAAGTCAAAATTATATGTAGATTTTTGACTGTGCAGGGGTTGGTGCCTCTAATCTCTCCATTGTTCAAGGGTCAATTGTATGTTTATGGGTATATAAACATATTTATATATATACATATATAAATTTGGTATATTAAAAGTTGATTTCTGTTGTATGTGGCTTATACCCCTGACATTTTTTATATGCTTGGAAAATTTTAGGCATGAGGTAAGGAGGATTTTCTGCTCATTCTGAGCTGCAATAATTTAAGAAGGTTCCATGGAGAATAAGGACTTTAAATACTTTCTGCATAGGCAGAGAGCAAGAGAGCAGGTGTTCTGGACTGAATCACTGAATCACTGGTATGGAGAAACAGAAAAAGTTTAGTAAGTTGAAAGCACATTTTAAGCTTGATAAAGAAAAGGTCTTGTTTATTTTCTTCATCATTTTATCTTTCAAAAAAAGCACAGTGACTGAAAAACAATAGACATTCATAAGAAAAAAAAAGTATACATAAGTGAATGAGTAAATAAATAAAAGACAATAAAAGGGAAAGAATGCCTGGATCAATTTGGCTAAACTGGAGACCCCTAGAGGGAAGGAACACAATGAGTCTCTAATATTAGCTGGGAAATTATCATAAGGAACCTAAAAATTATCAGTAACGATTTCTACTTTTTAAAATCTATTTTCAGCTTATTGTAATGTAGAGCATATACTGTGGTGCAAAAAATGTTAAATGATAACACTCCAGCACCTTGAAGAGACAGGGAGCGCATTGAGTATATCACTGGATGAGCCATGCTTGGGATTTTGCTCAATGGGAGACAATCTTAAGCTAGAAGTTTCTTTATACTAGAAGGATCTGGCTCTAAAGATTCCTTTGACTACCTTAGAAGAGGCAGTTGAGCAGAGAGAGAAAAAGTTACTGGAGAAGGAGAGAGGATGCTATGAGGCGAAAGAAAGCATGCAGAAAGTATAATAAGGAACTGGTGGTGGGCATTTTGCAGAGCTTGTTATGGAACCCTTATTTTTTTAGTTGCACAGCTGTTCTCGGCTGTAGTTTAAGGTATGTCCTTTGAGCAACTGCAGTCAGGCAATTCTCTAATATTAGTAATAGGTTTTGTGATATTTTAGTGTAGACTCCTTTGGCATGGAAGAAGGGTGACTGGATAATGGAGAATTTAAACCAAAGAACAGAGATAATTCTATTAGATACATTTGTCTAATGGTTTGACTAGTGGGGAGGAGCTGAAAGTTAATATCAGAACCTAATCTATGTTGTTTGTGGTGTAGACAACTTTTATTGTGGCATTTACCATGCATTAGGTTTTGTTCTAAGAAATTTACATGTATTGCCTCATTAAAATCCTTGCAGCAGCTTGCAAAGGTAAATGTTGAATGAGAGATTGATCAGAGGAGGAAATCTATTGTTTTGGAGAAGGAAAAGGATAAGGTCTTATTTGGAAAAGTGGAATGTGTGAAGTCACTAAGACCTAATGGCAAGAAAGACGAAACAAGGGGGAGAAGCTCTACAATATTTACATTCCCAGGTTTGCAAAATGACTTGGGTCAAGGATAAGGTATGGTAGGAAGGAGTCTGAATTCAGTTAAGGCTGTGCTTCTGTGCTCTTTTACCAACACCACTGCCACAGGGCTCCTTCCTTGTATTAATGACATTCCAATAAGAAAACAAATAAACAAAAAAATACAAATGAAGAAAATGATAAGAGAGAAAGCCACATATGGTCTAGTTATGTCCTCATAGGACAAAGGTTCAGAAATGTTTGGCATAGTTTTGTGCAAGAGAGATTGGGATAAACTCACAAGGAAAATAATTTTACTTATGAAAACTTGGTGCCTGTGTGCTCAAGAAAGCTTCCTTTCTTGAACTGTCACTTTTCTCACTGACTCTGATTCAAGTCAGTGTCAATAATAAAGCCATGTTGTTTGGCCAGTCCTCTGTTGGCATCACTGATGAGAAACTAGAACTGGGCAGTATTGCACACTCCCCTGGTACTCTTGGGTAACTTAGCCTGGATTTGGAGCAATAGGTAGAGTTGACTGTTTTGATTTCTCTCCCCAGTGAGGATGATTGGGATAGAGGCAGAATTCATAAAACAGGGAATCAAAAGTGGTTATTATTTTCCTTATTTTACAGATGAGAAAGCTGTCTCAATAGATTAAATAATCCCTAATAATACACAGCTAGTAAGCAGTAGAGCCAGGATTTGAAACTTGTCTGACTCCATGGCCCAAGGTCTTTGACGTTATGGAGTATGCAAAAGACTGCTAGTTGTTTACTGATATGGATTCTCTTCTCGCTCACCTGTTTTTTATAACAATGTAACATCCACATTTTAGTGGAACAAATGGTTCCCTAGCTTGCAACTACATTTCCCAACTTCCCTAGTAGCTGGGTTGTGGCCGTGAGAGTAAATTATGGTTAATGGGATGTGAGCAGAAGTGTTGAGCATGACCTTCAGCGTATGCTCCCTGGAAGAAGTGGATGTTATTTCTTCCTTCCTAGTAGCTGCCGCTGGAGATGATTGACACCATCCTCTTGGACAAGCCGAGCTGGACGACATGTGTAGAGTATGGTGAGAGAGAGAAAAGAGCTTCTATTTTGTAAAGTCATTATGATTTGGGGTATCTTGTTTTATAGCATCTTAAATGCAATCCTAACTTACATATGTCATAATCTCTCTCTAAGGGTTTTCCATTTCCTTATGAAGAACTGTGGGCTCCTAAAAAATTTCATTTAGTACTTTTTATGGTTTGATATAACTATATCTTCAATATCAAATATGGCAATATTTAAGTGAAGAACTTACATATTCCTATATAATTTTGATTTTATTCTTGATCAATTCTTGATATTGTTTTTTATGAAGATGAGTTAAATAATCATTAAGAAATATTAATTGATTTATCACTATTCTGGGTAGAGCTAATAGACCAGAGTTCAGCAGACAAACAATACCTGCAAACAGGGGTCTAAAAACCAAGCATTAGCAAACAAATCTGGCCCACTGCTTGTTTTTATAAATAAAGTTTTATTGAAATACAGCCATACCCATTTGTTTGCATATTGTCTATGGCTGCTTTCATGCCACAAGAGCAGAAATGAGTAGTTGAAGCAGAGACTGTATGGCCTGCAGAACCTAAACTATCTGCTATCTATCCCTTCATAGAACAAGTTTACTTACCCTTGAAATAAACAGACTATTGCAATCCACAAATGTGATGCCTATAGCAGGAAGTCCAGGTAAGCAGTACCTTTTTGCAGAAAGATATTTTTCCCATCTGGATGTGATGCATATTTCAACAGTATTTATTATATCCATTGCTTAAACACAGAAGTCTATCAGAATTTTCATAAGTGAGTTACCACTCTTCACTATGTCCCTTGGTAAAATATCTTTTGGAGAAATTTGTTATTTCTGACCTTGTGAGAAGGAAAAAAGGATCAAAAGTGAGACAAGATGTAACACAGAATGGGGACAGTTTTTTCTCCCTCCTGGGCACGAGGGCGTTGGGATTTCAGAGGGAAAAGCCCAGTGGGTTTTATGTAACTGCCCTGGTCTTTGCTCTTTACATCTATGGCATAAAGAATGTCTTGTTACTGCTGGAAGGAAAACAATGATGGAATCAGATTTTGTAGAAGTTTGCAAGCACAAAGGGAGTTCATGACTCTGAACTGCTTTTCCTGATGCAACCACAGACTGAAGTGTCTAAAGAGACTGAGTGTGGAATGATGTGGTTGACACTCCCAGGGGAGGGGCATCTGAAAGCTGTGGGGCAGAAAGATGTGGGTGGAGGGGAAACAGTCCCCATCACCTCAGTACCTGAACTGTGAGTCCATGAGGTCCTCAACGCAGAGACAGTGAAAGGCGAAAGATTGTAGATAATATCCAAATAAAGGATGCATGAGGTCAGAAAGCAACAGAACACTGTGATTGGTTTTTCTTTTTCCTTCTTTAAGGCAGTGAGGGAGAAGGGGAGTTCCATGTTACAGGATTGTGCTAGCCTTTGAGTTCAGGGCTCTATGCTCCCTGTGTGTGTAAGGCCGGTTTACAATGCCACAAACCCAGTGGTTACCACAAAGATCAAGTTCTTGCTCATGTCTTATATCCATCATAGATCAATTGCAGCTATGTTCCACGCTCCCTTCACTCTGGAACTCAGGCTGATGGAGAAATATAGGGGAAAAAGAGCCAGCTCTTAAAAGATATTGCCCAAGTGACAATTGTCATTTTTTCTCATGTTTGATTGGCTGAAGCAAGTCACATGAAGCAAGCCTGTTAGGGGTGTATAATCTTCCCCTCAGAAGGACAACACATGCCTTCTCCACTGCATCCTCTCCACAAACCTATGGAATAATTATTTACATCATCATATAAGAAGGAAATTGGCACTCACATAGAAATTGCTCAGTCTGACATACATACCAAGTTGGTGACCCAAGGTCTGAAATTTCATTTTACTCCAGTTCTCTACTTCACTGCCTTTTTAAAAAAACTACATCACCAGGTAGCTATGAAAAGCAGAATTAAAATGTTTGCATAAATTATTATAAGAATAACAATTACCTGCTTTAACTGAGCTAAACTAGGATTGGTGTTAGCTCTCTGGATCCCATACTCTATTTTGGGAAGACTTGATGATATATGAAAACAGGTGACATTTCTGAACAATTATCTACATATGTCAGGCACTAGGCTCAATATTTTATGTGCTTAATCACACTGACCCTTCACACATACACATGCAAACACTATAAACCCTACGAGAAAGACATTGCTACCTCAGCTTTGCAGACATTAAAGTTGCAGCTCAGAGAGATTAAATAGCTTGCCAAATACCACCTAACCAGTAAGACAACCACAATGTAAGCCCATCTGCTTATTCCTAAAATTTGTTCCCTTCCCTTTATATACAGAGGTGCCAAAAAATGTATACACATTTTAAGAGATTTTATCTCTGTATTACTTTTCAAAGTTGAATTAAATTACAGTAGCAATGTGTAGTATGACGTCCGCTCAACCATGCTTCTGCCATTTTCTTTGACTGTCCTGCCTGCCGCGTGGTGACTCTAGCATTCATTTGATTAACAGCATCTTTTGAGCAAACGTCATACTTAAAATGTGTATACATTTTTTTGGTACCCTCTGTATTCTGAAAGAAATACCTGCTGGCTCCCAGCACAGGGAAAAAAACAGAAAAATACAGAAAAGACCATAAGTGTCCAGAGTGCTCTTCTTATTTATTCAGCGGGTTATTCCCATCATAATTGTAAACACTGATGGAGTTTGCTGTAATGCTGTGTTCCATAGCATTAAAAAAATGCTGGGTAACCCAAACATAATTAGAAAGGTACATTTCCTGGGAAAGGTTAAGTGGCAATACCATGGAAAGCACTCCCAAGCCTAAGATAAACAAGTTTGGGTTTAAAAATAACTTTAGACGCTCTATGCTACTGCTCATTTCAATTAGCAAACATAGTAAGACTGCACATCAAACTATATGTCCTATATAAAGAATGTGATTATATTATATCTAGATAGATACCCCATGTCTAGCCTACTTGAACTTATACACATGTGGATCTAGAATTGTTTACCTGGAAATGGAGGTGGGCATAGAAGTCTTGTTGCCACCTCTGCTCAGGTGGCTGTAGATGAGGTCATGCTGTCTGCCATTAACGGGCATGGATTGTCGGGAAATATGAATCAGACACTCTACTGATGATTGCAAATAGCAAGTACTGGCCACATCTTTTGATCCAGGTGTGAGATGGAGAGGGTGGCGGAAGTCTGAGGTGAAGACATCTTCTCTGGGTATCTCTCCTCTAGTTACCCAGTCCTTCAAGTCAGAAATTTGATGGTTGTCATGGAAATCCACAGAGTCCCTTGATTGTATCAGAACTATCCTCTGGGCCTTTACAACTGCTAATCCTTGTCTCTACTGACCTCTCTTCATCCCTTTCACCTCACCCTATTCCTCCTTCAGGTATTATCTTTGGACAGGTTTTCTCCACTGTGGCACTAAGGATTTGTTGAGCCGGACAACGCCTGTTATTTTGTTGTGGGTGCTGTCCTGTGCATCAGAGGGTGATTAGCAGCATCCCAGCCTCTACCCATTAGATGCCAGTAGCACCTCTTCTCCCAGTTGTGACAGCTCAAAAATGTCTCCAAACATTGCCAAATGTCCCCTGGTGGGATGTGGGAGGGGAAGCAAATTGCCCCTGGCTGAAAACCACTGGCTTAGCAGCTTCACCCATGATTGCAAGTCCTGTTTCATCGTTTCTGCCGTGACCCTGTAAGCTCTGTGCACGTAGGCCTCCTGCAGCCTGGCTCTCGGCTCTGGCTCTCGGTTCTACCTTGCCTAGGTATACAGTGCCTAGGGCCCAGCAGTCTCTCCATAAGAGGTTGGGTAACTAAGAGAACAAGGCACTCGGAATTTTCTTCTGGCTTGAAAAGCGAGGATAAATTCGCTTTGCTGAATGACCTAGAAAAATTTCTTTATGCCCTTATTTTATGTGAAATGTGATTCTCACAGCGCACATCCCTGCAGTCTGATATGTGAAATCACCCATTAGAGAATGCCGTCAATACCGCTGTGGGGACTCTTGGGCTTTCCAGAAGGAAGCCATGAGTCTTGATTTTCTTCCCCCCTCAGGTTTGGCTTAACACTGAGGCACTGGAGCGAAAGAAGCCGCAGCCCAAAGATTCATTTCCCCCCTGTTTCACTGCATATGGCCTTAGAAAAATTATTTTTTGAAAAATGACCTAAAGCTTTCCTAAACTTCTCAGGAATGACACCTGAGGGGAGCATCGGAAAGACTTCACATTCATTAGCTAAACCTTCTTGTTAGGTTATGTTCCCTGAAATGCATTTGACAGTTAATGAAGTAGAAAAGATGGCAGTTGGAGAAAAAATAAAATTCTGTCAGATTCTGGCGATAGAACAGGGCGGTAAGAAAAAAAAAAGAAAGAAAAAGCAGGAACCTGGGGAGGCATCGATAGATCAGCACCCCACACTGTGAGCATTTTATTGCTGGGCACGTTGCCTCGGATCAGAGCCGGCGGCAAAGTTAAATTCATGCATGGCACTCTGTTCAGATCCTAAGACCATACAGAACTCAGGCAGCCTAGATAAGGTGCCTGTCAGGGCAAAAGCAGCAGGAATACAGGGCTGACTGGCAGATATGTGAAACAGTGATCAGAGAAGAGAAAGAAAAAGGAAAGATGTTCAAAAATATTTGGACTGCGTTAGACACCTTTCCCCATTTCAGTAGGATTGCAATTTAGTCCAAACCTTGCTTGAATACTCAGAAGGTAAAACCAGCTTGCAGGCAGTCGAGTGAGCAGGCACAGACTTTCTCTGAAAACATTCGGGTTTAAATGACCTCGTGGGATCTTACTCATTTCCTGTTTCCTTCCCATCCGTTGGTGCCCTCTATTGAGGTCCAGAAAACGGATCTGTAGAAAGAAGGGCGGCCCGCTGGTGTGCACCTCTACAGATGCCAAAAGTATTATTTGGTTAATTCAAGCTCAGTCCAGCCTTCCTGAAGTTGGGCAAACCTGTTTTCTTCTCTATGATGTATCACTTAGAAACACCAACTGCAAGGATTTCTTATGTTCTCACAAAAAAGGGAAGGAAACAGCTGGTAAATGTTTCACAGATGGCAAAGCTCTTGGCATCTCTCTCAAGAGAGGGCCACCCATGCAGATGGCTCATTATTTTAACATTTGGATTTTCATCTTATTAAAACATCTTTTTTTTCTGGTTTTATTTAGCATCATAAATTCTCTTACACTTTAGCAAGCGACTAAGCGATTTGAGGACGTGCGCTCCCAGGAACATCCTTTGGCTAAAATAGAGATTGGTAACATCATTATTCCCAGCTTTGATCTCTACGTGATGGGTTTCAATCTGATTAAAAATTCCAATGAATGGGAAAGCTCAGAATAGAGAATTTATCAAGCAAAAGTCCATGAAGTCCATATAGTAGCTGAATTATTCAGCAGAACGATAAACCAAGTGAAATTGGGGAAAATAGTTTTATTCGATGCATAAAATCCCTATTACTATGCAATATGCATATATAAAAATAGACAAATGCACCGTGGGCGTAGATTCATAAACACACCCTTTCTACATATGTAGAGGGACTTCTGCACCACAAAGTGCAACAGCCAAAATTTAAAGCAAACAATGCCAACTCTTGGCAAAGTAGAAAGGAAAGGGCCAGGAAAGGGCCAAGATTACAAAGGATAGTTCTCTGCCCTCTCAGGTGTCAACAAGCCAGAACTTCTATCTGAATAGCTGCTTCTAGGTGCAGAAACAGGAAGGCTGCTGTGTGCCTGGATGGAAAGAGACAGTGAATGCTTGCCACTCTGACTTTGTTGGAAAAGCAGGCCTTGCTACTGTCCTTTCCAAATATTGCTCCCAAGGATTGGAAAAACTTGTGGTTACCTCAGCATCCCTAAGTATTGTGCTGTGGTGTGGAAACTGTTGGAGATGCAAATGCAAGTGACAAAGCAATGTAATAAGAACAAACCAATCTCTTTAATGTGGTGTGAGATGCTGGCCTAAGTATAGATCAGCCACTGTGCTCTCACAAATGGGCCTTATGGAGCAAGGCCTGAGCGTGCCATGCTGTAAATGTTTATTAGCAATGGTACACAATGCACGTTATGGATCCATGGAGCTCAGAGTAAGCTCACTTCGGGGGTCAGATGCAAATCCCTGAAATGCTGAGAAAATGTTAATAGATGCCAGCACCAAGAATGTATCAGTTGGGATTGGACACAGGTATCATAAATGGAGACTCTGTTCATCCACTCGAATCACCTCTGTTACCTCTAGCCTAATGCATTAGCTTGTGCAATGCATTTTGCGAGCTGTTGGCTTTTCCATCAGATGGAAAGCAAGACGGGTGGTGCAGAAAGTATAGTTTTACAAACAAAAAGTGAAGAGAGCAATGCTGATTAGGCAAGTCCAGGAAGCTAAGAGCTGTGGAGAAATGAGAGAAAAATATGTTTGTATCTGATCTCTCACGATGCAAGTTGCTTCTGAGAGTCTTATATTGCTTCATGGTTTGTGGCATCTGTAGCATAAATTATAATCACAAGAGTACAAGACATGATAGTCCTGGATGGAGCCTCCACCTTGTGACCCTTTCTCTTCAAGCTGACCTCCTTTGATCATTCAAAGGTAGAGATCCTTAATGGGTGGTCCCTGGACCAGAAGAATCAACATTACCTGGGCCCCACCCCAGACCTACTGAATCAGAAACTTTGTGGAAGGGGCCCACGGTCTGGTTTAGCAAGCTCTCCAGGTGATTCTGACGCACGCTCAAGTTTGAGAGCTGCTGCTCTAAGGCATAATGGTTTGTCACTCTACCAGTGCCCAAGAATCCTTTTGGTGACAGACATCAAATATGATTCCTGCAAAATCTTGGCAGTAGAATACATTTGTCTATTTAGCTGCATGCAAAACGCTTGTCAAGACAGCTTTCAGGGGCTCTTTTTGCGAAGGCTTCCTCTCTCCTGCGTGTACTCGAGCCATCTCTTTGGAGATTGCATATGTCTTCAATCCAGGCTCCAAAGTTACAAGTCCCCACCTCCGCCCTTTTCTCCTAATATTGGCAAATAAGGCAGAGGAACACTGCACCTAGTTTTTTGTGTCTAGCTGAAAAGACTGACAGATTTCATTATATTTGTCACAGGGTCTAAAACTCCACATGGGAGAAAATAGTCCCACTTTAGTAAAAACATCTCACTGTACCTTTGAGTCAGAATGAAGAAGCATAAAAAGTATTGTTCCTAGGAAAATTACAAGGCATTTGGTTGTGTTTTCAAAAGTGTGATGACTATTCACCAGTCTCTGGCTTGGGTGGTTGAAAGGCCCCCACAAAACTATATAGGAACTAGAAATACATATGCCTCCAGCAAAATGGCATAAGTATCAAAGGAGAAATGAATTTCCTGTGGTGCAGATGAGCTACTTAAAATCATTCCCATCTGAGTGCACCTCCTTTTCCTTGTGCCATTGAAAGCCATTTGAATAATGCACATTATTCAGTTGCATTGTGAGTTCTGAAAGCCATTTAATGAAGGTAGACAGGCTTCCAAGAAGGTGCATTCTTTCACTAACGTAGATACTCCTAGAAAAATCTTCTCCCAACATGGAAGGCAAGATTTACTGAGTGAGTGGAAGAAGGAATGCTATTACAAAGTCTTGTTTCACTCAGTCAGATCAAATGGAAGCAAACTTGGGTTAAATTTGATCTATTCTAGGTAAACCTTACATTACGCAATGTATATACTGAAAAGCTGCAAATCAATCACATTTTAGCAAATCAAGCCATCTTTCTATCGATTTCTATTGTATTATTGAAGTTGCTTTGTCTCTTTCTGATTGATCATCAATTAACAGTGACTACCAATCCCAACCTTTCTGTTAAATAGTTAACGATCTATCTATAAACTGATGCTTAAACAAATTAGTGGCACTCCTATTCTAAATAGACACTTCAAGAATATTTAGGAAAGTTACAGGTACTTATTTGTACATAAAACTAATGTATATATTTAATGTATATAGTTTTAATAAAGGAGGATAAATGTGCCTAGTAAGATTGACTTTTCATATGCAGTTTATTTAGTGAATTGAACCAAAATTATGGGGAAGGGCATGTAAGACAAGGAATATATTAAATTGTAATCATCTTGATAGTTTGAATTGAGAGGTGGTATAGAGTTGGGGTTAGCAGTGTGAACCTAGGAGTCACTCTTGGACTCCGTCCCATTTTGCCACTTCTCAGCTGTGGACTGGTCCTCCCTGAACCCTAGTTTCCTTCTCAGTAACCCGAGTCTAGTCATTCTTTCTATCGCACAGGGTTACAGTGAAGAGTAACACAGTGCTTATTGTTAGCACAATACCAGGCACAGAGTGAGCACCTGAATAAATGGCAACTGGTACTATTATTATCATGAACATGCAGAGACACAAATATCTTGCCCATGACAAATAGAAATTGTAAATGAATGCCCATCTGGAAAACCATCCAATACAATCTGACACATTGTGGCATTTTAAGAAATTGGTTTGGTTATATCTCTAAAGAGAGGCTCAGCAAGGTGAGAACAGCTCTCACCTAAGTAAAGCAATGGGTGGTGATTGTAACACGGAGTGAGTCCCATTTTCAAAGCCAGCTCTTCTGTTTTTAAAAATATTATTAAATAATAATAATGATGATCATTGCAATAGCCACTAACACAAATATACAGCACTCACTATGTGTTGGGCACTGTAATAAATACATGTGTTAATTCATTTAAATGTCACAGTGATTCTTTAAGGGAGATACTGTCATTATTCCTATTTCACAGAAGTGGAAATTAAAACTCGAAGAGGTTAAATGACTTGCCCAATATCCCACAGCTAGTTAATGGCAGAAACAGACTGGAACCTAAGCACAGAGGAGGATACATTCTCTTTAAAAGAAAGAGAAGACACTGCGGGAAACATCTGGTCCCATCCTCCAATTTTACAGATGGAGAAATTGAGTCCAGTTTTTAGAACAGTGCTTATCATTTGTAGTAGATGCCCAATAAGGAATAGTTGAGGGATGAATGGTGGCCCCAGAGGAGAAGATGATTTGTGTGTTACCAGCACAGCCAGGAAGAAAATCTGCGCCTTTAATTTTTCATTCCAGGGTTTTTCTCTGGTAACTAGCAACCCCATAGCTGAGACTCACCCAATAATCCATTGAAACTATTACCAATAATCAGCTTTATACCTTGCAAATTTATTTGTATTTATCATTTCATATCTATCTATGTGTTTGTTGATATCTCTATACCAGGACATTCATCTCTAAAGGGCAAGTGTCTCAAAATGTTCCTTGAGTGAGTAATCTCATTTCATTCCTGCCTTAGTCTTTCAATTTTTCATTCTATTTTGTGGATGTTCACCCTTCATCATGTGTTGTCACTTTCCTGTACTAATTCCTATAGTTGTGAGTAGACTTCAGAGCTCAAGAAATACTTCTTGATTAATGGATCTTTATAGAAGGCACTCAGGTCAAATGAATAAAAAAGCTAATAGACTCAGAGTTAGATGGGAAACTTCAGGTTGCCAGTAACAGAAACTCCATCCCAACAGATACGAACAACCACTGACAAAAGGAAAATAGTTGTTTTCCATATCTGCAGATTCTATATCCAGAGATTCAAACAAACCATGGACTGGAAATATTTCAAAAAAAATTAAGTAACAATACAAAATAATACAAATAAACAATACTGGCTGGGCACAGTGGCTCAAGTCTATAATCCCAGCACTTTGGGAGGCCAAGGTGAGGGGATTGCCTGAGCCCATGGGTTTGAGAACAGCCTGGGTGACTTGGTGAGACCTCATCTCTACGATAAATCAAAAAATTAGCTAGGCGTGGTAGTGCAGGCCTGTAGTTCTGACTACTTGAAAGGGTGAAGCGGAAGAATTGCCTGAGCCCAGCAGATTAACACTCTACTGACATATCTGACATCAATGTGAGAGAGAACTCATCAAAGAATGGAGAAGTCAGAGCTGACCAACAGAGACAAAGAGGGGGACTCTAGAGCAAGCTCATCAGAGGCCCCTGGAATTTCAATTACATGAGGAATATGTAGTTGCCCCTGGGTATCTATGGGGGTTATTTCCAGGAACTTTGCCCCCTATGGATACCAAAGTCTGAGGAAACTCAGTGGCCATGAGCATGCCACTGCACTCCAGCCTGGGCAGCAGAGTGAGACTCCTACTCAAAAAAAAGAAAAGAAAAGAAAAGAAAAGAAAAACAATACTGTATAACAACTATTTGTATAGCATTTATATTGTATTAGGTATTATGAGTAATCTAGCAATGATTTAAAGTATATGAGGTGATGTGTATAGGTTATATGCAAATACTATGCCATTTGACATCAGGAATTTGAGTTTCCTCAGACTTTGGTATCCATAGGGGGCAAAGGTCCTGGAAATAACTCCCATAGGTACCCAGGGGCAACTACATATTCCTCATGTAATTGAAATTCCAGGGGCATCCGATGAGCTTGCTCTAGAGCCCCCTTCTTTGTCTCCGTTGGTCAACTCTGACTTCTCCATTCTTTGACGATTTCTCTCTCACATTGATGTCAGGTGTGTCAGTAGAGCTTCATGATTTCTTATTTCCATCCAGCAGGTTAAAAGTCTACTTGAAGATAAAGTATCAAGATAAACAAAAATCCCAGGTTTGAATTTTACTGATTTTTATTAGCTGGATTCGAGTCACAGGCCCCTCTCTGAACCAGAGGAAAATAGAATGCACTGTTGTTTTAAAATTGATGTGAGGGGCAGGCAAACTTATTCTGGAAAGGGCCACTTAGTAAATAGTTTAGGTGCTGTGGGTCTCTGTCACAACGATGCTATACATTGTAGACTAAAATCAGCCAAAGGTGACGTAAAGATATATGAATGTGTCCAGATTTTACTGCAGGCCATAGTTTGCCAATCCTGACTTAAACAAAATCAAACCCCAGCACTGGAGAAGATTTCTTGCCTTCTTTAAGTACCTCTCTGTCAATGGTACATCTAACATAACCCTAATAAATCTTGAGTCCCAGATGGCCTAGCCCCTTCATAGAAGCTCATTCAAAGAAGCACAAGCTTGCCACAAATTAGTGATTAAAAAAATTCCATTCTTCTTTCAGGTTTCTCAAAACACTTTAAAAGGAATTGAAGATCTAAACCAGGACAACAGTTCTTAAAACCCATTTTTCTTTTCTCCAACCCTCTCTAACCTCAGTGTTTCTTATTTGACAAATTCCCAGAATCTCATCATCACTAGCTGTACATCTTTCCACAAGTTCTCTCTGGACTCCTTTCCTACCCAGGTCTTTAGCATGTAACCAGCAGAGCCCTCCCCTTTGTCTTATTCTCCTTCTCCCTCCCCCCGCCCCACCCCCTCAGTCCTCCTCTATTTTTTCTAGACCTGAAGCTTCCTTTGTCTACCCTTTACTCAATTCTGAATCACAAAGTAGGATCGAGTTGTTTGACAAAGAGTAGAAAACACAACATTGATATGTTGGTATATCTTGACTTTGTCAAGCTGCAAAAATGGAACACATGATATGTCATACATATATTTCAGGATAGTGGTGGTGTCTTTGGACAGGTGGGGTAGAAAAAAAAAAGAGAGATGGAATGGTATTTGAATCTTGAAAATCTTGTGTTCTTTTCAAAAATTAAAATAATATCTGGGCAGAGTGATATGACAGATTCATTATATTTGGAAAATGGGTACACATTGGTGCCTTATTTTTGGTACATTTGAGATACTTCATAGTTAGAAATTTAAATAATTAAATCAAAATGTTGAAGGAAATAGTCTGTGAAAGTGCTTTGTTAAATTAAAATCCACTAGACCAGTGAATCTCAAACATTACCAGCAACTGAATTACGTGAAAGTCTTGTTAACACACAGATTGCTGGGTGCTACCTCAAAATCCCTCATTCAGTAGATCTTGGGTGGGGCTTGAGGATTTACATTCCTCACAAGTTCCCAGGTCATGCTGATGCTGATACCACTGGTCCAGGGACCACACTTTGGAAATCATTGCAGTAAACAGCAAGCTTTGTGGGGGCAGAGACATATGTACCTTGTCTGATTTGTGGCAGGCCCCTTGATTCCTGACACCTGGTAAACAGCCAGTAAATGTTTATGTATGTGGATCACAGCCAAAGGCCATCATAAAAAAAAAGCAGATACTGTGCATAGCTTAATATACTTATTCAGTCCTTTGATGAGTAGAAAGGACTCTCTTCCTTATCATTAAAGCAGGGATAAGTGCGGTTCGACTGAGAAAAACAGAAGTTCTTGGGATGTGAGATAAGGGGAAAGTCAAGGACCAGAGGTGACTTCCTTTTTAGGGCGGAGGGGGCAAATAAAAGAACTGAGAAAGAAGAGCAAAAGGGCCTGTTCTAAACTTCTCCTGCCATCCAGAGAGAGTCCCAGTTGACAACTAATGACTGGCAGCAGCATTCATAAGCATTGCTCTTCTCACCAGATGTCCCCTCCATCTCTGCACGGCAGCCACCCTAGTTTTCTCTCAATCCTCCCAGGATGACAGGTGCCCTATCCTCCCAGGTCCTCCACACTTGCCAATTTTTTGCTTTTGCCTATTTATCCTTTACACCTCAGTTCAAAAGGTGCTTTCTCCAAAAAGCCTTTCTTTGCCACCTGAACTAAGAGGCTCCAACCATATGTGTATGTAGACATATCCATTTCTTAACAGCCCTTCGCAGTTTGCAGTTATGCTTTCTCCTCCTCCTCCTTCTTCTTCTTCTTCTTTCTTTTTTTTTTTTGTAATTGTAGTCCAACACTTTAATGTCTGATCAGTCTTTCACCTTTAAGCCCATTTTGTTTGTCTTTTTAATCATTGTCCAGAGAGGCTGTTGTGTAGAGCTAGGGACTGGTGGAAAGATTTGGAATGTCTGATCAGTCTGTCACCTTTAAGCCCACCAGAAGCCCAAAAGGGCAAGGACCTGATCTGTTTTTCTTGTCTTTGTAGCCTAGTATCTGGCTCATATCCTGTGATCAATTAACACTTGTTGATTGAATAAATGAGACATGAATATGGGCTTCTGCTATTGTCTGAATGTTTGTGAATGTGTCCCCAAATCGATAGGTTGAAACCTAATCCCTAATATGATATTAGTAGGAGGTGGGACCTTTTGGGATTTGGTTAAGTCGTGAGGGAAGAGCCTTCATGAATAGAATTAGAGGCCTTATAAAAGAGATCACAGAGAGTTAACTAACCTTTTTCACCATGTGCAGACATGGCAAGAAGGTGCTGTAGATGAACCAGAAAAGGGGGCCTTTCCAGGCACTCAATATACCAGCACCTTGATTCTGGACTTCCCAGCCTCCAGAACTGTGATCAATAAGTATGCACAAATCACTTATGAAGACAACTCCTTTCCTCACCCACCCTGCTTTATTGTTTCATGATTGAAGTAACCAAGCACAGGTATACTTGTATCTCTCAATTCCTGTAGTCCAGTTTCAACACTGAAGTGTGCTTTTATCATTTGAAGTGCCCTCTCCTATTTTAGATTTCTCTGTTGCCTTACCTTTTCTTCCCTCAACTTCAGAGGCTGAGAATGAAAGACTGAACAAGAGTCTGCTTCCCACAGAGAAGGAGAGAAGCAAGCAGGAATAATAATACCAGCAGTTTGGAAAGAAGCAACTGGGGTAAGGCCCTACTGGAAACCTCCAAAACAAAGAGATAAAGACAGACCTGAGAGTATTAATAAGTCACAGAGTGAAGATCTAAGAGTGAAAAAGCTTT
Source organism: Cephalopachus bancanus (assembly GCA_027257055.1). Taxonomy (NCBI): domain Eukaryota; kingdom Metazoa; phylum Chordata; class Mammalia; order Primates; family Tarsiidae; genus Cephalopachus; species Cephalopachus bancanus. The sequence continues at coordinate 2,700,923 of JAPVLO010000335.1, read as the reverse complement.
TTTTTTTTCTTCACTGTGAAAATATCGGTTTGTTCAGTTTTCTTACTGAACGGGAATCTAGCACTAGCTTGAGGAAGCATTTCTTGAGCACCACTTAAGCCACAGAGGCTGTTGTGTAGAGCTAGGGACTGGTGGAAAGATTTGGAATGTCTGATCAGTCTGTCACCTTTAAGCCCATTTTGTTTGTTTTTTTAATCATTGTCCAGTTTATGAATCATTGTTTCTGCTTGCTTTAAAAATGGTCTTTCTCTATTTTTCCTTTTCCAGATTGAACTTGTGCTAGCTTTTTATATATCCCTTTGGTGTCTTACCTACTTAATGAAAGGAATGTATGCTCATTTCAAGCAACCATAAACATAGGAAGTGGAAAATAAAAATATTTCTATTATTCAACTTTCAGGGATAACCAGTTTTTCCCCTATATTCTTTCACAATGTTAATGTGGATACAAATCTTTAAGGTTTTTATTATTTACTTAAATAACAAATGTTATAATGGCAGACACATCATTCTGAAGTTAACTTTTTGTCTTCACACTCTTATTGACCACTTCTTGCTAGTTCTTCTAGATAGCCTTATTCTGGTTAACAGAGACCTGGTGTTCTGTTCTATTTCAAACAATTAGGATGCTTTTCCTAGGAATGGCATTGACTATGTTTCCATTTATTTTTTTTCCTCTTTTAAAGCTTTATTTAGATTCAGAGATACCTGTGCATGTGTGTTGCATAAGTATATTTCATACCAGTGGGGGTTGGGCTCTTAGTGTACTCATTACCCAAACAGGACAATGTTTCACTTTAATAAGAAGTGATGATGAGTATCTTTGAACCCAGAGCTCTGTTCACCCGATAAGATAAACCTGTTTACTTTCCCTTTTTCCCTCTGTAAAGAAGCATTCTGCTGAATACTAGCCAAAGGCATAGCCAAAGGAAATCCTTTACTTAATGATTACCACTGGCTCGTCAAAAACAGAAACTCAGGCCTCACTCATTCCTTAATTCACTTTTGCATCATTTAATATACCTCTAAGAAGTGCCAAGTATCATTCTGAACACAGTGGTGAAATGCACAAAAGAGGGCTTTGATTTTATGAGTATTTATTAAGAGAAACAGAAAATAATAAGTAAACAAAAAACAGAATTTCAGAGATAGAAAGATGAAGTCATCCACGGGAAGCTAAGGAAAAAGATTCTTCTGAAGAAAAAACAGCAGATTAATTATCTTTGGTGAGTGGGAAGAAAGAAACATGGTATACTGAAGGCATTGGCAGGTACATGGGGCAATAGCTCAGAGAAGGTGGTATGAGGTGGGACCTGGAAAGAAGCAGCAGCCATATCAGGTAGGATCTTACAGGTCTTGGGAAAGAGTTGGCATTTTTTTTAAGGGTTATGGGAAGCCATTGCAGGGATTTAAGCAGAAGGGTGACAAAATCCAACATGTGTTTTAGAAACCATCACCCTGTTGCTGTATTAGAATTGCTGTGGCATGAATGGCTAGAGAGCAGTTGGTGTCCAGGGAAGAGACAGTGAGTCCATCCAAGAGCAGGAAACTCAGTGGCTCCAAATATTAAGGCAGTACAGCTCTGAGTCTCAGAAATGTACACTCAGCGTACTCAAAGATCAGTCAGCAGCAATCCCTGATTGACTAGAATCATCCAGATAAAAGAGAGTGAGGAGATCAAGACAAAGGGAACATTAAACAGACAAGAGTCAACATCAAATCAGTCTGAAGAGGGTGGGACCCCCCCAGGGAGCTGAGTCATTGAAGGTCAAAGTACAAGAGAGAGAGCACCCTGTAGGATATTGACTTAACGGAGGTCTCTGACCTTTACCAGACTTTCATCTCTAGGCAGCAAAGACCCTTGAGGTCGGCTCCACCCCTTCAACATATCTCTCTGGGTTTAATGAAACAAACCAGAGCTTCACAGGATCTCTGACCTCTTTGAGGCGGGAAATAATATTCATAAATTTGAAATAACCTTGTTTTTGTGAGAGGGAAAGTTAAGGCTTAGTGCTAAGTTGACTTCTTCAAAAGTCTTGCTGGGTTCACCCTCCATGCATCCAGCATCTGTGCCTCATTGCCTCAACAGACTTGGAATTCCTGTAACACCAGGAAATCTGAATGATTGATGCAAGGATAGCAGAGGTGTAAGAATTGCTGCACCCTGAGGGAAAGTATATGATTTAGCATTCTGTTTCTAGATATACATCTTCTAGAAAATAGCAACACATGTGCACAAGGATATCTGTGTGATGTCCAAGAAACAGTTTTGAGCATAGTTCCCCAGTTTTGTAAATAGCACAATACAAAATTATAGACATTTGTCTATGCATGTAAAAGCAGATAGGTGCATAGGAAAATCATGGAAGTACACATTTTGAGACAGTGAGAGGAGGAATTCCATACTTTATATAATTTTTTATTAGGCTGGATCATGTGAAATTGCCACTTTTTTAAAAGAAGGAAATGACCCAAGATTGGTGTTCTCACATGGTTAATTCTGAAAGGATTTAATTTGTGTAGAGGCAGGATAGAGAGGATGCTAAAATAAGGAACTGTGGAGCCAGGCAGAAATATCTAGGGCTAGTTCTGCTTCTTCCTATCTGTTTATCCTTGGGCAAGTTGCTTTACATCTATGTGCCTCAGTTTTTTTCCCTTGAAAAATGGGCTTCACAATAGTAGTTAGTTCAGAGTACTGCCGTGTGAGTTAAATGAATTACATGTAAAATGCATCTAACTGTGCCATTTTGAGCCTTCAGTCATAGTAGCTATTAACTTTTCAAAGCATCTATTATTACCTTTGAAATATATATACATATATATGTGTGTGTGTATACACACACACACACACACACACATACATTTTTGGGTGTAAAAAAATGAAAAGGATTTGTCTGGTAAATCCTGGAAAAACTCTTTCTTTCTAGTTATAAGAGAACGTTCCAGATGGGTCCCCTTCTAGTAATTTCTTATAGCCTGGGACAAGTGCCTGGAACCCTTGGCAGTGCTTGATGACATCATAACGCTCAGTGCCAGGCAGCATTATTGCTCTTGGGAAAGTCCCTATTTTCTGAATTCCCTTCATCTTTTCTCACATGTGCCACTTCCCTCCCTCCATTACAATTTATTTACACTGCATCTTTGTGCTTTTTTCATTATATCACTAACCTATTGGTAAACTCATTCATTTCCCGCCTCCCCTTCCTTCTTTGAGCATTGCTCTAAATATAACCACGGAAACAAAACAATGGCACTCCACAAACAAAGGAAACTCTGCAGGGTAAGCAGAACCCTCCAGTAGGTCTTGAGTCACCTGCTATTTCTTGTCTTCATGTTTTATGAAACAGCCAATGCCTCTTACAATAGAGAGGGAGGGAATCCTGATTAAATGGTATGCATGACTTTAAGAGGGAATTAAAAGCAATGCATAGGTTTGCACTAAACAGCATTGGGTAAGGATACTCAAGAATAAAGTTGCCTGGGTGGTTTCCAGTCTGAATGCGTAGTTTCTGAATCTGCAATGACTCACTTGCTCAAGAAAGAACTGCTCGGCTGGCTAATTGCTTAATCAGGCAGCCATCTGCCTTTGCCCCCACCCTGATAGAAAGCAGGACTATGTTTTAAGGGTTGGGAATGGGGTAGGGTGGAAGGGTAATTAGAGGTATTTAGACATGAGCATACAGTGAAAAATAGAAATTAATAAAGACGTTCAAAGCACTCAAGTTTCGGCTGATTTTCTTTAGAATCACTGAAAACACTAATACTAACAATATCTATCCTATTTAGGATGACTGAAAACAATAGCAATAAAATATTGATTGAGTGCCTACTAGGTGCCAAGTACTGGCCGGGGCATGAGTTTACCATGGTAAACAAGACAGCCAGAGCCCTGCTGGTCATGTATTCCAGGGGTGAGAGCAGAAAATGCAAGTAAATGACTAATTATAGTAATTTCAACTTCTGGAAATCCTAAAGGAAAAATAATCAGGGTAGGAGGTGTACAATAGAGGTTAACTGGAGGTCAGGCAAGTTCTCTCTGGGAGGCTAGATATCCATCCTCTGGAAATAGCAACACAAGTGCACACGGATATCTAGGCAATGTTGTCCAAGAAACATTTTTGAGCATATTTCCCCAGTCTTGTAAACCACAATATAAAATTATAGACACCTGTCCATATGTGTAAAAGTAGGTATGTGCACAGGAACATTATAGAAGTCTACATTTTTGAGTTAAGACCTGAAGGGTGATGCAGTGAGGGAGGAACAGGGGGAGAAATATCCAGGCGATATTTCAGGAGAGTGAGAGAGTGGCCAAATCCCTGAGTTGGCAAAGGCCTGGGAGAAAGAGGAAAGAGTCCACTGGCGAACGCAGCTGTTGTGTAACTTACTAGGAGCTTATTGAGTTTCAGAAACAGAATGGGTAAGAAAACCAAGGCCAAAAAGGAAAACTCATTTGCCTTTCATTACCTGACTCATGGGTAACTAGGGCATGGTGACAGCCCAAGTCAATTGTAGACAAAGGACTTTGTCATCCTATTGTCAAAATGGAACATGTTGAACACAAATGGTTTACGTTGGCACCGTGTTTCCATTGCATCTACCTAGCTTTCCAGCATGCTAGTTTTGGGGAAACCTGGGGTTCAAGAGCAGATGCTAGCTCTTACTAAGCTGTGATCTTTAGTGTGTCTCTTCACTTTTCCATGTCTCATCTACAGATACTTGTGCAAAGTTACATAAGACCATTAGACAGTTTAGACCAGGACCCGGCACACAGCAAATATGCAAAACGATAACTACATCACTATTATTATCACTATTATTATCACTATTATTTTGCCAGTGTTCTTTCTGCCTCTATATTCATAGTGCCCATTATAGAAGATTGTATTATACATCCTTTTACATTCCATCTACCAGTGTAGAAGGGTCTATATAACGTAACAAATGACTTTATAATCCAAACTTTGCTCATTTATCATAGCACCAACTATATATCAAGTACTGTAGGAAGAGTGGGGGGAAAAAGGAAAGCAATGATAAATAAATTGTGTCATGCTTGGTGTCAGTGTCAGGGGATTGAGTCCTGGATCTGTGACTTATTAGCTATGTGATGCCAGGCAAGTTACTTAATGTCTCAGAGTCTCAGGATCCACATCTGAACAGTGGGGATGATAATAGCTTATATAGCATAGCTTTGACATGCATTCAATAACTTGATGCCTGCAAGCACCGACTCCAGGATCTGAAATGTACTAACAGCTCCTGACTACTGGTTCAAATTTGCCTCAGCATTCAAAAAGCAAGAATTTGAGGAGGTAGAATCAAGAGGTAAACAATTTGAAGAGATTCATTGTAAGTTAAAAATACTGGGGGTGCTAATTCCCATCTTCCCCAGAAAATAGCTCATAGACATTCTGGAGCTGGTTTTGAAAGAATGGATAGGATTTTTCTCCATAGATGGGGCAAGGCGTTTCAGATAGCAAAGCCAGCATGTGGACAAGGATGGAAGTTTGAAACAGAACAGCTTATTGGGGAAATGCTATGTAACCTGGAACAACTGTTTAGTGCCTTGGAGGATGGGGAACGGATACTGAGAAGTAAGGTAGAAAAGGTAGAAATTATTTCCTAAAGAATGTGTGCTTGTTTCATGTTCATGCTCCTCAAATTGCCCTGTAGTAGCATCTTGATACTGTCCAAAAAGACTTTCAATCTCAAGCAAGCTATTTTTGTTTTCTTCCCAACAGGTGAGATTGAAATAAAAAGGTTGTGTCAAAGGCTGAATATATGGACGACCCCGCAGATATCAGATGTTAAATGCCAAAGGACTATGTGAGATTTGATTTCCATACTGATCTAGGGAGTCCCAGCTTCAGCCAGACTTCCCTTCTCCATCAGTAATGTGGCGATATTCAAGTGCATTAAGCAATACTTGATGCCTGAGATATTTTGAGAAAATCCCATGAAAAGAAAACGGTAGCCAAAGCAGAAGGCATAATAATGCTTTTGGAAAGCAAACTGGAGGAAGTTTATCCTCAGGTATAGAAAGGAGAGTTCATCAGGTTACCACAATTACCCAGGCATGTCAGAATAAAACAGGAGTGAAACACCTCCCCCGAATGGGTAGCAGATGATGACTAACACATCCTCACCAAGACACAGGCAGCCATTCGGCTGACATGACCCAGGATCCATAAACAACACCCTTCTTGAATTTAATGATCTAATTTAAGGGCTGACAAACATACTGTTTTTCCAAGGGGCTAGGCACAGCCCTCCCTTTTCCTCAACCAAAGTAATTATTCCCCCAACCTGAAGCAATAGTAGTGAAAGCACTTTTTGTTTCTCCAATCCTCCAGTTGAACCCCCAGGCTAAGATTTTTTTGTAAGGCATTGTTCATGCACAGTGGCATAGAATTTCATTTGCCGGGTTTCAAGTATTAAGAGCACAACACAAAATCTAAGCAATTTGAGACATGTGTCAATCTCAAATAAAAAAAGGCTTTGTGCTGGCACAGGATGTCAATGCTTGAATTAAAGAGATGGAGAATTTCCCTGAGCGAGTGCTGTTCATGCTGACATAATACATTGTTAAGGCTCTGTGTTACGATACAACCAATATGTTTTAATAATTTATTGGTATTTATTTAACACACAATACTGTCATACCAAATCTAAACCAAGAGGTCTAGGTTTCTCATTGATTTCTGTGCATAGCTTTTATCAGCATCATTAGATGCTTAGAAAATTCTCTTGCATGTGGTGAAATTATAAAGGGGACATCTTGAGGGTTGCATCCTGGTATCGCCTTCTGGGGACCCTCAATGGGGTATTGCTGAAAGGACTGAGCGAGGCTTTGTCTTTTTCCTTCTTTATTTATCAGACTTTATCTCCTGATGCAATCGCTGCTCTAAGAGTTAATCTCACTCAAACACTTACTCAAAATCCAGCCAGCTAAGAGAATGCCACAGGCTGATGTGGAAACCTGCTAGATACAGAATCTAGGCTGAATTCTTCTGGACTGCCTTAATCATTAATTCATCTGCTTGAGGACTCATTCATCTTTATTTCACCATTACCTAATGAGGATAATGGAGACTATCAAAATCTACAGGCTAATCATTTTTTTAAAGTGAGCATTTGATAATTATTAATTAATAATAATGTCAACAATAACCTTAATTTTCCAGGTAGTCCCCCTTGAGATTTACATTTTAATTGTACTTGCCATGAGGACAAATGAATTCCCCTAGAATTAAGCTTTGCTTTACAATTTTCAAATCACAGGAGCAAGGAGAAGCTATCTTCATGTAAAAATAATCAGACTTTTTTTTTTTGAAGAGCCTCAAATGGCAGAGATGAAGAGAGAATAAATACAGCTGATGAGATTTAGTGTGACATCAGTAATTCTCAAAGGGACTCCACACCATAGAGTCTGCTGGTGTGGATGCTCATTGCTTTTATGGAGGTGACAGGCTTGACCTGTCAGGTACTAGTAACACCCAGGACAGACTAGAAATGTCACAAACTACTAACAGTTACTAAACAAGATATAAAAGAATGTGTCTAAAAAGGGGTAGCTCCTCAAAACTAGCTTAAATCCGTTATAAAGTTTCTGTTTCTTTAACAAACCCATCCTCTTCCCTCAAAGAATCCAGAATTAATTTATAAAAATAATAAAAAATCCTAATGGCTTAAGATTTTATTTTTAGGCTGAACTATTTTATTTCAATGTTATAGAAACCCAACTCTAATGTTAGCTTTAAAAAGTGAGGAAATTATTGGCTCATGTATCTGAAAAGTTCAGGGATCAAACTTTAAGCATCGCTGGGACCAGGTGCTCAAATGATGACACTGGAAACCTGTGTCTCTGTCTCTTAGTTCCTCTTTCCTCTGAGTTGTCTCCATTTGCAGAGAGGGTATTTCTCTCCCATCTAGAATACACAGAAACAACTGACTTCCTATACTAAATATGAAATCCAATGGAGTGAGAACCTCTCTGTTATGGTTTGGACTGTGGGCCCCCCTCACAGTACCTAATTCCTAACCTTAGACTGATCATATTTGAAAATGGACTCATTGCAGATGTAACAGGTTAAGATGAGGTTATAGAGGAGAATACTGGGGTAGGCTGGATGCCTAATCCAATTTGACTGGTGTCCTCATGAGAAGGGGATATTTGGACACAAACGTGTCCCCAAACCCAGAGATAAATCCATGTAAAGATAGAGTTATGCTTCTACAAGCCAATGAAGTAAGCTAGAAGAGAGGTCTGGAATAGATCTTTCTCTAGTGCTGTCAGAGAGAGCATGATCTGGCCAACATCTTGCCTTTGGACTTGTGGCCTGCAAAATCGTGAGATAATACATTTCTGTCATTTAAGCAGTTCCATTTGTGGTACTTCTTTCCAGTGGTTCTATACAGCATCCTGATATTTACTCTGACTGGCTCAATTTAGATCACATTGATCTCTGTGGCCAGGTAAACAATGGGACAGATCTGACTCACATACCCGCTCAGGAGCTGGAAATAAATTCATTCCTACCTTATCTATGTGTACCAAGAGCAACCAAAGAGTAGGCCAAAGTGCTATCACTAGAGGAAAGGGGGCAGGCCAAACCAAAAAAATGCTTACAACTGGATTCATTGGACAAGAGAAAAAATAAACTGGCTTAGCTCTGAAAGTGGTCTTTGCCTGAATGATCATTACCTTCTGCTTCATAGGCCTGGTCAACCTCTACTCATCCGCCATATGGCATCTCCTCTGTGAAGCCTTTCGGAGTACTTCTGATATAATTGAGACTTGCATTGCATCGATCCTCCCCTCCCATAACTTGGTATCATGCAATAACAGTGGTAATTAGCCTTTTTACATTGCTTATGTTGTGCTAGCCACAGTTCTAAGCTATTTTATTCATTTAATACTGATATTAAACCAATGAGGTAAATGCTATGTTAACCCCACTTTACAGGTAAGGAAATTGAGGATCAGAGAAATTAAGTAACTTTCTTGAAATCATAAAGCTAATAGGTGCTATTTGAATCAAATCCATTTAGCTCTAGGGTCCATGTTTGTTAGTAGTTAATTATACTGTATCAAGTAGCCATTCATTTTTCTGCTTTCTCCTCAAAACTGTCTCCTTTTATGAGGCCAGTATTTCTCACATATGGCAAACATATCACTGGTGGAATTCCCAGTGATTTCAGATTTAAACACGTAATCTTAAAAAAGCAGCCAACTAACATATTTAAAAAATGTTCAACATCACCACTAATCATCAGAGAAATGCAAATTAAAACCACAATGAGATATTATCTTACGCCAGTCAGAATGACTATTATTAAAAAGAAAAAAAAACAAAAACAAAAAAACAGATGTTGGCGTGAATGCAGAGAAAAGGGAACACTTATACACTGTTTGTGGGAATGAAAATTAGTACAACCTCTGTGGAGAACAGTATGGAAATTTCTCAAAGAACTAAAAATAGAACTACCATTTGACCCAGAAATTCCACTACTGGGTAACTACCCAAAGGAAAAGAAACAGTTTTGTCAGAAAGACATCTATACTTGTATGTTTATTGCAGCACTATTCACAATAACAAAGTCATGGAATCTACCTAAATGTCTATCAACAGTTGATAGGATAAAGAAAATGAATATATGTATTCCATGGGATACTATGCAGCCATAAAAACAAATGAAATAATGTCCTTTAAAGCAACATGAATGAAGCTGGACATCATTATCCTAAGTGAAATAGCTCAGAAACAGAAAATCAAATATTGCATGTTCTCACTTATAAGTGGAAGCTAAAAAATGAATACACATAGACATAAAGATGGAAATAATAAACATCGGAGACTCCAAAAAGGGAGAGGGTGGGAGAGGGATAACTGTTGAAAAATTACCTATTGGGTACAATGTTCACTATTTGGATGATGGATATACTAGAAGCCTAAACCTCACCATTATGCAATACAACATGTATCAAACCTGCACGTGTAATCACTGAATCTAAAATAAAATAATTAAAAAAACTATTAGTAGTTACATGCTATATACTGATTTTTATGAACATTTTTTCTTTATGGCAAGAGATACCTTTTTATTTTCAGAAGTGCTATGTACTCTTCTAAGTAAATTCATTTAAATTTTTAAAAAGATGATTAAAGCTATGGTAAGAATACTATAGTACAATAATATGTGACTGTGTCAAAACTGTTGAAAGTAGTATGGAATTAATCGAAGTTTAAGACCCATGTACTTAGTCTGTAAATGCTTTAAGGAATATATTGTATCTGCTGTGTTCTTAATGATAGTACCTAGTACAGTACCCAGCATATAGTTGACACTCATTAGATACTTGCTGAATTATTTTATATTGACTTTGTTACTGGCATTATAATATACAGGACCAACACCCCTTCATTTGAATTCAGTACAGTTAGTTATGTGAAATATCAGGAATATCGATCCTCTCATCATTACTAAAATTCAGCCAAGCATAATCACGATGGCTAACTAGCCATCTGGCAGGTGTTATTTGAACCCAGTACAGTGAATGTTGGGGCCTCAGTTCGATGCCAAGCCACTAGAAAATTTTATATCTCGAAACACATTATGCTTATGATGTATATGTTTTCCAAGAATGAGGAATTTTACAGAAACTGTTTATTGTTTGTAATATACTTTGTTAAGTGACTAGCTTCCCTTCTCAGAATAACTTCAGATGAGATGTTTCAGTGAATATGAGAAATTCAAGTAAAATAACAGAAAATTCTTACCATCTTAAAGGTTTAAATTTAAGGCTGACAGGACTTAAAAAGCAAAGGGATTATTCTTAAACTTCTCTTACAAGTATTTTTCTTTTGGAGTCATATCCAAACCTAGGCTGCTAAAGTGTAATGCATAAGTGTGCGAACCTGGGGAAGTTAATTAACTCCCTTGTGCCTCCCTTCCTTTTCTGTAAGATGTTGATTATAATTGACTTGTTGAAAAGATAAAATGAGTTAATGTATGTAAGTCACTTAGTTTACTATCGAGTAAGCACTTAGTAATAATAGGTGTTGTTATTATTACCATTTTTAATGCTGTTGATTGAAACTCATGTTTTATTAGATGTATTAGATGAAACTCAACTACGATGAGATCCTTTTTAATGGCTGGCATTTTAGGGACATTATTTCATTTAATCATGTTTCAGGTCAGGTTCCCCAGGAAGCAGACTTTGTATCTGAGATTAATATGAAAGTCTTTTAGTTTTTAACATCTGTAGGAGAAGGCAAGGAATCAGGACTGTGCAGACAGAATTTGGGCTTCAGTAATTCCTACAGAAAGCTCTGAAATAAGCTCTGAGATAGCTTTTAGGGTTGTCTTGAGTTGAGACAGGAGGGACTTTCCTTTTTATCCCCTCATCAAATAATTATGGGATTCAGGTTGATTCCTGAAAGGGGGTATAGCCTTGAGAGAGGTTCCTTCTTTATCTAGGCTATTTCCGGAGAGAACTGAGAGGTATCATGTATCAGCATTCCTTGCAGCTGGTGAAATTTTACCTTCAGTAGGACTGTGAGATCTGGATGGTGCAGCACAGTGTCTACTACAGTCCACCCCTTGAATTTAGATTCATTTCTTTATATAAATCTCTATAAGCAGCTCTAGACTTCTGAGGGGACTTTTTGTCTTGGAGAAACTTATAAGAGGAAGATTTGTGTAATGGATTAGCTGCTTTTCAGGCCACAACTGGTCCTCACAGTTTCTATGTCTAGTCTTACATACCCTCACTCTTGGTTAGCATCTCTGCCAATCTGAGTCATGCCACTGACTCACCACAACACAGACACTCCTGTTTCAGGGGCCTAAATCCACGATCACCATGACTTTCTCAGCCAGGATGGTGACTCTCTTTCTTTCCTGTCATGATTTTGACACAAGAAACTCAAAGTGTCCAAGTGGCAGTCTTAGTTTAAAGTTTATGGAAGGCTGAGGCGGAAGGATCACTGGAGCCCAGCAGTCGAGGCTGTGGTGGCCGGGAGCGGCCACTGCCCTCCAGTCTGGGTGACTGAGTGAGACTCCACCTCAAAAAAAAAAGTTTAAAAGACTCTGGCTGTGTCCTTTAGTGGGATTGTATATCAGTAGATCACACAGGATACAAGCCCTCGGTTAGTGTTCTTGTGGGTAGGAAATGCAAACTCATAACTGGAATATCTGCCATAACAACTCTGGAATTTCTATTTTCTTGAGTGTGGGCCATCACTATCTTTAAGGTCTAAAAGTTGTCTTATCAATGCATTAGCACCAATTCTACAGTCACTGATGGTATATTATATTCTGGGGGAATGCTTACTTACTGATAAACTTTTTTACCTAACTGGATTTTCCACTTACTTGTTTAATATCCTCACAATCCATTTTTGTATAGGTACTCTCTCAGCTCCTGCCAATTTTTTTTTTTTTTTTGCTAAATGCTCTGGCATCTGTAGGAAGTCACATTTTGCCCTTAGCAGGTCCAGCACTTTCCTGGGCAGGACATAGTATAACTTAATTCTAATTATTGGTGTGGTAGCCAGGAAGGGAGGTAGGGACAGATGTTAGGAGAAGAAAAAAATAATGAAACAAGGTTGGGCACAGAAAGAAATTAAACTGCAATACAATTATGATAAAGACTTCAATCAACCCCGCAGAGAAATTTTAGGTTGAACTGACCCTTCATAGTTGTCTAAGATGGGCTAGGGGTCTGCTTTTCATTCTCACATTGTTCACACATTGAACAGACATTAGTTTCATGTTGCTCTTGGAAAGGAAGTGTGATCTTGCATGGCTTGGCTTCTTGTGGTGAACTGGTAAATGTTTAACAACTGTTAATCTGAGAAAAAAGAAGTTCAATTTGTAATATTTGCTGATTTTCTTTTTTTTCTTATTTCTTTTTTCAATTTTCATGATGTATATAAGGGATTGACAAGCTACAGTCTGTTGGTCTACCACCTGATTTTGTAAATAAAGTTTTATTGGAAGACAGCCACACTCATTTATTTTCACATAGTCTATGATTGCTACAATGGTGGAGTTGAGTAATTGCAACAGAGATTATTACAAAATCAAAAATTTGTGCTATTTGGCCCTTTCAGAAAAAAATTGCTGAACCTTTGCCTAAATACTCCTGTGGCTGATTTCTAGCTGTGAACTGAACTCAGAATTGAAAAGAGGTGGCCATAATTGACCATCACAAGCCAATTGGAGGCAGTTGTGTCACACTACATTGACTGAGGCCAATTTCCAGATTGGGCTGAGAGTTGAAGTTGTCAACAAGCAACATTAGCAGCAGAAATCTTGGTAACAGAGTGTCTTAGTCTATTTGTGCTACTAAAACAGAATACCACAGGTTGGGTAATTTATAATGAACACAAATTTATTTCTCAGAGTTCTGGAGGCTGGGAAGTCCAAAACTGGGGTCTTGGCATCTGGAGAGGGTCTCCGTGCTATGTCATCTCATGGTGGAAGAGGTGATGAAAGAGAGAGAAAGAGAGAGAAAGAGAGAGAAGGGGTTGAACTTATCCTTTCATAAGGAACCCACTCCCCTGATAATAAACCTATTCACTTAATAATGGCATTAATCCATTTAGGAAGCTGGTGCTCTCATGATTCAAACACCTCCCATTAAGGCTCCACTTCCCAACTTCATAGCATTTGGGATCAACTTTCCAATACATGCTTTTTAGGGACACATTCAATTCATAGCACCCAGCATAGCATCCACTAAAAATCTTTTTAGTATTCCTATGAAGAAGATACTCTCAGTATGCCAATATTTTCAGATTAGAAAACTGAGAATAAAAGCAATAAGTCCACTTTGTCCTAAGTCATAAAGTTAGTAAATAGTGAAGCTTAAAGTTCAAATAGTGAAGCTAAAGTTCAAATGGAGCTCTGTCATGCTCCAATGACACTGTGTTTCTACTATATTCGACTGGTTGGTTTGATTTTTAACATTCAATACCATTCATTCAAGTACTATTTAGTGAGTGCTTGCTATGTGCTTGATATTGTCATACAGCAAGAAGTAAGATGAAACTGACTAAATTCAGGGACATGAAGATCAAAATATGACACAATGAATTGAAGAATTTGGCCTTAAACTGTAACAACAGATAATTTGTTTAACTGATAATTTATGAGCACCAATTATTTGACAGGTCTTGCTTTAAATTTGGAGATTATAGTGTGATAAAAAGGACAACACTCTTGCCTTCATGGAGCTTATGTCTTAAGGTAATCTGGATTCTCAATACCTTCCCAGTCTGTAGCTTATAAAGAACCTAGAGTAGAAAAATGGGTCTTCAGAGTCACTCACACAGCTGTCTGAAAGGAAAGACTCATTCATACTTGTTGGGCACCACTAATGAGGAAATAGAGACAAGCCTTTAGATTGGACTCTAGACAGTAGGCCCAGCCCCTCACCCAAGGATAAAAATTGCATAGAAGGAGGAGAAAGAAGAGAAGGCATGCATCCTGGGGGCTAAATGGTCTTGAATAGAGAAGAAGGGAATCTAGGTCATGCTCTTGAAGATGTATTACCTCATTTTTGTCAACTTAGACATTGCTGTCATTTAGGACATGGAAAGACATTCTAGAAATATTACTCTAATATTGTTCTTTCCAAGAAACAGAAACTCCCTTATGAAGATGTGAAGAGAAAAAATAGCTTTTTTAATCCTCTGCAGATGATAGAAACAATGTCTAGTACTTAAGTCAACAGAATTTTGGCTAGAAACACAGTAGTTATTCAATAAAGTCTTACAAACTGCTTAATTCTAATACTCACATTTAAACTTTGGTAAATATCAGAACCAAATAATCATCATAAAGGTCAGACAAGCATCCCTCTGTTCTGGCTCAGTCATAAGAGTCTTGGGTTTCTTTTTGATAATTACAGTATCAATAATATCCATAAATACCCACTGTGTACCTTGTTAAAATTACATGGTTTCCTTCTAGATAGAAAACACTCTGTTTATAAAATGTCCTATTATTATGCTTCATGATGAATGAGCTGTGTTTATTTGTTTCTTTCCTGGCTGTCTTTAGGAGATGATCTAAGGTTAATGGTGGAAATGCTACCAAAATAAATGGTTTCATGTAGTCAAATATTTCATCTGAGCACTATGTTTCAGGAAACTTGGGAAGAAAACAAATGAATAATTTTGGAGTGTTTGAATTCATTCCTTAACTTTATTGCTGCAAAGTCTTCTGAAATACACTAAAAAATATTTTTTCCAAGTTACCCACAAAGTCTACAATGCTTCCACCAAATGTCAGTTGGAATATCACACATAGTTTCTTCTGGAAAACCCTCAAAAGGATGTAGAAGGTGATTTCAGATGCTGGCGTAAAATTGGCCATTTTCCAAATGAAATAATTTCATAGAATCATACTCTTTCATGAGCATGATATTCACCAGAGCTACTTTAAGACCTTTCTTTAAATTGACATCTTGTTCTGAAAATAAGCAGATGTAATATTTGCCACTAATCATCACAAGTTTGGATGCTTTTGAAAAAAAAATGGTCATGTGGATAATATATAGGATTTTCCTTTGCTGTCAGATTTTGACTTAGCTTTATAGGTCTAGTTAAGACTTGCTCTAGGCTTACATGGGAACCTCTCTCATTTTTGGTCAAAGTTCTCAGATAAATCGTTGCTCCTAAGTGACACAACCAGGATGAAGTCATTATCATTTCTTCCCTTTGGGCTTTGGAATTCTTCTAAGAATCTCCTTTAGTTCCAGCTAAGTACAGATGACTATTTATCAGATATCTTCTTCCTGTAAGTATTTACACACTCAGGAATATTTGAAAATTACAAGACCATTATTTGTGTTGCAATCAAAATTATTTTAGAATAAACAAATTTAAACTTCAGCAATGGACATAAAACGACAGCCCAATAAGAGAAGGCATCTGTACTGTAAGACATTTCTTTAAGATCAAGATTTTTAAAGTTTTTTTTTTAAAGGTTATTATAGTCCACCCCTGACAAGACAAAGAGAGTAAATTTACCTGCCAATCCTTTTGGTAAACTACAGTACAAGAATTTATGCATCTGACTCTTGTCAACTTAACTTTGCTGTATTTTTCTAGACTTTGAGTAAAAATAGCTTTAAGAGAAGTATCCAAAATTGACTTAAAGGAAAAATAAAGACTCATTATCAATTGCACTTTCACTGGAAAAGTGTGTTATGCAAGAGTTTTTACTGGCTTCTTGAAGGATTATATTCTATTTTGGCCCCTTAATTTATTATTATTCATTCATATGATATATTTCATTGATTTCCATAATTATGAGATTAACTCTTGCTCTTTTAATAAGATAATATGGGTAATAGAAAAAAGAAAACATCCCAAATTCCACCTGTCTGTGTATAACCAGTCTTAAGATGTGTGATCCTACATATTTATGTAAGTTTATTTAATAAAATATTTATTGAGCTTCTGCAGCAGGTAGCTTTCTTTCTTTCTTTTCTTTTCTTTTTTTTTGAGTTGGAGTCTCACTGTCACCCAGACTGGAGTGCAGTGGCCGCTCCTGGCCACTGCAGCCTCGACCTGCTGGGCTCCGGCGATCCTTCCTCTCAGCCTTCCAAATAGCTGGAACTACAGGCGTGCGCTACCATGCCTAGCTGATTTTTGATTTATTGTAGAGATGAGGTCTCGCCAAATTGCCCAGGCGGGTCTTGAACCTGCGGGCTCAGGCAATCCACTCACCTCAGCCTCCCAAAGCGCTGGGATTACAGGCTGAGCCACCGAGCCCAGCTGCAGGTGGTTTTCTAAGTACTGGGAATAGAGGCACCTGTAACACACAGTCTTTCTGGTTCTTATGTTCTGGGAAGACACAAAGCGTAAATCAGTACATACATTCATACATAAAATAAAAACAGAGTGTGAAATGCCATGAAGAACAAGTAGTTCATGAGATGGAGAATGACGGTGGTGTGGTGGGAGGTGATTTTAATCACGAAAGGACTTTCTCAGGAGGTGGCATTTGAAGAGATAACCAGGGTGGAAGAAATTCTTAGACTGTATCAAGAGATAGGAGATGAGATAGCAGAGGAGGCGCCAGTGCCAAGACTGAAGGATGGAAATGGCATTGGTGGGTCAAGGATCAGCAAGCATGAGGGGTGGAAGTAGAAAAAGATGAAACTGAGTAGCAGGCAGGAACCAGTGCCACAGAGGGTAGTCTGGATTTTATTCTCTCTCTCTCTCTCTTTTTTTTTTTTTTTTTGAGTTAGAGTCTCACTCTGTCGCCCAGACTGGAGTGCAGTGGCCGCTCCCGGCCACCGCAGCCTCGACCTGCTGGGCTCCGGCGATCCTTCCGCCTCAGCCTTCCGAGTAGCCAGAATTACAGGCATCGCTACCACGCCCGGCTGATTTTTTGATTTATTGTAGAGATGAGGTGTCGCCAAGTTGCCCAAGCGGGTCTCAAACCTGCAGGCTCAGGCAATCCACTCACCTCAGCCTCCCAAAGGCGCGGGATTACAGGCTGAGCCACCGAGCCCAGCCTTTTTTTTTTTTTTTTCCGAGTTGGAGTCTCACTCTGTCGCCCAGACTGGAGTGCAGTGGCCGCTCCCGGCCACAGCAGCCTCAACCTGCTGGGCTCCGGCGATCCTTCCGCCTCAACCTTCCGAGTAGCTGGAATTACGGGCGCGCGCTACCACCCCCCGCTATGGATTTTATTCTCAACTGATTTGTATTTTTACTTGCTTGGTTTGGTTGCTGTGTGAAGACTTTACACTAGAGGAACAAAAAAGAAAGCAGAAGACTAGGTAGGGAATGTGTTCTCACGGGAGGTAAATACAGCACAGACCATGGTGGAAGCAATGACCATCGTGAAAAGTGGTCGTTTGGGAGTTACTGAGGAGATATGGCTGATGGGAGTTGATGATGCTTTGGATGTGGAGAGTAGATAAAGGCATAAGACTTTAAAGTCACTGTAACACCACTTTGTTGCTCAATAGATTGTGACCCAAATTTCTTTATGGCCAGATGGTATTCAGTAAACAATCAGCCTGTTGTTTCTTTCTCCCGTCCTCAAGTGAGAAAAACTTAGATTGTTTTTGATTTAGGAACACTGACCTGAACATTCTTGTCCATATAAACATAGACTTGTCAGATTATTTCCAAAAGGTATCTCTCAAGGTCGAAATGTTGGGTCAAAGAATTATTGACCATTAAAATTTGGGACGTATCTTCCTTTACTTCTATTCTTTACTTTAGGGAAATCATGTGATATTAAGACTCAGTTTTATAATTTTTAGCAGTAGATACAATTCGAGATTGTCCATTTTCTTAAGCAGTGACTTTTCTAGATAAAATTATGAATTTGTAGACAGCATGTAGAAATGAGAAAATTTTGAGTGATTTTGAAGATAAGATGATCTTTGGATTGGAGGATTTTATTGCTTAGGATTTCCCCACCAGCTGGCTTGGGATCATTCTTGGCTACCATGTTGCTGCCTATGACAAGTATTCTGGAGCAGGACCAGTTTGTGCAGTGGTCTTTGAGGTGGCATGACATCTCTAAGCTCAGCATAAGGCTGATTATCTTAAGGGCATATAGAGCAATTTTGGAAAAAATGGGAGCAGGGATGCTTTAAAAATGACCTTTTAAGTGGTTCTCTGGAATAAATGGCACAGCTAGAGAGAAAGCTTTCAGAAATGCCTGCATTCAGAACCAAGTTCCACCGCTTGTTCCCCTTGTGCTCTCATCTGGATTATTTCACTACTTTGGGTCTCAGTTTCATCATCTGTAAAATGAGAATGTAACTCCTACCTTGTGTGGTTGTTTAAGGGTGCTATGACATCATTTTTGTAGCAGTTTTTTACTGAGCACTTATTATGTGCCACGTTGTGCATTTATTGTGCAATATCTATAATCTCATTTATTTCTTACAAAAACACCAACGTAGATAGTTTTTTCTAATATTTCATATTTCGAATGACGAGAGTGAGGTTTGAGACACTGTATACTTTGATGAAAGTCACGGGGCTAATTTGTAGCTGATCTGGAATTTGAATGCAGGGACTCCGATTGCAAAGGACCAGCTTTTTTTTTGCACATACTTGACCCTTAGCCTCCATTTTAGCCTTGATGGAACCAGATGGGGGTGAAGTGGAGATTTGCCTTTCATCCAGAACTTGGCATAAACTGAATGATCATAAATTGTCATTTTCCTTGATTTTGCCTATCTGCTTCCTACTCAGATGTTCTTGGTGCATGGAATTCAAGTCTAAAAGATCAATTAGAGTTTATCATACACCCATGGCAGGGATTCAGATTCTGGTGGGAGCTTTGAGATAATTCACTGGTCAATAAATAAGAAACACCTATTCTTCCCCAGCCTTCACATCTCGACTCATAGATAAGGAACCACTGACTTTCGGAAAAGTCAGGAAGAGAATGTTTGCCCTTTCCTCTATCCTATATGTTAGGGGGAGCTGCTTTTTTGATTGATATAATTAGGATAAGCATCATTCATGGTCACACTCTATCTGGGCTGGTCAACCTGGACCTTAACGGGTATGTTCTCTTTATTGTGGCCACATTTTCCATGTAGAAGGCAGACCTGGGTGTGCCAAGGCCAGACCCAAGGCTTGCCCCCCTCTTCCCTGGTTCCTTGGGCCTTTGCTCACATGGGTAACTCACATGTCAGAACTTGGAATTGACCCTGGCTGCCTTATGTCCAAACCCAGGGGATATCTTTACATATTGATTAACTGAGGTAGATTTGTCAGTCAAGCCCTGGCTCCTTTTCTTATTGACTTGGTCTCTTTGTGGATCATGGTCAGCTCTATTCACCCTCATTCTTTTTATTATTAACTTCTGTTGGGCCAGATTCATCAGTTTTCTTTAGAAACAAGAGACAGAGATATAAGACAATAGAGATATTCCAGAAAAGTATCTTTCCCAGGATTATAAACCAAGATGTTTGATCAGAGAGGCTTCTTCTTTGAGATCCAACAGTGAGAATTAAGTCATACCAACAGCACTCATAGAGAAATCTAAAGAATGTTCTAGAGCACGGGTTTAAAAATCAATGGGCTGTGGACCTTTTTTTTTTTTTTTTTTAAATAAAGCCTTATTGAAACACAATCACGTGCATTTGTTATTGTCCATGGCTCCTTTGTTGCAACAATGCCAGAGTTGAGTAGTTGCAACAGAGATTGTATGCCCCACAAAACCCCAAATATTTACTATCAGGCCCTTTGCAGACAATTTTTAAACAAATTTCCTGTTTCAAATGTTGGGGATTGTGTCACTAGGTCGGAGGAACTGGAGATCAGAAAACTAGTTTTAAGCAAAATCATACCTCATGCCAATGCTGCTGGCCCTTGGTCCACATTTTGAGTATCCAGGTTCTAGAACAGTTGTCCAGTAGAACTTTCTGCAGCACTGGGCATGTTCTGCAGCTGCACTCTGTTCAATGTGGTAGCCCCTAGCCACTGTCAAAACTGAACACTTGAAAAGAGGCTAGTGCAACAGGAGAATCAAAAGCAATTTCATTTCATTTATGCTAAATGTGAATAGTCACATGCAGCTGATGGTTCCTGTATAGGACAAAATAGTTCTAGAGCATGACTAGGAGGTAGATGCTTAGATTTACTTGTTTGTTTCTAAGAAAAAGCCAAACTGTGCTGAGGTTTTCCTCTTATTAAGAAAAAAGATAGGTATTAGCATTGCAGACAAGTGTAGAGGATATTAAGTCTTGGCTTGCTCGCAGGGAGGGGGGCTCAGAGATACTGCAATCTGGTCTGAGTATAATAAACCCCTTTGTTACATTTAAATACCATCATACTATCTTATACACTGAAAAGCATTGGGATGTTTTATGGTAACAATGCAGCAGCATGAAAACCCCAGACAACTCTAAAAAGGTGCTAATTATTATTATTAGTGTTTTGCGCTAACAATAAATGTCAAATGGAATCCTGAAAACAAATAACTACCTGTCACCAAGTGAATGAAAGGCAATTTTTGTAAAGTGAATTAAAACCCCAAACATCACCAAGCCCAACCAGTGAGCGATGCCAAGGCGGGTTAGCGGGCTCCTTGGCAAATGCGTGTCTGGAACAGCAGGGATAGGATGTCCTTGGAGTTGTGGCATGAAGACTTCGCTAGCTCATTAATACCCAGGGGACCAGAAGAGGGGAGGTGGCCAGAGCCGAAGTACAGGGGCAAGAGTGTCTTTGGGAGAGGCCCTCCATCACAACAAATGGAAGTAGGAAACTGTTAAGGGTGGGGGATCTTTATTTATTGGCTAGGCTGTAGCCCGCTTGAATGTTATCAGTGAAAAATTAAAGTTGGACAGCACAGGGTGGATTTGTTTTCATGACATATTTCCCTTAGATTTTTCAAAGTGCGTTCTGGGTGTCTTCCAAAGACTATTTTTTAAAAATAAATCGTACATTTTATTTTTTCAAACTTCATTTATCTTTGATATCTGATTGACATATTCAGGACAGTTTAATCCTTTCTGCTGAAGTGAGCTGTGACAGCCGCTGCAACAGCAATCGACATTACAGAGCCCTCCCTGGGAACAGGGACCGTGTCTTAAGATAGACTAGGAAGGAGAGCCTGGTGGGTTTCTTTCTGGATGGCCATGGAAGATGAGGGATCCGGTTCTCAGGTCACTTGATAGATGAGACTTAGAAGCTTGTGCCCAAATTTAGCTAATTATTGAGAATCATCAGAGAATCAGAGAAACCAGGAGATTCGTGACAGAGACAGAGGTTGGGATTTGTCTCTCTTATTTTCCTAATGCACGCTGTGACACTGGGGAAGAAAGGTCACCTGAGGAGGTGAATGCTTAACTTGTTACCATGAGCAACTTGGTTTATTCTACCTGGTTTAGGACTGACCTTTGCAGCTTAATCTACTTCTCTTTCTTTTCATTTCTCTTTCCCCCTCCCTCTCTTTTCTGTCCTCCCCCCCCAACATTTAAATTGATAATGGAGTCACACTGTTCTAATCTCCAAATCCTTAAAAGTTATTTGGAGCAAAACGCCTTCCTCTCACCCTGCCTCTTTGCTATCTTGTACGCCTTAACTCAAACTTCTTATTAATCACATATTTTATACCTATACAAATGAGTGCATATACATTTAAGCATATGCATGCACACATTTGTATACACACACACACACCTCTTTCCTCCTTTTCACCATAAAGGGAATATATATATTGCTTTTCCCTTTACTTTTTTTTTTAACCTAAAGTCTTTTATCCTGGAGATCATTCTATATCCATTAATAAAGAACATTGTCTTAAAAACAAAAAACAAAAAACAAATGCAGTGCACTCTAATATGTGGCTATAGCATAAATTATTCATTAAGTGCCCTGTATCTAGAGGCATTTAGGGAGTTTTCAAACTTTTGCTCTTACCAACAACACTGCAGTCAATAACCTTGAATAGCATGTCATGCCACACATGTGGGGTGGTCTCTGCAGAATAAATACTTAGAGGTGGACTAGCTGAGGCCAAGGGTAAGTGCATTTGTAAGTTTGATAAATATTGTCAAATTAGCCTAGGTGGAAGTTGCTGAATTTACATTCCCATCATTCATAAATGGCAAGACCTGTTTTCCCAAACACCCACTCACAGAGGGTATGATCAAACTTTTCAATTTTTGCAAATTGGAAAAGGAGATATGGTCTCCCAGTAGAATTTTATTTTTTCTCTTTTTTCCTCAGTAGAATTTTAATTTACATTTATCTTGAGTCAGGTATTAAGTATCTCATAATATACATTTTATGAAATATATTTATTCATTGGCAATTATCTTTGCATACTTTTACCTCTTTTTTATTTGTCTTTTCAATGATTTCTTGGAAGACTTTGCATGCTGGAAAAATTAGCTCTCAATCTGTTTAATGAGTAACTTATACTTTCTTTTTAGTGTTAAAAGATATGAGTTATTTTTATAGTTAAAGGATAACAAATCTTCAATTTTTAACCATTCATTTATTAAAGTCACATCTCCTAAACACCTACTACCTGCTAGCCACTGCATTGGCCACTGTGTTGACTGTTTTAATCAGGGAAGCAGACAATTCAAAAGGAAAAAATAACCATTTGGAGTGAATAGAATGTTGGAAATGTGCTGGGTTTGGGGACACTCAAAAAGGGAACTACCTGACCTAGGTATGGGGAGCTATCATGGAAGGGTTCCTGGGGGTATAGTTCAAAAACTGAAACCTAAAGAGCAAGAAAGACATGGTCAAGCAAGAAGTGGAACATGGGAATGGGGTGAACAAGAGGAAGTCTTAGGCCAAGAAAAGGCTTGCAGGAAGAAGAGAGGAAAAAGCTATCTGTGCCTCAATAAAATGATAAGAACTCGGGATGCTGAATGAATAAATAAATGTTGAGAGGGAGTAGAGGTCAGTCTTAATGAGGATCAAAATTGTGGGTATTTTGAGTGTTGGAACCAGTGTTTATTCACACCGATGCTGTACAAGTGCAGGGGGACATTGATGAATATAATAGACAGGTCCCTTCCTATGTGGAGCGTAAATTGTAATGGGGGAGGAGCACAGACCACAAACAATTCAACAGATAAACAAAGAAATAACCTCGATTTTTAGTGCTCTGAAAGAAATACACAAGGCTATTTTGGGAAATAAGAACAGGATCCCCTTCAGATAGGATGTCCTGGGAAAGCACCTCTGAGGATGCTCTGTTCAAGCTAGGACAGATCAAATGAGCAGACACAAAGATGCAAAGAGCAGGGCACATACCCAGTGTGGGTCTGGTGCTTAGTACCAACCTAGGGGATATTCACTTTAATGCTTTTACTCTCAACGAGATAGAATAAGCTTAAATTATACTCAGAGAGAGCTTTATTTAGACCCAAGCAAGATCAGTCTCAAGTTTGTGAAATAAATTTGTGTACAAGTGGTCCCCAGCTTATAATAGTTCAACTTACAATTTTTCAACATAACAATGGTACAAAAGTGATCCACCTTCAGTGGAAACTATATTTTGCATTCCCATACAATCCTTCTGTTTTTTGCTTTCAGCACAGTATTCAATAAATTACATGAGATTCCCAATACTTTATTAGAAAATAGGCTTTGTGTTAGATGATTTTGCCCAGCTGTAGACTAACAAGTGTTCTGAGCATGTTTAAGACAGACTAGGCTAAGCTATCGTATTCAGTAAGTCAGGCATATTAAATGTATTTTTGACTTATGATGTTTTCAATTTACAATGGATTTATTGAGGTGTAACCCTGTCATAAGTTGAGGAACATCTGTACATTTCTGGAGAGACCACTTTGGGTTTTTCGGTGTCCACAAACCACCTAGGTCAGAATATATGCAGAACAGAAAATAAGAAAGACCCTCTTAAATGCAAAGCTGTAAAGTTTGGCGCAGTGCTGTAAACTGACTCCTTTGGACATTAAATTGGAGCTGGTTCATAAGCCTTCTAGATTAGATAGTCTTTCAACCCAAGCTCTTGAGAATAGTTGCCATCTTCAATGAGGACAGCTACCTCCCATCATGTACCTGTCATGGTGTCTTCATTCTTTTGAGACCTGAAAGCATACTATTTTAACAGGCTTTGTATATGAATAAGTGTATGAAGTGGTACTTGAATTACAGAAGAGAAAATTCACGATGAAATATGGTTTTTAAAACATATCCCATTTGAGAAGTCTTCTCAAACTACAAATCTTATTTTGATGATATTGGCACCACCTGTTATGGAATAAAAAATGACTCAAGGACAGGAAAAAAAGTAGTAAAATAAATGTGAACTCCAAGATAGAAGACATTTGGACAAATATTAAGTTACATTCCAGAAGTGAAGAGCAATTAGTAACAACAACAGCACCAATTTTTTACTATGTAGTAGGCACCTATGATACACAGTTTTTATGTATCATTTTACCTGATCCTGATGACAACACTTGTCATCAATAGTGTGTGTTATTCTGTCCAGTCTGCAGATGAGGACATTTTAGCATACAGACTTTTAACAACCAGTCAGAAGTCCCATAGTCAAGAAGTCACAAAACTGGAACTTGAACCCAGAAAGACTGTTGACTACCTAAATTTTAACCCGTGCTATGATGTTCTCCTAGGAGAGTTCCACTGGGGAGCTAGAAACCTTATTGCCACTAGTCCAGGGGTCCACAAACTTTATCTGTAAAGGGACAAGATAGTAAATATTTTCTACTCTGTGGGCTCTAGGGTCTCTATTCCAACTACTCAACTCTACTGTTGCAGGACAAAAGTAGTCATGGATAATAGATAAACAGATGAGAGGCTGTATTTAAGTGAAATTTATTTATAGACATTTAAATTTAAATTTTATGTAATTTTGTGTATCACAACATATTATTCTCCTTTTGCTTTTTTTCAGTCATTTAAAAACATAAATACTATTCTTAGCTCCTGGGATGAACAAAAGTAGATAGTGGACCAGATTTGCCCATAGGCCATGGCTTTCCAATGCCTGCCCTAGTCTATAAATTCCTTGAGTAAAATAAACTGCTTCAGAGAGAAAGAGACAGGAGAAGAGGAATGAAAGGAAGAGAAAGGAAGAAGAGAGAAAGGAAGAAAAAATATACAAATTGCCTGTTTTAGCTTCCTCTGTGCATAATGATTGGTATAACTTAACAAGATAACAACTTAACAATATATATACAACCCTTTAATAATATATATACAGCTCTTTAATAATATGCCTCACTTTATTAAAAAAAACCTTAAAAAATATAAGCAAACAAGTATACAAAAGTATATCTGCAAGGATGTTAGTGTAAAAGAAGAAAATCCGCAATCCTAAACACCCAGTGATGATGAATTGATTAAATAACATTACAGTGGAAAATTATGCATCCATTAAAATGATTATGTAAATGTCTACTTCGTACTGCCATAGGAAGAAGCTCATGGTATAAGAAAGGAAAATTGTAGGTCACAAAACATTAGGTTTTGTCTGAACCCATTTTTGCAGTACACATAGTTCCCTTGTGTATATATTTTTGCAGTACACTAGTGTATATACACAAGGGGAAACTAGAAGGCAATATAGCAAAACATTTACATTGGTTACTCCTGGATGGAACGATTATACATTTTTATGCATTTTACTCTATTTGCTAAAATGTATACTATTAGAAAATGTTGCTTTTATCAGCATGAAAATATAGTCATAAAAATAGAATAAATAGATAATTTGGGAGGATCTCAGCTTTGTGTCATGTGTGAAAGATTTCATCTAAAAATATCCAGAAAATACAAACCCCTTTGGATTCTCAGAGTGTCTGGCCGCTTTCTTCCATCTTGTCTCGAGTTACGGATTGAAACTGTGTTTTCTTCTTGTTGATGGTTAAATTCATAATCTCCCTCCCCTCCTGCTTTGGTAACCTGCCATCTGTCTTCCTTCTGACCTGTTGGGGACTCACAAAAACATTTGTTCTCTCAGAAGCATGGCACTTGGGAACTACAGCAGGGGAGACATGGTATTTTTATTGCTTTTTTTCTGTTTTCCTTTCTCTGGGTCCTCCTTTCGCTAACTTTGCACCAGCAGGACTCATGCCTATACTTGCTCCCACACTCTGTCAGTCTCCAGAGTCACGTTCTCAACGGTACAGTGACAGCCGCCATCCTGGTTGTGATTTATCTTCACAAGTTGCCAAATCACTCTTGGTAGCATGTCTGTGTTTGGTGAATAATGAGAAAGACCTACCATCCATCTAAGGGCAAAACAATGTGAGCAGTTACATTTAAATTTAGCTATTTTTCTCCCTCAACTTATTTCTTATTTTCTGATCGAAAAGGGCCCATTTAAGGGCCTTTGTGGTAAATACCCAAATAATTGTGTCACACAGACAGAGGACCATTTTTCACCAGAGTCAACAATCACTGTGGATCAGCTGTCATCCCGAAGTCGCCAATGCTGCTCAAACTCTGGTCTCTTAATAGCAATTTCCCTGGACCTTCAAAAAAGACTTAGCTCAATGGCTACCTGTTAACTACCAAGGGTTGGGTTATTGTACCAGTCATGCAGGCTGGAAATCGCAAGAAGACAATGTCCTCTACATAAGGCAACCTTTAGGATCTGGATATATCTCCCTGACAAACAATGAAGACAGGATAAAATGTACAAATATAAACTCCACCTGATGGGCCAGGAGTGAGGGATGTGGAAAAGAAAATTTGGGAACACTCGGACCTGGTTTGAATCCTTGCTTAGACATTTACCCTCCAGCTATTTGACTTTGAGCAAACAAAGTATTCTTTGCACTTGATCCCAATGGATTATTTACATCTATTTGCAGGATGGTGATGAAGGTGTGGCACACAGGGTTTTCTGAAGGTGGCAGTAAATACATCTCCTGTTCTATGCCTTTTTAAGAACATATCTATCGCCTACATCTAGAAGAGTCGTCTAACTTTCCTTCCTTTGAATTTGGACAGACTTGTGGCTTACTTGTAACCAATAGGATGTGGTGGAGATTGTTCTGTATGTCATCTGAGATTAGAGCATAAAAAAATATAGCTTTTGTCTTGCCAGATAAGACATTCACATTTGGAATCTGATGCTACCGTGTAAGAAGGTCAAGTACTCTGAAGCTGCCATGCTAACAGGAAGCTCAAGCATCTTTGTGTAGAAGTCAGTTGGGAGTGTTACTGCCAGCAAATCGATTCAAGGCCTCTGCCAATGGTCAGCATTCACCATCAGCTGCATGAGGGAAGACACTCTTGATAATTTCGGCTCCCAACTCCCAAGTCACTCCTAGTCTTTCTAGCAGAAACCCCAGACATTGTGAAGCAGAGTCTAGCTAACTATGTGTGCCCCATCCAGCATCCTCATCCATACAATCTGAGAGCACAAGAAAATTGTTGCTTTATGCTACTAAGTTTTGGGGTGATTTTTTAAAATGCAGCAATAGTGACTGGAAAAGAATATTAGGAAAGCAAAATCCTTTTAAGTTGGTAGCATATGGAGGGACCTTAGTAGTTGGCAATTCTAATTATTTGCATTATATTGTTCTCCTTACTAGATTTCAGCTATGACAAAGAGGTGATAAAATGCCAATATAGGAACCTCTGCATCTAAAGGATGGAAAGGAATGTGTCTGTTCAGCTCTTATTCATTCATCCATGCCTATAAGTGACTTTTGTTGGATATCAATGGGATATATAGATGTTTACTGAACAGATATGTGCCAGGGTTGCTGCTGGGTGTCAGGGATATGCCAAACCATGGATTCTGATCCCATGGAGAGTTCAGTGCGGCAGAAAAACAAACAAGCAAATACACTGGCAAGATAATGGCCATGCTGTAAAGAAACAAAATAGAACAATATCTTAGGGAGGGGAAAATCTGTATGAACCATGGCATTTGAGCTGAGAATTCTTCCCACTAGGGAAGACTTGAGAGCTCCTGGTGTGCATAGCTGTTTTCTGGAAACCTGTTTAAAATTATTGATTCTCATGCTCCATATTTATAAGTTATGCTTCTCTGGGTCTTATGCAGTGGTCTTTGGGCCACACTTTATAAAGAATTGTGCAACTAGAAGCTCTTTGAGGCTAGAAACCCTCCCACTTGGTCATGGCAATGCTCTGAGGTCCATGCAGGGTGTATCCGAGTAAGCATTTGCTTCAACCATTCTACCTTATACAATACTTCCCAAGAATCTTCAGAAATTGCATATGAAGAAATATAGGGATACTGTATCCCATAAAAATTCTATGTGCTTATAAAATTTGATATATAAAATTGAATGTGGTTTGGAAAGCCACCCAGATAATATTAATTTCTTGAAATTTTATAGCACAATTTTTGGTATCAGATACAATATTAATTTGTCATTAAATAATAATAATGCATGAAATTTTCTACAAAATATAACATTACAAACATAACTAAAGTTGCTTTGGCATCTTCCTCCATGCCCCTCCCCCACTGTGATACTGTATGAATTAGCTACCCTTTCTTCCAAGCCATTTGCTATGGATTTTTATGCACATGTATGTATCTATAAAAAAATACAACTGTTCCTTAATGTTTTCAGACCCTTTTGGCTGTTTTTAAAAAAGGCGGGTTTCATATGGTGAGAGATATTTCTGCAACTAGGCTTTTTCTCTCAAAAATATGTGTTGTGGATTTGTTTATGTAGATACAAAGAGATCGACTTTATTCTGAATCACCTTATCACATTTCACTTTTGCACAATTAACTCAGCCATCCTCTTACAGATGGGCATGTAGGTTGTTTCCTGTTGTTTTACTTCTGCCAAAGAATGTGATGTCTCCTGTGTCCACATGTGAAGGTTTCTCTAAGGTACGAGCAGTGAGTCGATGATTTGGCCAAGATTGTGAGTATTTTCACTTTAAAAAGACATTGTCATTTTATCCTGTGGCATATAAGATCATTCAGTTCTCTGTACTTTGCCATCGATTAAACATCTGCTTCATCAAATGAATGAATGAATGACCAGCCCTTAGAATGTGTGTGACTCCACTTTTCTCTAGTAACCTGGGAGAAAGAATGGATAGGTAGAATGCTTGCCTTGTGGGTAGACGCATTTCAGAGAGCCAGAGGAACACTCAAAACAGTAAAAATATTGGTTTTCAGGCTGCTGTCCTGTGGTGCTAAGAACAGGGAGGGGGCTGGGGAGAGGCATGAGGCAGAAAAACATGACACAGAAACAGAATTGTTTCCTAATAAAAAAAAAATCTCTCAAAGTTTTCCGCAAGGCCCTGTCAGCAGCTCTTCAAGCAACACAGCTTATTTTAAATTTTATTTAAATCAACAAATTGTACACACTTGAATACGGAAACAGAATACAGGGAAAACACAAGCTGCCCTAACAGAGTAACGTCTAATAAACATTATGCTACTTGGAGATATTTGCTGTTTAATCACCCCATGAAAGGACGCATTCAGCCAAAAGATGTCAGATAACATCTTGCTAAAGGCAATGGTGCCAGTTTTCCTGGTTTCGAAGTTCATGCAGCTAAATTTTTTTCCCCTTCTCCATTTGTCTTTTTAATTTTTTTTTTAAATATTGAGCATTGAGATGCTCTGTTTCTTGGACCACTCAGAAGATAAGACATTTGTGCTTTGAGTAATGACAATAATAACCATTTACTGAATGGTTTCTGTGTCAAGAATGGCTATATGCTCTGTGGGGCCCAGAGCGACTGAAAGTGTGGAGCCCCTTGCTCAACAAGTTCTGAGAACTTCAAGATGGTGGCAGCAGAGCATTAAACCAAGTACAGAGCCCTTCCCTGTATGACTGCCTAGATGGCACATCCATGAAGCCAACCCTGACAGGGTTTGTTCTTCACATCTGTGGACTTCAAGCCACACAGTTTATTTTAAATAAGTTCTATGGCCACCTGAAGATCTCATTTTCTCAGCAGCTTTCCCTCTTTCCCTGTTCCAAGAAAAGACAAAGTGACTTTAATGAGAATCCATGGGACTAACAATGGTTGGTCCCTGAACTGCTTTCTAAGGATGAAATCAGCTGACTGACTTTTGTTTCCCCAGCAAACATATGCAAGCTGTGAGCTAAATTACTAGGGAAAAGAGATAAATAAAGAGAGGAAGAGTTGGGAATTATAGACAAGAGGGAAAAAGAGAGAGAGAGCAAGAGAGAACTAGAAGACATCGATGCCCAGGGTGGAAATTTAAGGAAAGAAAAGGCAATTTTTAAAATGATGTTTTGCTATATGGTGTGTAATATGTTAATCTTCCTCTCTCCCTTCAAAGTCTTCAGTAAAATCTACTTTAACCACTAAGGCAATGAGGACGAATGTGATCATATGCTATATGTGGTCTCAAGGTGGGTATAAAGAAAGTTCAACGGTTACCCATCAGATAATCACTGTATTTGGGGTACACATAAATTATTCCTTTTAATTCTCTCAAGAAAGCAATAAAAGTATCATAAAGTTTCACAAGTTCATTTTTAAATGAAGTGGTTGACTTTAAAAATATTGATTTACAGAAGTTTTTTTTACATTTTAAGGAACCTAGTCCTTCCTTACATAAGTTGTAAAATTTATTCATTTACAGTTCTGGAAGCTAGAAGTCCCAATCAATGTGTTGA
Source organism: Cephalopachus bancanus (assembly GCA_027257055.1). NCBI lineage: Eukaryota > Metazoa > Chordata > Mammalia > Primates > Tarsiidae > Cephalopachus > Cephalopachus bancanus. The sequence goes on along the minus strand of JAPVLO010000335.1, from coordinate 2,669,806 downwards.
CAGAACCATGTCCCTTGAAAAGCTCCAGGAAAAATCCTTCTTTGCCTCTTGCAGCTTCTGTTGGGTGCAGGAAATCCTGGGTTTGTGCAGCATCATTCCAATTTTCTACCTCTGTCTTCATGTGGTTTTCTTCCGTGAGTGACTGTGAGTCCAAATTTTCCTCTTCTTATAGTGACTCTAATCATTGTATTAAGGCCCACTCTAATCTGTTATGACCTTATCCTAACTTGATGAATCTGCCAAGAACTTCTTTCCAAATAAGCTCATATTCATAGGTTACTGGAGGTTAGGTTTTGAGCATATTTTTTTGAGGGACACAATTAAACCCACAATAATATTTATATAGTCACGTGTATTACCCTTTAACAAAATTTCTGTATTTTGTATTGTTTCTGTAAAAAAGTTTTTTTTTTTTGTCCTGTGACTATGAGAAAAGTTCTTCCATATTTTTTAGTAAAATAGTCCCATTCTAATCGTTTACATGTAAATGCCTGAACATCTGGTATAAATTTTAGTGTAGTGTCTAGGGTAGAATTCCATTTTTTTAAATTAAACAGCAATTCGGATGCCTTAACATCATATAGTTCATAATCAATCTTTTCTAAACCGATTTTAAATACCACCATTGTCACATAGTAAATTTCTCTGTAATATTAACACCTATTTCTGGACTCAATTTCTATTCCATTCATCTGTCCCATTCTGCATCAATACCACTACATTTTAACCATTTTAGTTTTAGAATATGTTGCAGAGTTTTCCTGACTGTTCTTATTGATAAATTTTTAATTCAATTTTATAATTAGGCATTCTAGTTCAAAAACAGTGATAGCATTTCTCCTAAAATCATATTAAATATATAAATTTACTTATGGAATATGAAAATTATATTATTATCTATTTTTTTCAAGTCTTCCAAGCATCTTGGCAGTAATTTAAAGTCTTCTTCTTAAAAATCTCTCCCATTACTTTTTTTAAGTTTAATGTTAGAAAGGATTATCTATGAAGAAAAAATATTGACTTTTATCAAGAGTCTTTCAGCACCTATAATGACACTGTCATTTTTCTTTTGATCTATTGATATAGGTTTTTCTAATACTAAATTGTTCCTTAATGCTTAGAAGTCAGGGTTTAAATTCTTATTCTCAAACTTAATAGCATTGTTTTCTTGTGAAAATTGCTTCATCTTACTGAGACAATTTTCTGTAAAATGGGAATAATTTTAGAGCTGTCATTTTCGCCTGCAGAAATCATTCTTCTTCTTCTTCACGTCATCATTTTCCTTTGGGAATGTCAGTCTTCCCCCTTTCAGCCCATGTAATGCGGGGGACGTTGATCCTTCCCCAGTATTGGTTGGACACTTAGTCAACGTTGCTGGTCAGGTCACATCTCTTTCCCTATACCTGCAACAGTAATTTAAGGATGACACAAGATGGATTGATGAGAACTAGCTCCGTACTTTTTCTGGACTTTACTGTTTTGCTAAGCTCTTAGAATATGAACATAGAGTGCTCATCACTGAATTGTGAACACTTGGGAATGGTCTGCCTGCGGATGAAAACACAGAGAACATAAAAACTGAGAATGAAAGGTATGGATGGAGGGAGGGAGGGAGAGAGAGAAAGAGACAGAGAGACAGAGAGAGACAGAGATGAGAGCTTTGATGAAATGTTTTGAGGTTTTGGAATTAGCATTACTTATTTACTGCCTGAGTACTTAGTGAAACAACCACAAACACAAAAAATTAAATAATTTCAGGTACAATTACTAGCATTTATTGAGAACTTGCAATGGACCAGATACTTTTCTGAGTACACTTCATGAATTAACTCTGTTAGTCTTTATAACATTCCAATGAGATAGATGCTAGTACCCCATTTTCAAATGAGAAAACTGAGGCCCAAAGAGTTTCAATAACTTGCTCAGTATTACAGGGGTAGTAAGTGATAAAGCCAGAATTCGATCCAGGCTGTCTTGCTCCAGCATCTAAGTAGTGTGCCTGTGCCAATAAGGGAAATTTCTGTCTAAATTTGTCTTTGTCTAAATTTCTATTGTTTGAGAAAGACTTCTGTCGTCAGCAATAATGTAGTTTTGATTCCTTAATTGTAATGCCTACTTTGTGAAGGTTTGGAGATCCTGAAATGAGTTCATATACATAAGCTAACCTTGTCCAGTGTCTGGCACATAGCAAGTGCACAAATGTTAGATGTTAGAACAGTTGAATCATTGAGTCTCACTGTCCAAACTACAGAAAGAAGCAGAGTAAAGACTCTGGACTTTTGGAAACTGTTTATATTAGCTTTGCCTGGGTTCAGAGAAATGGACTTCAGCTGGAATCACAAATTCACATACTTAGAGAACCAGGAAGTTGGTATAAATCCGGCTTTCTGAACTCTGATATTATCGCCATTTTACGGCCAATAATTCTTAGTTGTGGGATCGTACTGTGTATTTCAGGATGTTAGCAATATCTTTGGCCTCTACCCTCTAGATGATAGTGACACTCACATCCCCACTCCCGTGTCTTGATCAAAAATGTCAAGAGTCAAAAATGGGGACATTGTCAAATGTCCCTTGGAGGACAAAATGACCCCAAATTGGGAACTATTTGTGTAGATGAATGAAGATTATATTTACATTATATAAGCTCTTGTGTCTGTGTCATATCAAAGGATTGCCCTGTCGAAAAGGGCAACCACTACTCGGCCTTAACTGATTGTTCTGGATGAGCAATATGGACCCATAATTGTCAGAGCTTCCAGATTTTCAAGTCAAGAGTCTGGTTATGTATTTTTTAAAGTTTTTAAATGTTGATCTCTATTTTTTAAAATAACAATGTGGGCCAAATGAGAGACCCCCATGGCCAGGGTTAGCATCCTGGCTACCCATGTGTAAGCTTTGACCTGGAGAATTTTCCAAGATGTTGTCCTAGGTGCTTCTGTGATGCTAAACAGGGTTTCTCTTTCTCAAGTACATTTCACTCCAAGAATGCTGCCTTTCAAAACAGTTGGGATGATCAAAGTGGTATTTAATCCTCTTAATTGGTTAGGTTTGCGTTGTTCCCTTAAACAGTCATTCTTATTTTTAACTTGTCCCTTGGCAACAAGTAAATTCTAGAGTGAGTAAAATGAAAAGGATTATTTAGAAGATACTCTCTCCGTGGAGATTTCAGTTGGAGCCCTCTTTTTACTTATCTCAGTTTCTGGTGTCTGTGGATATTTTCATTGCTTATACATGCTGGAACTTCCAGAAATCCTTTAAGGTAATGCACCAATGTGAGCAATTTGTTATAAAGATATAGGGGAATTTCTTGGAACCCATAGATGGCAAGTATAATCAGACCTCAGAAGGGACTAGAAATGCTCTCTTGTATCAAGTGACATTATTTTTTTGTTTTCTTAGATGTATCTTTCATTCATTTCTCTTCCTCCAGAGAATAGCTTTCTCTCTTTGCTAAGCACATGGCTGTCCTAGTCCTGGAGTCACTGCTCATGCTTCAATATGAACTTTCTATGGGAGAATGTGATTGAACCAGTTGGAGACTGGCGTCAACCCATGTGTCCACTGCGCTGTGACAGTAGCACAAAACCAAAAAAAAACCCCTCTGATAGGAGGCACTTTCTTTTGCTTGTACAGAATCCCCAAAACCTAGAATCATGATTGGCACATAGTGGCACTTAGGGCCTCTTCTCACTTCACACAGCCACCTTGGGTAATCTCAGTCAAGCTCATGACTTAAAATATCATCTATGTTCAGCTGTAGCTGAACTGTCTTCCCTAGGATGAAACTGTCCCTTGGACTCCACTTGATACCTTCACCTAGATGAAGTCATCTAAAGTTCAGGCATCTAAACTAAACTTGTCTAAAACCAAGTGCTTCCCCCAAAAGATCTGCTCTTCTCTTCCTGGGATGGGTCTTTTCCATCCCAAAAAATGGTAACCTCATCCAGCTAGCTGTTCAGGCCCATACCTTTGCAGTCATCCTTGGCACCTGCCCATCTGTCACTCTCACTTCCAACCTATCTGTAAATCCCATTGATTGCAGCACTGGCCAATTTTTACCACATCGCAACTGTCACTCTGGCCAGAGTCATGATCATCTCACAGCCGGATTGCATCAACAGCCTCCTAACCTCCCCTGCATCTGGAGTGTTGTGTTTAAAACATTGTCAGATTATGTCATACCTCTTTTTCAAAACCCTCCAATGACCCATAACATCATTCAGAGTAAAAACCTAAGTACCATAAGAACTAAGAAGGCCTGAATTAGCTGGCTTTCCTTCCTTGCCCCTTCTAGTTCTTAGTTTTCCATTGTCCTACTTCTTCACTTTTTTTCCAGCAACATGATCCTCATTGCTATTCCTCAGATGAGTATGTGGCACCCCAGGGCCTTTGAATCTTTTTCCCAATGTCTAGGAGTATTCTTTCTTCCAAATATGAGCATAATTTTCTCCTGCATATTTTTCTTGTTACTCTTTACATGTCTTAGTGAGGCCTTCCCTCACCCGATATATTAAACAGCATTCCCATGGCCCCTGGTGCACTCTAGTCCCTTCTCTCAACTCTAAACATTTGTCATATATATTTTGGTTATTGTTGATTTCTCCCACTAAGATACATTCATAAGATTAAGGCTGCTGTTGTATTTTTTTAGAATGATTTTTCAATGATAAATAATTGCAAAGATAGTATAGAGAATTCCCACATATTCCTCACTTCATTTCCCCTATTGTTAGCATCTTACCTGAGAGTAGAATGGTGTATTGACCTTTGATGGATCAACATTGATACATTATTATTCATTAAGGTTTATAGCCTACTGAAGTTTCCTTAGTTTTCACCTTTTTTGGGGGGGGTTCCAGAATTCCATCCTGGTTGTTACATTATCGTTAGTTGTCAAGTCTCTTTAGGTTCCTCTTGGCTATGATAGTTTCTCAAATTTTTCTGTTTTCTGATGGCCTTGAGAGTTCTGAGGAGCACTGGTCAGGTATTTCATAAAATATCAATGATTGGGTTTGACTGATGTTTTTCATGATTAGACTGAGGTTATGAGTTTTGAAAAGAAGATCACAGAGGAAAAGTGTCATTTTCATCACATCATATCAAGGGTACATACTATCAACATGACTTGTCACTGAGATGCTGACCTTGACCACCTGGCTGAAGTAGTGTTTGTCAAGTTTCTTCACTGTTAAGTTACTAGTCTTCTTTTATACTATAGTTTTTGGAAGGAAGTCAGTATGTACAGCTTAAGTTTATAGAGGGGGGTGTTATGCTCCACTTAAGTGAAGACAAAATATCTATATAATTATTTGGAATTCTTCTGCACAGATTTGTCTATTCTACCCCTTTATTTATTTATTCATTGATTTATATCAGTATGTATTATGGATTACTGATTTTATACTTTGTATGAGAATCCAATACCACCTTATATTCTTGCTCATTTTGTTCCAACTTTACCTACTGAGAGCACTCTTGGTTTGTTTCTGTGTACTTTTGGCAAGCTGCCATCACTGTGGGCTTTTTTGAGCATTTCCTTCTTTTTGACAATATAAGATACTTCGGGATTATATTGTCTATTCCTGCTTCAGTCCTAGAATTAGACATTTCCATAGAACCCTGGTTCCTTTTATTGGAGAATGGTATTTAGAAACCACAATCTCAGTGTTAGTTGTGCTCATCACTACTAAGGTGTTATTGCGTTTTAGCCTCTTTGGCTGACAGAGCAGGAAATACATGTGTGTATGCTAACATGTGTATTTATAAATATCTAGAACTATTTCTATGTGTAACCACTTCTATGTGTAACAATAAGCTAAACATAAATTTATTTTGATGTCTCTAACTCTAATTCATTACTGCATGGGTAATTCTGGCCTTCTCTTCTTGCTTGTTTGTAACAATGTCTTTTAAAAAATCTGTTCTACAGAGTAGTGCCAAGGCAATACCCAATCAATATTTGTTGAATAAATTTGATTAAAAAATGGATAAATGTTGTTTCCCCTCCTCCCTCAGCAGAAAAAAAAGCTTCCAAGAAAAGAGTTTGAAAAAGTTATTTTAAAAAGTACTATAAGGCTTTTGGGGGAGGAGAATGGGGGAAGGGGAAGTATTTGCTTCTCTATAATAATGGTATCACAATACTTTTCCAGTTTTAGCCTTTATTGCTATCACTATTGCAAGAAACTACACTGAGGGCGTCTATTAATTTAAAAAATTATTTTTTTTAGTTGAAGTCTCACTCCGTTGCTCAGGCTGGAGTGCAGTGGCATGTTCACGGCCACCCCAGCATTGACCTGCTGGGCTCCGGTGATCCTTCCGCCTCAGTCTTCCAAATAGCAAGAACTACAGGAACGTGCTACCACACCCAGCTAATTTTTAATTTATTGTAGAGATGAGATCTTGCCAAGTTGCCTGGGCTGGTCTCAAACCTGCGAGCTCAGGCAATCCACTCATCTCAGCCTCCGAAAGTGCTGGGATTGCAGGCTGAGCCACCAAGTCTGGCTAAAATATTATTTCTCAAAAGTTATTCCAAGCCAACTCTAATCTGGTTATAGAAATATGGGGAAAAAAGCTAATTTTCTATCTTTTGCAAAATATGCACCTCAAATTTCCATTTATAGTCATAGTGAATGACCTAATACAAGATTAGTCCCTTTCCATGAACAACTAGAAAACTGAACAAAGTATAGGAAACAATTTTTTTTTCAGACATTAAAGAACATGCAGTACAGTACTATTATCCCTGAGAGAGAAACAAACAAACAAACAAACAAACAAACAAACAGGATAAGGCATATGACCACTCTGGATTTTTGCTTGACACATTTCAGACTACAGCTTTGGAAAGAGTGGTCCAAGCAGATTTCAATGGTTTTGTTGAATTGAAGTAAAGGGCATTATGGTTTGGGGAGGAAGAATAGGTGGAATTTGTGGAAGAGAATCCTTGAGGGAAAGAGTTCCAGAAACCTGCAAAGAGTCTTCCTGAGCCTTGGGTTAATAATATTAAGTTAGTGATGCATTGAGTGAAACTGCACAAGGGTGAACAAAGAATGACTACCAGGAAACATAAGATGAACAAAAGGTGCAGAGCTGGGAGGTATTTGAGTATCAACCAGACAGAAAGGTTTTCAATCGATACACACGGTCTTCTGGAGAGACCCCCAAAAGGGTGTCACATTAGCAGTAGAATAACTAGCCTGAAGTTAGAAGGTAATCAAGGTCAAGAAATCTGTTTGGAGCAGGATAGTTATTTTTTTGTGTGGAGCTGTCATGTGCATTGTTTATTACTAGATGTTTAGTACCCTCCATGCAAAAAACTGCCTCCAAATATTGCCAAATAATGTACAATGGGGAGGAGAGTAAAAAATTACCATCTCTTGAGAACCACTGATCTAGACTGATCTGAACAAATTTTTAAAAACCTCCAAAGAATCAAGTTGATATGTAAGTAACAATTACCTTTTGAAACAAACTTCAACACTCTTTAAAGGAAAGCAATAAAATCTAGTCACTCAACCATGTTCAACTCACAATGTTTAGTATCAAGTAAAAATTACTTAAGAAACCAAAAAAACAGAAGAATATATAGTCCTAGAAATACCGGGATGACATAAAGAGGACTCAAGGACTCTCTAAAAGAGATTATAATTATGTTTAAGCATTTAAAAGCATATATATTATAAGAAGATAAATTAAATATATTCAGAGAACCAAGTAGAATTGTGAGAACTAGAACTAGAATATTTAAATGAAATATGTATATAGTATCAATATTCAAATTTTTCCCTAGAAATGCTTTTCAGTGCCATAATTTTTAAAAAGTGCGTATTTTTCTTATTTAAAACTTTTATTTATTTAATTAATTTTGAGTTGGAGTCTCACTCTGTCGTCCAGGCTGGAGTGCAGTGACACACTCACGGCTACCCCAGCGTCGACCTGCTGGACTCCAGTGATCTTTCCACCTCAGCCTTCCAAGCAGCCAAAACTACAGGTGCACACTACGATGCCCAGTTAATTTTTGATTTTTTGTTGTAGAGACAAGGGCTCACCAAATTGCCTGGGTTGGTCTCAAACCCGTGGGCTCAGGCAATTCACTCACCTCATTCTCCCAAAGTGCTAAGATTATGGGCTGAGCCACCAAGTCTGGTCTATTTAAAACTTTTGAAATATAATTTCAACTACAAAATAATTGACATTAAAACACATAATAGTAATATGTTTTGAGCTTATTAAATATGAGAAAGTTAAATGTGTGACAACATTAATACAAAAGACAGATCGAAAAAGGGAAATACATACTGTTTTAAGATTTTAAAGATTTTTGTTATATTTTAAGTAGTATGTTATTATTTAAAGATTGATTGAGATACTTTAAAGATGCATGTTATAAACCTAGAAATGCCACTAAAAATAAAACAAATAAGCATACACAAGGAGCCAATAGAGAAGATTTAAAATAACTAAAAAAGTTCAATTAATCCAAAGAAAAGCAGGAAAAGAGGAAAAAGGGGGAAAAGAAGGTGGACAAATAGGAAAACAAATATTTTATATCAATACTTTAATTAAATGTCAATGGTCTAAACACCTTAATAAAATGTCAGGGTTAAAAAATGAAACTAGCTATATCTATTTAAAAGAAATATCCTAAAATCTAAAGATTCAGACAATTTGAAAGTAAAAGAATAGAGAAAGATCTGCCATGCAAATGGTAATAAGAAAATTGGAGTGAATTTATTAATATAACTTGCAATAGATTTTAATTATAAAAAGACTTTTATAATGATAAAATGGTTCATTCATTAATAAGGTAAGACATTTCTAATATGTATACACCAAATATATAGAGCTTTAAATACATGAAGCAAAACCGATGAAACTAAAAGAAAAAAAAAACAAATCTACTACTGGAGTTGGAGATGTCATTACTTCTCTGTTTCTATGAAAATACAAAAAAAAGAAGCTTCTGCTAAATTTATATTTAAAAAAAAAGCAGAACAGAATGGAATTAATAGTATAATGATTTTAAAGAGGAGAATCCCTACAGATATTAAAGGATAATGAGTGAATATTATGCCAATCAATCAATTTGACAACTTAGAGTCAGTGGACAAATTCCTTGAAAGATGCAAATTATCTAAACTGACACAAGAAGAAATAGAAAAATCAGTATATCCCTAGATGTGTTAAAATAATTAAATAAATAAAACACCTGAATTTGTAATTAAAATTTCATAAAGAAATCTCAAGTCCCAGATTATTTCACTCATAAATTCTATGAATTATTTAGGAAATAAATACTACTAATTTGACACACAGCCAAAAAATAGAGGTGAGAACACATGCTAACTAATTTTTTGAGGGTATTAAAATTATAATACTGAGAGAAGACTGAGTTATAACAAGAAAAAAAAATTAACTCTAGCAATTAATGTATTATTAACACAAATATTTAAATTCTTAGCTACATTTTAAAATGGATCCTATTACAATATATAGTAATACAACATAATCAAGTAGGGTTTAATTTTAGAAATGTAAGTTTGGTTTACTGTGTGAAAATTAATCAAGCAATTTACCATATAAAATAATAAAGAAAAAAATACCATCAGCCAAACATGCAGAAAAAACTTTTGACTAAAATCAATAACCATTCATTATAAAACTCTCAGCAAAGTAGGGAAAGAGGAAACTTTCTCAACCTGAAAAGAGGCACTTAAGTTTTAGAAAAATCTAAAACTTCTTCCATTCATACTTAATGGTGAAAGATTGAATACTCTCTCCTTAAGAGCAAGGATAAAGCAATGATATATGATTGCACCACTTCTATTCAAACCATCTTGGGGTCCTGGACAGTGCAATAAGTCAAAGAAAAGTAATAAAAATCACACAGATTGGAAAGCAAAACTTTCAACTGTCTTTATTAGAGATAATGTGATCATGATCACGACAAATTCTAAAAACTACAAAAAACTATAATAACTAATAAATAAATGTACTAAAGTAACAGGCAACAAAGTTAATGTTAAAAATTCAATTGCACTTTCATACACTGTCAACAAAAAATTGGCAAAGGTTTTTAAAAGTAAGATTTAGAATAGCACTAAAACTATAAAATATGTAAGCATAAATTTAATACAATATATGCAGAAACTGTATACTGAAAATTACAAAATAATGGAGACAGATATCAAAAGAGATGTAAATTAATGGAAAGATATAAATAATCATAGATTAAAAGATATTAAGGTCTATAGATTCAATGCAATCACTTCAAAATCCTATCAATCTATTGTAGAAATTGACAAACTAATATTAAAATGTACATGGAAATACAAAAACCCAGACTAGACCAAACGATCTTGAAAAAAAAACAAACAAAACCAAACCTTACACTATCTAATTACACTCTCTCACACTATCTACTTTCAAGAATTACTATTAGTTTACAGTAACTAAAGCAGTATGGCATTAACATTAGATACACATACAGATCAGTAGAATAGACTAGAAAGAGCCGGGCTCGGTGGCTCAGCCTGTAATCACGCGCTTTGGGAGGCTGAGGTGAGTGGATTGCCTGAGCCTGAGGGTTCGAGACCCGCCTGGGCAACTTGGCGAGACCTCATCTCTACAATAAATCAAAAATTAGCCGGGCATGGTAGCACGTGCCTGTTTCCAGCTACTTGGAAGGCTGAGGCGGAAGGATCGCCAGAACCCAGCAGGTTGAGGTTGCAGTGGCCGGGAGCGTCCACTGCACTCCAGAGTGAGTGACAGAGTGAAACTCCAACTCAAAAAAAAAAAAAAGAAAGTCCAGCAATAAAGTCACACATAAAGATTAATTCATTTTTGACAAAAGTGCCAAAATAAATCAGTAGGAAGTAAAAAATAGTCTTTTCAAAAACTTGTGCTGGAACAACTTAATGTTCATATGAAAAATATGATAACTTTGATTCTTACCACACACCATACACAAAATGAGCTTGCAATGGATCCCAGACTAATGTGCAAATAAAAATCACAATTATATACTGCTGCACCCATATCAGAATGGCTAAAAGTAAAGTGACTGCTAACACTGCTGCTGAAGAGAATGTGGAAAAACTTGAATCCTCAAACTTTAATGCTGGGAGATTAAAGTGGCACAGCTTCTTAAGAAAACACTTTGAGCCGGGCTCGGTGGCTCAGCCTGTAATCCCGCACCTTTGGGAGGCTGAGGTGAGTGGATTGCCTGAGCCCATGGGTTCGAGATCCGCTTGGGCAGCGAGACCTCATCTCTACAATAAATCAAAAAATCAGCCGGGCGTGGTAGTGCATGCCTGTAATTCCGGCTACTTGGAAGGCTGAGGCGGAAGGATCACAGGAGCCCAGCAGGTCGAGGCTGCGGTGGCCGGGAGCGGCCACTGCACTCCAGTCTGGGCGACCGAGTGAGACTCCAACTCAAACAAACAAACAAACAAACAACAAAAAAAGGAAACACTTTGACAATTTTGTATAAAGTTAAATATATACTTAGCCTGTAATCTAGCAATCCCACTTCTAAGTATTTACCTAAGAGAAATGTCCTAGGGCTCTTTGAACCCTCTGAGATTGTATGTATAATCTTGTGGTATGTGCATTTACCTTCAGAGAATAGGCTCTGTTTTCTTCAGATTCTCAAAATATTCATGACCCCAAAATAGATATGAAATATTGTGTTAGCTATAGCTGTCCTCTTTATAACAATAATTACTGAGACTAACTTTATGGGTCCCTAGCAACATTAAGTGTGGAATTTACAGTCAACACTAGGAAACCACCAAGAAAGAATTGTCCAAATTTGAAGAGTATACTACAGCTACATATCACTGACAAAAATTGAAATTGATGAGAACTTTGTACATATCTTAGTTTTTAATTTAATTTATTTATTTATTTAGGGTGTCACTCAGCTGGAGTGCAATGGCACAATCATAGCTCACAGTAACCTCGAAATCCCAGGCTCCAGTGATCCTCCTGCCTCAGACTCCCCAGTAGCCAGAACTACAGATGTGTGCTACCAAGGCAGCTATTTTTAAATTTTTGGTAGAGGCAGGGTTTTTCTATGTTGAGCAGGATGATCTCGAACTCCTGGCCTCAAGCAAACCTCCTGCCTTAGTCTCCCAAAGTGTTGAGCCAAACCATGCTCAGCCTATCAGTGATATTTTAATACATGAATGTATTAAAAAATGTAGCCACAAGGATATTCATTATTGTGTCATTTACAATACTGAAAAACTGAAACCACCTTAAAGCTAAACAAGAATGAATTAGCTAAAAAAATATGGTGCGTTAGTGCAAGGGTGTACTTTGATATCTTTTCAAATGGTGTTGGAAAATATTCGTGACTTGCAGAAAATATTATCCTACATCAGGAGACAGCAAGTTGTGACCATGGAGTAAATCCTGCCTGTCACCTATTTTTGTGGTTTTGCTGGAGCACAGTCACGCCTATTCATTTCTTATTGTCAATGACTGATCTCATCCTACTGCTGTTCCACTGAGTCCCTGCAACAGAGACTTCATGGCCAGCAAAATCGAAAATACTTTCTACAAAGTACTTTTACGGAAAAGTCTTGCCAATCACTGTTCTATATTATTAAGTAACATAATGTGATCTTAGTTTTGCAAAATATGCACAAAGAGAGAGGGGGGCGGAGGGAGAGAGGGAAGGAAGGAGGGAGGGAGGGAGGGAGGGAGAGAGAGAGAGAGAGAGACAATTCAAAGTAGATATGCCAAATAATAAATGGTGGTTTATCTTGGGTGACAGAATAACAAGTAAGTTTTATTTTCATTCCTTTGCATTTCAGTATTTTTCCAGAATTCATACAATAACTATTACTTCTACCAGCACATGCAAAGCATATTTTAAAAAAATGTTATAATACCATTTTTTAAAAATCCCTTTCTATTTAGCTGTCAGCAGTTTCTCCTGCCTCCCAACCTCTTCTTGTGGTTACAGTGACAGCAGAAGAGTCTCCAGTTATTTTGTTGAGTGGCTGTGAAGCCACCCATGCCCTGTAAGCAGGTTCTATTCATATTGTACCTTGGAGGATATAAGCATCAGGAAAAGAAGAACAGGGCAACAGTGCTCGGAGAAAATTAAGATCTGCAGACGTGACATTTCCTAGAAATCAGTCTGTCTTGGTTTCTCCCATAATTATTCACCATTTTGTTTACAAATGGGAAATAGCATTCTACTGTTCAGTGTCTTCCAAGAGACTGAAGTTAATTTGAAATAATCCTCCAGCAAAAGCACCAATAAAAGCATCTGGAACGCCCTGTTGCCATGCCCTCTGGCTACTGACGCGACATTATTGATACACAAATCAAAGTTGACTGCTCTGGTAACAGTGAGTCCCCTGGCAGCAAGAGCTTTCAACAGAGAAGGTGTTCCTTTCTTAAGACAGGACCAACTTAATACAATATCTCATTGCAACAGGCTTAGTTAAGACACTAAAGGGATCTGAGACAGAAATTTAAAATCTTTTTTCCTTTTGTTTTCCCCTTACATGGAATGGGCCAGCAAAAAATAATAATAAATAAATAAAAGAAGGAGAAATTCAAACTTTGCTTTAAGAATAGGCTCAAGAGACATAAAAGAGGCTACAAATGTAATGTGATTTGAGGGCTGTCACAAGATTTCACCTGTCAGAAACCTGTAACAGGAAACTTACGCCTGCCTGACGTTTTCACCATTAGAGTCATTCTTTTGAGACACAGTATTTCTTAAAAGGCTCTGCTTAAGTTTAGAATGATAGAACTTTGAGGTTTAAAGGGCCTTTAGAGGTCATAAATTCATTCCTGAACTTACTCATATATGTAGATACACTTTTCATTATCTCCTCTAAAATGTTGCCTAGCTCTGGTGTGAAATCCTCCCATAACAGGGTACTTTTTATCTTTAAAAAAAAGCAAATTATTTCATATTTAGTGGGCTCTGATTATGTAAAAGACTTCCTTATGGTAAACTAAAACCTGCCTCCCTTTAATTTTCATTCACTGATAATTAGTTTGTTTTATTCATTTGACAGATTTTTCTGATGCATAATTTCAAGCACTGTCTACATAGTGGCATTCCAGATGATCAAAATTCCTGCTTTCTTGGAGCTTACATTCAGTAAGGTGGTTAGCCACACACAAGCAGACTGATATATAAACAAGCTTGTTTCAGATATGGTGACATGATAATGACCAGAGAAAGTGGGCTGGAGCTACTTAGATGGAGGGTGTTATGGATTGAGTTGTGCCTCCATCATTGCCCCCATCCCAGAAAAATATCTTAAAGTCCTAACCCCCAGTACCTGTGAATCTGGTCTTATTTGGAAATAAGTCCTTTGTAGATGCAATCAAAATAAAATATGTCATTATGGTAGGTCCTAATCAAATATAACTGGTGTCCTTTTAAGAAGAGGAGAAGAGACAAGGAGAACACCATGCGATGACAGAGGCAGTGATTAGAGTGAGAGGTCTACAAGCCAAAGAATGCTGTGGATTGCTGGCAACATGAGAAGCTAAGAGAAAGGCATGGGTCGGGTGTTCCCCTAGAGTCTTCAGAGAAAGCATGGCCCTTCCAAGTCCTTGATTTTGGACTCCCAGACTCCATAAGTGTGAGACAATACATTTCTGTGGTTTTAAGTCACTTGGTTTGTGGCACTTTGTTGTGGCAGCCCTAGTAAACTAACACAGAGGGTCAGGGAAGACCTGACCTGGAGATGATTCTCAGCTGATGAACCAGCTTCAGTCAGAAAGAAGACTCTTTCTGCCCAGGATCCAGGAGGAAACAACCCTTGAAGTTGGGATATGCTTGGAATGTCCAGGGAACAAAAAGGAGGTCAGTAGACAAGAGCTCTGACTAAAGAGGGGAGTGGTGAGAAAAGAGCCTGGAGAAGTAAGCCGGAGCTAGAGTATGACAGTAGTTTCCCAGGATGTCCAATGCAATTAAGTTCAGGTATCTAGTCCCCCTTCCTAGGGATTGGCACACGATGGATCCAGGCATGAATATATTTTTAAAAGCTCCTCAGGTGATTCTAACATCAATCCTATTTTGAATCTACCCCACCTGTGGAATGTTATAGGCCTAGACAGTAGTGTTGAATTTTATTCTTTAAACAATGAGATGCCATCGAGTATTTTAACTCTAACTCTTTTGCAGTATAAAATCCTTCACATATTGAAAGCAGCTCCTGTGTGTTGCTGCTTTCAGCCCCAATGCCTCTCTCCATCCTGTCTTCTCCTTCAAGTCAGTTTTTTGTACGCAATTTTGTTTAATAAATATTTATTGCAGATCTAGCAGGAAGCCATGATGGTAGAACACCTCAGTGTGCTTTAAGGTGATGGTGCACATGTATTTGTTAAATTAGCTCATTCAGTAGTTTCCCAACCTTTTCTTCTGTTCCATGAGGTTTATATCCCCTCCTTGCCCGTCCTCCATGTGCAAGACTTAGGAACAGACTTTAATACTGTCCCTTCTCATGGAAAAGGTTTCGTTCTGCTTTCCTACCAGTCAAGAATCATCAAGTGGACTGGCACCTAGGAGAGACCCAAATGCTCAAGAAATTTTAAGATGGGGAAGATAAAAGGTTCCAGGATTTATTCAGCAAGTACTTTTAGCCTATCTTACGTGCTGGGCCTGTTGTGGCAAGGTCTCGTAAAAAGGACAGGGGGGCTCAGGGAGTGTTACCAGTTGCTGAGGGGTGGGTATTGATAAAGTAGATGGATATGGAAGAGTCACTGCTGAAAAACTTCCTCACCTTTCTTGGACTGGGAAGACAATAGACCAAATAATATCATTCATGTGGTGAAAGATTTTTAAACTTCTGAGACTGAAATTTCTGTACATAGGATTCTTGCTTTGAGTCCTACCGTATTATTGGAAATCCCTTCTTAAAGCAGATGCATAAGATAACATTCTAACTGTGTGCTTGTTTGTAATCTTTCTTATTCAGAGATTGGCAAGACTCCCTGATGAACACAGAAGTTTGCTGACTTACCAGACAACAAATACCAAATGATCAGAGCAGCAAATTGCAAAGTTGTGGCTACCTACCTGTCTGTCCTTTCACCCATTATTTTATAGACCACTATATTCTAAAAATCCTTCCTAATTGCTTTGGCCCAAAGAAGAATGCATTCTGGAAGGAGTAGTGTTATTCATATGTATTCAAGGAGTCTATACTATCACACTAAGAAATGCACTGGTATGGCTCAGCCAGATGTTTATAACCTGGGTCAATTTCTGAGAGATTGATGCCTGATGTTAAATACTTTGACTATTACTCCCTTATCTCATGGCTCATGTGGGACCATAATACAGCAAAGGCATAGCAGCTCTAAGACTCAGATCTCTGAAGAACAACCATTGGATTGTCTCTATCCTGTTTTCAATGATAGCTGTCCTGGTTACCACCCTACTCTGATCCACAAGGGTGGACTCTTGGAAACTCTTTTATGCAGTGACTTTGGCCCCGTGCTTAACACAGCCATACTGACTGGCCAAAGAGTGAGAGTTGGTCAAAGTACCTTCTCCAGGAACTAGGTTCAGGCCAAGAAGACATTCAATCTGTTTCTGCTTCTCACTGTTTCTCTCAATGTTTCTCCTCCTCTCCCTTTATATTATAAAAATTTGAGGGTTGTCAGCAGTCCTATTGTATGACCTAAAAATTGGGAAACTGAACAAGGCAACCTGCAGTGGAGAAAAAAAAAATATCAGATGCTGTTAAATTTTGTATAATGTACTTCAAATTATACTGAACCAGATGAAATTGCCTATATTTGACCAATGAATATTGATTAATAAAGCTGGACCAAATGTATTTCTACCTGTGATTTTTAGAATTTATAATATTATTGTTCTTTTCCACTTTCTGATAATTGATTTGTTTTTTGTTATTGTTTACTTTTTCACAGAAGTAAACAATATGGTCTCTTCACGCTAATTATAAGTCCCTTTGATATGAATTTTGACAGGGAGATGGGACACCTAAGGCAGGTAGAAACATCCATTTTGACCTGGGGAAGGGCTCTTTTAGATAAAAGGATTGTTCTTCAGTGGTTTAGAATCTTTAAGAGGGCATCTGGACCTCAAAAATGGGTCTAGAGGGAGTCTCGACCCCGTTTTAAATGAAGACGAATTAGAAACTATGGTAAAAGCAACCCTCAGCAATGTGAGACCTTACAACAGACTTAAGAGTCTCTGATAAGACAACTTCTTAGAAATAGGGAAGGTCAAAATTTGACAGAGGGTACCACACAAACGAATGGATCAAACACTGAGATGGCTTGAGTGATGCTTATTACTTAAGATCCACAATAGCAGAGAGACATTTTTGGAAGAGATGATACAATCCGTGACAATAAATGGTACTGTCTGACAATCAAAAGAGATCAGGACAATGGCTGGAAGATGGGGAAGTTCCCAGTCATCCTTATGATCAAAGAATATTCTAGTACTTATATGGTGGTCTGCTGAAGGCATATACTCCCTTTTAAAGCCATGTGAAAAAAGGAATAGCAGAATTATCTTGTTATGAAATTGTCCCAAGCTTGATTTGTGAGTGACTCTGTGACTACATGCAGCTTTAGCGGATTCTTGGTCACCTCACTGTCATTAGAAACACTGCTAAAGGAGGGATCAATAAATTATGACCCATGGGCCAATTCCAGTCCACCACATTATTTATACGGTCCACAAACTAAGAGTCTTTTTATATTTGAAATGCTTGAAAAAAAATCAAAAGAATGATATTTTTGACATGTGAACATTATATGAAATTCTAGTTTCAGTCCAAAAAGTTTATTGTAATAGACCAATGCTGTTTCATGTACATGTTGTCTATGGCTGTATTCATGCTAAGACAGAGTTGGGTAGTTATGACAAAGATCATATGGTCTACAAAACCTAAAAAATTTACTATCTGGCTCTTTACAGAAAAAGTGTGCCACTCCATGTGCTTGGGCATCATTCCTTTGACTTCCCGAGGCCTTTTCAGGCAAGATGTTGTTAGAGTACCTATAAGGAAAGAGGCAGTTCTTCATCAAACTTAAAAGAGGCCATACTTGTTTTGTGTCTGCTTGTTAATACATATTAAAATTTGGCCTGAGATTTACTTTCTTTGGTACCTGGTAGTGAATTTTTGGAGCAAAGAATTGACATCTTTTGCTAACTGTTGGGAGTTAATGATATTTGCCAAAAGGAACCTAATAGTTGTGTAAAGCTCAACTTGTGTAAGTCACTTTGCTGCAGATGCTCCAAGGGGGAAGAAATAAAGAGTTGGGACAAAAATCTCATTGGAGCTTTGGTCCCTGGTTTCAGACCTTTTCTAAGACCCAGGAGCTTCACTGCTCTTTGCGCTCCAAGAAGCACTGAATATCTTTAAAATAAATCCCTTTTGTTTGCTTAAGCCATATCCAGCAGATTTTTGTCACTCGGAACCAAGAGTCCTTAGTTATACACTCCTGATGATCACCAGAATGGGATAAGACACAACATTTGCAGTCATTTTATGGAGCTATAAGGTCTTCCTGAATTATTTAGTTAACCGTTCATCAGCACTTACAGCCTGGTACCTCTCACACTTAACCCAGAAATCTTAGTTATTAAGGTAACACTTTATAATCTTTGCATTGGGTAAAAATACTGATACTTTTTAGATTAGGCAGGCAAGTATATAGTGTGTTGATGGATAATAAGTAACATATACCAAGACTTTTTTTAAGAAAGGACAAGACATCACAAACCTAAGACAACTCAAATGCCTCATCTATTATTCACAGATAGTTCCAAAGATTCAGCAGGTGATCAAACAGACCTTCCAAACATGTAGCTAGGGTCAGTGCAAATACCATATAAGAAACCAATGCTTCACTTTGCTGTTGAACTTCATTCTTTTTCTAGAGTTTACTTTCCTTACTAGGGAAAGCTAGCCCTGCAAGTGACCCTTACTGGCATTTTCCACCCGTCTTACTGTTAGGAGACAACATAAGTGACTGAAAAATGTACAGCAAAGACAGCAGGGATATGCTCTTAGCAATGACAAGCCAGATCAATAAACACCTTCATGCAAGCCTGTCCCAGTTAGTGGATAAATGGGTCCCTGCTTTAATTATTAAACAAGATTTGGCAAGAGTCAACAGATTGGCACTTTGCAAGACAAAAGTATTTCCAATACTAAATTGAATTGGGTATAACTTTCTCCTGACTCAGTCATATTCATCATCCCACTATCAACAGTTCATAATTGAAAACAGTCTGCTAATCAACAGACATGTCAACTTTTAGGGTCATTGCCATGGAAAAAACATTTGTGAACTTTCCATAGATACATCTCTTTGCTAGCTTGTACTGACTTCCAACATGGTTTAACTTTTGATGAACTCCATGGTTCCTCTTGGTAGGAGCACCTATGAGCCCAGGGAATTATTTTTCCAGCCTTCTCTACCGGTGGGAGCTCATCAGTTTCAAAAGGCTGTGCTACATAGAGCGCTCACTTTTCCTGCACTAATACTAATAAATCCAGGAGAGAGTGCTTCGTGAAATGGATGGACCTAGGCCTACTTCACTATAATGGAGCTTTTATGCTGACATGCTCCATTAGGGCCCACCACGCACATCTTCCTCAATAAACAAGCTTACTGTTCAAGTAATAAAGTCATTTATGGAGAGAAGTCAGCCAAAAGACCAGGACTTATGAGAGGTTCTCGGGGAGGAATCACACCGAGTTAGGTTAAAAGAGAATTTCATAGATTCCAACCAAACGACCATCTTTTAACTCAAAACCTGGTTCCCCTGGCTGGGATTTCTGGTTCTGATGGTCCATTACTATACTTTTCTTTGTAGGCCCAGAGAGAAAAGCTCATCTATATTGTCCGAAATAAGAAAAGGGAATTTGGTGAGTTTAAAGCCAATTAGGCTCTTTCTGAATACGAGAGCTTTCTCTTTTTCCAAAACACAAGAATTTCTGATCAAACAGGAAATTTCCCACTTTTAATTAGACCCCTGTGTTCTGAGAAGAAAAGCAAGGGTAAAAATTTTTTTGTATTTTTTTAAGTCACCATTACAGGGATTTTAAATTATTTAGCTCTGCTGATTATTAAGGGAAGATGTTACAAAAAAGCAGGTGTTTCCTTTTTTCCAGTCCCCATATCTCCTGTGGCAGGAGTAACTCTTTGTCTTATTTAGGACCAAAAAAGTTCAAGACACACAGGAAGGGTACAGACAAGGGGTGGATATGGGCAAAAGAGAGAGAGAGAAAGAGAGCTTCTTATAAGACATAGTTGCCTGAGGAAAAAAGTGAAAGTCTACAATATGCTTTTCTGATCCTCCCAAGGTACTAGCTGTCTTTAATGGGACTCAATATATGCTAGTTAACACTGCTGTGTGTGTGTGTGTGTGTGTGTGTGTGTGTGTGTGTGTGTGAAGGTACACATGCACAGGATAGAGAGTGATATCGAATGTAGGTTATATACATACAGATGTGTGTATGTGTATTCTATCACCTCTTCAGTTGGGCGTATGTGTGTGTGTATGTGTGTTTGTGTGTGTGTGCGTAGGGGGTCTCTCTATGTATTTAGATATCTAAAGGAGGGTGTAAAGGCTCCTGTGTGATATCTCCCCCTTTGGCAATTTTATGGCTTTTTCTCTTTTATTAAGATATTGCATACCCATAGTAAACAGAACTTGACATTGACAGTGTCATGATTTTTATATATGTTAATATCTGGGTAGCCACCATGCAGAACAAGATATAAAACTTCCAAAGCTTAGATTTGAACCCAAGATGACCATCTCATTAGCAGTTCTTTCCTCTGCATCCCAAGAAGAGATGGTAGGTGCATTACTGTTGGCACCTACTGGCTTCTAACCACAGTGGTTGTGTCCCAGTCCTTACATCTTAAAATTTGGTGTTGGCTAGGCGCAGTTGCTCACGCCTATAATCCCAGCACTTTGGGAAGTTGAGGTGAGAGGACTGCCTGAGCCCACAGGTTTGAGACCAATCTGAGCAACTTGGCGAGACCTCATCACTACAATAAATTTAAAAAAATAATTAGCCGGGTGTGGTGGCGTGTACCTGTAGTTCCAGCTACTTGGTAGGCTGAGGCGGAAGAATCACCTGAGCCCAGCAGGTTGAAACTACGGTGGTCATGAGCATGCTGCTACATTCCAGTCTGGGCGACAAAGTGAGACTCCAAATGGGGGCGGGGGGAATAGGTGCTATATAAATAGCCTTGGGTAGGAGGAATTTGCCCAATGAGTGAATTTCAGAGATGCTGGCCCTATAGTCAATCCCAGCCCACAACAGGGGAAGGCTCCTCCCACAGGGGGATTCTAAAGACACCAGCTATGCCCCTATTCCCAGTTTCTTTTGCAGCAGGTCCACATGACCACATTTCATCCAATGAGAACTAAGAGAACGTCTGCTGGGGCCTTCTGGGAAAAATCTTCCCTTCTGATAGATGGAGATGAATAAGGAAGAGTTTCTGTCCCTTTTTCAGAAGGGATTGTTGGAGTCAGGGTAGCTGTCCAGGAGAGAAGATGAAGTCAATATGCCAAGGAGGGTAGCAAGATGGAGTGTGAGTCCTTGAGACGTGGTTGAGTCTTTCAACCAGGGGTCAGCAAGCTTGTATTTTGAAAGTCCAGATGGTAAATATTTTAAGCTTTGTGGGCCACTCGTGGCCTCTATTGCTGCTGCCGCTGCTTCTTTAACAACCTTTCCTAATCTGGGGGCTGTAGAAAGAACAGACTGCTGGGCAGATCTGACCTGCTGTCCACAGCTTGTTGACCCTTCTCTAAACCAATCCAGCAACCCCTATCTCCAGAGTTCTTGTTAAGGATGATGATTTAAAAAAAATATGGACAACTATTTTCAAAGCTAATATAAGTCAGATATTCTGTTACTTGCAACTAAAAAGATTCCCCCGTGATATTGTAATACATCTGTTTTCGCAGGTTTACTCTACATCTTTATTTCATTTTTAAAAAAATTTTTTAAAAATTTTAAAGATGTGAGATACAATTTAGGATTAGGCATACAGATGGTCATTGCACTACATCTTAAGGAAAAGAAACACTGAAGGAAGCATTTGAGAGGCCAAGGGGAAATATGCCACAAGTATACTATACCGTCTTTCTTAAAATGTAGTGTCTACTGCTGCCTTGAAGGGACAGATTGGATGGAGAGCCAGATGGCTGTGGAGAGTGAAGGCTGAGAGCTGGGGTGCAGACCTCTTTAAAATGCTAAGGGAGGGAGAAATTCTAAAATCTTTTTAAAAACAGGGCCCAACTAGCAGGATTTTCCCCACAAACTTGCATCTCTCCTTCTTTTCAATGCCATAAGTGGTCTTATGTGTCAATCTGGTTAGGCTACAGCACCCAGTTATTCAACACTAATCTATGTGTTGCTATGGAGGTTTTTTTTTTTTTTTAAATGTGTTTAACATCTACAATCAGTTGACTTTAAGTAAAGGAAATTATCCTGGTGGCTTCCTCCAGTTAGTGTAAAGTTTCTAGGAACAAAACTGAGATTTCCCTGAGGAAGAAAAAAATCCTGTCCCAAGATTGTAGCGTGAACTCCTGCCTGGGAGTTTCCAACCTGCTGCCTTGCCTTATAGATTTTGGACTTACCAGCCTTCATGGTTGTGAGAGGCAATTCATTGAATGAAAACTAGTCAGTCAATCTTCATTATTCATGAATTTCATATTTGCTAATTCTCCTTATCAAAAGTTATTTGTCATCCTGATATCAATGCTCATGAGAGTTTTTACAGTCATTTGCAAACATGTACAGAAAGGCAAAAGATTTGAGTCGCTAGAAACACATATTCCCAACTGAAGTTGAACAAGGCACCATTCTACCATCTTGTTTCAGACACTGTAAACAGGTGTCCTTTTTTGGTCTATTTAGTGCCATGTTTTTTTACATTTTTCTGTTTTTTTTGCTGGTGATTTTGATCCTTAAAATGGCCCCCAAGATTAGTGTTTAGTGTTGTAAGCACAAAAAGGCTGTGATGTGGGAAAATGGGTGTGTTAGTAGCTTGTTCAGATATGATTAATGATGTTTTTGGTTGTGAGTTCAATGTTAATAACTCAGCAATATATACTGAAGAAGGTGTCTTTAAACAGAAACACACACCTAAAACAATATCACTTATCAATCAGTTAGTAAAAATAATGTGACCAGAGGCTCATAGGAACCTAGCCATGTATTTCTTCTAGGAACAATGTCACTAATTCAGTATTTACGACAACTTTATAGATCATAACTACCAAAAGCAATGAGAATCCAAACATAGAATATATACATGTGTGTGTATGTGTGTATATGTACATATATAGGTTCTATTTTTCTGAAGAATGCTGACTGATACACCAGCTCACCACGTATGGGCTCTCTTAGGGCAGGTTGATCAGGAAACTGCTTGATGGCTTCTAGTTCTCTCAGGATAAGGTCTGCACCTGTTATCACAGACCCTCCCTGTCTGCTATGCTCTGAGCCCTAAAAGCCTGTGCAACCTCACCTTCTCTCTCTCTCTGACACAGCATCTGGCTCTTAATCAAGCTTAGCCATATGCAGTCTCTGAACGTACTACCTCATTTTTCTCTTCCATGCCATATGGAGCTGCTTTCTGCCTCTGCACTATCAGACCTCTGCCCACTGCTGCAGCATTATTTCACAACTGTCCACCCTCATCTCCTCTGTACCAGCATCCCTTCACTTCTAGCCTCACCCCAGCATCCCTGCCTTCTTGTAGCCTTGCCCTTCTCAAGGCCTGTTGGCACATGTTATTTCCTCTGCCTGAAATGTACCTTTATACTTTCTTTGTTAGTTAAGACTCACACCTCTTCCATATCTCAGGTCATCTTCCCTCGTCTACCTCACTATGTTCTCATTCCATTGCTTACCTTCTCTCTATAGCACTTGTCAAAATTGTAATCTTTATCAGTTTTGGTTATTATTTAATCAGTGCAAGAGTTCTTAATAAATGTCTTCCATAGATCTCTGTGGAAATCTAGGAAGGCCTGCATAAAGTTATCTAATGCATGAGATAAAATACATAGGATTACAAAGCAACTTGAATTTCAATATAATTGGCTTTCAAAATATTTTTAAATGTAGCATAGTAATAAATGTGCTTCTTTATTACTCTAGTAAATAAAAAGATCTAAGGGGAAGTCTAATAACTACTGGAATTTTGAAGTGGTGATATGTACAAATGATATTTTAAGGCATCTTCAACAATCATAAAAACCCACAATTTATATTGGCAAGCAAAATCACTGCTATTGCTAATTCTACTGGATTTGTTGCCTAAATTCATAATGGAAGGAAATGTTAAATATCAATTAAAGTTTTTTGAAAGTAAAAATGTCATTAATTTTTTTATCCAAGTTCATGGATTCCTTGACCCTTTGTTGAATTCCATCTAGGTACTCTAGATGAGAGAGTCCAGATTTATGTTGAAATTCCCCACTCTACCATGAGGTCTGAAAGGACAGAGCCATGTCTGACTTACTTACCATTATATTCCCAATACTTGGAACATAGTAAATACTCAATAAATATCTTCTGAGGGGTAAAATGGAAGGAGGAAAGAGATTCCTTTGTCTGCTTGGCTGAGTAGGTTTTTAACTCACATCCTTTAAAACTTCAAAATTCAGGTCAGTTTTTATCTCCTTCAGACAGTCTTCCATGCTCAGCCTCTGCAAACCCACTGGATTGGTTCTTTCTCCTGTGGATATGAAATGCCTCCTTTTGAAATAGTACTTTCTGAAATTGTCAATTTAATTATTTGTGTTCTCACTCATACATTTTTGATTGGAAGAGTTTTAAGTGCAAGGGCTATGTCTTATTTCTCTCTCTGTATCTCTTTGCATTTATCTCTCTTGTCAATGTTTATTAACACAGAGAGCAGGACAGTTTTGTGTAATTTTTAACAATGAAATGGAGTTTTATTCTCTCCATCTTTTCCACAGAGGTGCTGTCTCACTGTTACTCTTATGTCATGTGGGACTCTGACTCCTCTTTGACCTGTTCCTTTTGCCTTCCTTTCTCTATCTGTCTCTTCTCAGTGGGCTCACGGGTCAGTGTTCATGCTATTGCCCATTCATGGGTTGGTGCTAAAACAAACCCCATGAGCATGAACAATGACATGCATTTCATAAATCCTAAAACTTGCCCCTTTTCACTAATCACTAAGAAACTAGGGTCACACGTGCTGTTGGGAATGCGAGTAATTTTTAGAGCATCCAAAAAGCAGCACACTCACTTGTATTTACCTTATTTAGCAAGAGACTGAATAAATTTGGTGACCCCCAGAAGTTCTCAACCTCAGTGCCTGGAATCAGAGAAATCAGGAAATCCTCTAACTCCCTGCTCCTGTTGGCTCTGTTGAGTTTGCCAGAGGGTGGGCAAGGGCTGATTGTGACTTATGCTTGTTCTACCTGTCCATGGATTTATTTGACAAGTACCTTGTTGAGAGGAGTAGTGGGAGGCACAGAGAAGTTCTTTGGAACACACATGGAATTAAGGCAGTTGATTTGGACCAAGGGTTGCTACTGTATCAAGTGTTTCCCAATTGAAAACCACTCCTGGCCTAATTTGATCACATCTGAGAATTAATTATTCAATTTTTACTTACTATTTTCTTCTTAAAACAACCTCCTTATTCATTACATGAAAGTCACACATTTTAATTTTTTTTTTTTTTTTTTGAGTTGGAGACTGACTCTGCCACCCAGACTGGAGAGCAGTGGCTGCTCCTGGCCACTGCAGCCTTGACCTGCTGGGCTCCGGTGATCCTTCCAGCTCAGCCTTCCACGTAGCTGGAACTACAGGCGCGTGCTACCACGCCCGGCTAATTTTTTGATTTATTGTATAGATGAGGTCTCGCCAAGTTGTCCAGGCGGGTCTTGAACCCGCAGGCTCAGGCAATCCCCTCACCTCAGCCTCCCAAGGCGCGGGATTACAGGCTGAGCCACCGAGTCCGGCTGAAGTCACACATTTTAAAACATATTTTCTAATGGTTGTTAAAACAAGAGTTTCCATACACCACCCCAAACCTCAATGCTATCAAGTTCAGGGACTATGGGTCACACTCTACCTATATTCTCCCATCTGCTAGCAGCCCAGTCTACTAAGAGAGTAGTATGCTTTTAAAAATCACAAATCAAAAAATCAGCCGGGCATGGTAGCGCTTGCCTGTAATTTCGGCTACTTGGAAGGCTGAGGCGGAAGGATCCCTGAGCCCAGCAGGTTGAGGCTGCGGTGGCCGGGAGCGGCCACTGCACCCCAGTCTCGGTGACAGAGTGAGACTCCAACTCAAAAAAAAAAAAAATCACCACAAAATGTTTTATATGTGCCCTATAAAATAGGGTTTTTTTAAACTCCATATTAAGCACTTTACAAATGGCATCACATTTATATCCATCTGCCCAACTTGATCTGGGTGCTCAATTCCATGTTTAGAAACTTAGCTATGTTGATAAATTCAAACCTTGTTCACTGATTCTAATTGCTGTACAAAACACCACTATTTGTTTATTTCCCTATGCATAGGCATTTATATTTTTCTAGTCTCTCAGGATTAGAAAAGAGCACATTTATTTTCACACAGTTCTCCTTGGGTATATGTATGAGACTCTCTCTAATGAATATATCCTAGAGTGGGACTTCTGGGTCATGGAGAATGTGCATCCTCAATGGCATCAGGTAGCCCTAACACGCTTGTACCATTTACACTCCCAGTAGCCATATAGAAGAGTTCCCTTGATAATATTTCATATGGTCAGACTTTTAAATTTTATTAATTTTAGGGGTGTGAAATGGTAGACCATTGTAACTTTAAGCTGCATGTTTTTATTGGTATCCTCTGTGAATTGTAGCTACCCTTAAGTGCTTTTGATGTGTTAAGGATATTGTCATGATCAATCTGTCCAACAGTCTTGTAACATAAGTATGACTGCCATATTTTACAAATTTACTCTCAAACACATAGCTACAATTCTAAAGCCTATACTTAACTAGCCTGTGTTGTAACCACTCCCTTCTCTCCATATCAACATATAGGCAGCCATATATTGCTAAAGAATGAAACTCGGTAGACGTAGCCATCAAATGCTACTTAGCACTTTCTCTCATCATTGCATCTAATTAGCAAATTTATAAACCCAAGAGTGAGTGTTCTTTTACCCCTGATGCCAAGCATACAGGTTTGTATACACAGAAGGTTTGTAAGATGTGGTTTTTGATAACAAAGACAATAATGTTAATAATAACGCCCTAATGAGTTTCGCATGGATTACAAGGTTGTGCGGCGTCAATATTCTCCCTCTCTCTCTTTACAGAATTAAGTTCCACACAGGTTGGAATCTTGCGAATGCAGGTATTCTACATTGTCTTGGAGTCTCCCCTGCATCCTAGGAATTTCTCCTCTTTCCATTCTTCTTCTCCACCACACCCTGTCTGATGGAACTCTAATTTTCTGGTTGTTTTGTTTTTTGTTCTTTTATTTGTTTTGCTTGTTTTGTTTTACCTTCAGGGATAACTTTACTTTGGATGTGGCTGGTGAGGGAGTGGGAGGAGTGATCTGAGAGCATCTCTGATAGAGTCAAGGCAATAACCAGATAAAGTTCCTTGGGGGGTAGATGGTTTTATCAACAGCATTGATTCATTTTTATTTTAAACTGGACACATCTGTGGAGGGACCTGGCAAGAGGGATGTCTTTTATCATTCAAAACTCTCCATAAGACTGTCTTGCATAGAGAAAGCTGGGCTTGATTTAGAGTTGCGTCCCAGTTGCCTGAATGAGGTCTAGGGAATCAGACTTTCCATAATACACCCCGGATTAGTCATTCGTAGAGCAGGTGAGTATTTGCTTTTGCAATTGTGCCTCACTAAATAATCTAGATAGATATAAAAACAGTGAATTCAGCTGCTTGTGAATAGTATGGATATTTGAGCTTTTGTGCGGTACCAATCCCCAGCAATATTTTTTTGTATTAAATACTATGAATCCACTTCACCTGTCAGCACTATTCAAAACACGAAATGCAGTATGAATAGAAAGGATGTTCTGGGATCTTTCAGATGATTACTGTTGCTAGGAAAACCACTTCCTGATATCTTTGTGCTTGCTGTATGTGTCTCTCTTTGTGTACAGCTTACAGTGACAAGCAAATTCATAGCCTGGTATTGGGGAGGAATTGGGAAAGTTTAGAAATGTTTAAAGAACACTGCTTAAACTTAAAAAGGGAATGTCATCTAAAATAATAGTTAAGAGTTATGCCTGCTTTCATGTGGAGGATTATAGCTATCAAAAGGAGAGCAATGGGGCTGCATTTGTGTTATGGTGGTACAGACTTTAGGGCCATTCCAACCATCATTTTCTGGAGCCTCAGAACTGGGTTATGCTTTTCTGGTGCCTGAGGAAATGACCGTCTTTTGCTCCTTGCGAATATTATGCCAATTATTGTTTCTATAGTGTCAGCTCTGCTTAAAGTTGCAATTCTACAAGACTGATGGGAGGGGACTGTGTGAACTCTTTCGGGGACATAGCTGGGAGTGAAATCAGAGCCAGGTAAGACAGGCTCATTCATTTGCTCAGAATAAGGAATTCTTCCCAACTGTGCACCAGAGGTGAGACGAGTATCTCTCTTCCTGGAGACATCCTGAAAGGATCGAAAGTCAGTGTGACCTCAGCACCAGTGCTTGGCACAACGGCCTCCCCGACACATGTTGGAGATGAATGCAGACGTGACGGCAGTAACACCACACCAAGCCCAGTTCTATGCAGGAGCCACGCATCAATTCAGTAGAACTTCCACAGCAACTCTAGTTGCTGAGGGACCTGGGGTCAGGGATTTCACATCTCCAGGCCTCTCTGTCCTCATCTGTAAGATGGGAATCATGCATTTATCTACTGAATAAGGCCAATGTGAGGGCTTCATGGTGTGATGCATGAAGACGACTCATTAAGTATTTCAATACCAGACATTTTAAAGACTCAGGAAAGAAATGGCTGGTCTTAACGTCTAGGCTATTTTTTCACATCATCCTTACTTGTTCTCGCATCATGCAGCTCACTGGTTCTTCACATTGTTATGTTCTATATGTTAATTTATCAATGCTTTCCTGTAAGAGGTCAAACAGATCATCTTGCTGGCATGGGTTACCAATTTTTTTGACCAATAATGTAATAATAATAGAAATAATGACAATAAAAAATGAACACTTCTTAATCAATTTATATTAACCAAGCTACTTTCAAATTCATTCTCTCATTTGAGCCAACTCCCAGAAACCTTTGGCCAAACAAAGGTAGGAAAGAGGAAACTGAGGCTCAGATAAATGTAAATGACTTGCCTAAAGCTCCTGATGAAAATAGGATAGAGGCAGCACCTCCCCCTAGTTTTTTTTACTTCCCATCTTGTACGTGTTCCACTTCGCATACCATTAGAGAGGTTTCAGTTTGGGAAATGGGGACAGACACATGAATGGTCAAAGATTATTTCAATCACCAAGACAATTATTCTTGTCTGAGATTCTATCCTGAGTTTGTCACTAAAATTAATTTTATATCTTGACTCCAGGAAGTGCTTGGGATAAACTGTGTCTGAAATTATAGCAGGAAGCTAGAATATTAGAAATTTGTCTTCAGATCAGGGACTTTTTTGTCTACTTTTAAATCCCCCAGAGAATATGGAATATTCTCTTTCTAGGGCCACCAGGCACAGGGACTGATAGTGATATCATGTATATTGTATGATTTTAGGTTATAAAAAAAAGTGCACTTCTTTTTAAAATATTGCTCCTCTACTAGCCCCACCACAGAGTCTAGTATTTCCTCCTTTAAGAAATTGAGAACAAGTACCTTTTATCTAGGAAGGGCAAACCCATCAAACTGCTGTCTACTCTTAACCCCAAATCTTTAGTTAAGTTGTCAGATTAGCCTGGTCTCCACCAGACCCCCATTCAAATGGAACACAGTACAGTTGCTTTTGGGGAAACAAAGGAAAAAGATCTGGGGTCTGGACTGCAGGTGTTATGGTATCGCTGAAAGTTAAGATGGAAAACAAACAGGAGATAAAGGATTCATAGAGATAAACGTCTTCCTATTTTGCCTAGAGCAAGAGTGGACTTTATTTTCCTTTGATCTGAAATAATGGGGTATAAAGAACCTTGATAACTGCCTTAGATGGCACGTACAAGATGCCCTTACTTCTTAAGAACCACATTTGGAGTAGTTGCCTGATGATTGCTGGGAAAATCAAGACAAATATACTCCAAGTTTCTCGTCCACTCCCCATACACACAGAGACACAACTCAGGGCCTCTCATCTAGAGACTGTGCCCCTGGCTGCTGCCATCCTGGCACTGAAGATAAACTCTGCCTGGCGCTTGATGGATGTGTCTGTTTGGTGGGGGTGGGCGTGCAGAGGCAGCAGAGGTTTCTGGGCAGGGGTGGGGCTGTGATCGATAGGATCCAGTTTATCTCATGGCTTCCGGTGAGCCATGCTGTCTGGGTGAGTCCACCCCCAAAGTTAATTTGCTGTAAAGAGAACAAGGAGTCCCATCACCTTCTGACAATTGCTCGTTTGTATTTACAACTAACATTTTTTGAGTGCTTCCTATACGCCAGGCACCATGCTAAGCATTGTCGATATATTATCTCTGGTTTGGAAACAGACTTTTTAACTCAGTTCTGACATTAGGTTTTAGATGTTTTAAAGCAAGGACTCATTGTTTATCATTCCTGTGCTACTTGCAGGTAGATATTTAATTTTTAAAATATTAAAATTCATAAAATGCAACCTTGTAATTCTACTTCCAGGAACTTTTCTTAAAAGAATAAATGAAGAATTGTAAAAAGATACATGCACAGAATGAATATTGCAGCAAAGTTTGTAACATAGAAATTTTAAAAAAAACCAACTATATGCTTGTTAACTGAGGATGTGTATTTCTGCATGTGTAATGTGTGTGTATATATTATATACATATGCATATATGCACACACGTTAACACGTATATGCATATATAAATACTTGCATATGTATACAAGTGTATTATATAGGAGGTATATTTAAGACATTCAAGATATATTTTTAATTGAAAAAAGCAGGTTTATTAAATGTCATTTCCATATCCTTGCAGTATACATTAATGAAAAGACTGAGAAGACTATATGTATGTAAACTGGGTCACAGTTATTTTTTCCAGATGTGGTAAGGAGGGGAATATATAGGTGTAAATGTTATCTTTCTACTTCATACACTTCTGTGTATTTTAAAAATAGTAAGCATGTATTGATTTTGTAATCAACTCCCCCAAGTAAGTCTATTTATACTTGGGGGCAAGGGGATAAAAAGGCATACCATACACAAGTTGTGCTGCAGTGATATATCAGTCATTTAATTACTACCAATAGTGACAAAATCAGGCAGCTTCACAGGTTTTAACTCTTCTGGTCCTTAACTCATCTTATTTTCTTGGTTTGCCTGATTAACTATTTTCATTCAGGGCATTTAGCACATCAAAATGGTTATTGAAATTATATTAATAAACGGAGTCCTGAAAATAAAAGAGCAAGTAACTCAGATAAAATTAAACACTTTGTGAGGTTAGTATACTCATTTTGGTAAGTTAACAGTTTATAAAGAAGGCAACAGCTCTTGAGTAAATACAGAATCCATTTTGATGAAAACAGGTATCAACAAAGAGCCTCTTCCAAATGGAGGCTTACAGGGTACCTTACTCTTCTTGCAATCTTTCCTCCTTTAAACATTCAGATTCCTGAATAGGCAACAGGGACCAGAAAGCCTCAAAAACACTTCTGTGAAGACTGTGCAAAGCTCTCACAGAGCTAGCAAGGTGTGGTGGGAATACATGAATTAGAGGGTTTTAGCATCAGCTCAATCCAAGTACACCAAATACTAATGTTAAAGCATAGAGCAAGTGCCTTAACCTCTACACCTCAGTTTCCTTATCTTTAGGATGGGAACAGTACTCATCTTTCTTGAAACAATGAACTGCACTATGTTTCACACAATAGTTTATGACTAGTGTTTACCAACTTAGTTGAATTCATATCCGTTCCATAAACATTTATTGAATAGTTATTTGTATCATGGACCCTACTAGGCTTGGGGGGATAAAAAAATAATAAAAATCTTCCTCAGGTCTCAAGACCTTGCCAACTAGAAAGTAGTTATTTTATTTTATTTTTTAAATTTATGGTTCTTTATTTTCTGAGACATTCTAACAAATCACAATCAGTAATAAAACTTGTTGCAAATAATGCTCATGCTACTAAAATACTTAAGTTTGTACATGGGTTTCAATTTTTATAAATTTGATGGATTTAGAGATTATGTCTACGACATTATTACTCTACCTTTATCGTTCGTTTTCTCTCTCTCCCTCCCTCCCTCCTTTCCTTCCTTCCTTCCTTCTTTCTTTCCTTCCTTCCTATCTTTCTTCCAGCTTTATTGAGACAAATCTACATATCACAAAATTAGTCTGAAATACTTTCTTCAGTGGTAGAAAAAGGTCAAGAGAGCTAGACTCTTGAAATGATATAGGACCCAGAACCTGCCATACCTGAGCTGTACCCTTACTTGTTATCATGCACTTTTATAAATACCATGTTCAAAATAACCTTCTTTCAGCTGAAAATTATCTTTTTTTGCAGGTGGGAGGAAGGGCATCAAAATCCAAGTGCTTCGTTGCAAATGTACAGCAGCCATCAACAGTGATGGGGTAAGAAAAATGATGGTGCCATCCACTTATCTAATGGAGTGCAGTGCAGAGGGAGTTTACGAATATACTCTTTCTCTGGGAGCTTTCAAAGAGTGCACATGGAGACAAATACGAGAACCTAATTTATTTGGTAGATAAGCGAATTAATTGCTATTATCTACACAACCACAAACAGGGAGGGGAGGGAGGGCCCAAGGTGGTTGGTGGATTGCAAAAGGCAACAAGCTGCTATTGCTTTTCTCTTTGGCTAGAGGAGGACTTCCTGGAAGAGGAGGGGCCTCAAAAACACTGTGACTGATGAAAGGGGAATAGTTTGCCAAGTTCCAGGTCATAGGGAATTCCAGGCCTGGGAGGGAGGAGGCCATTAGCCTGCCTGCTCTAATGTGCCTTGTCACAGAGAAACACTCTTAGCGATGACAGCTAGTAGAGTAACATTTTCTCTCCATTCCGTGAACCATTTTAATCAAACCATGGAGAACGAAGAAACATAAACACATGGGTATCTTCTTCTCTCTCTTTGCTACTTATCTTGTTCCCTTTCCTGTAAGAGTGACTCATGGTGGACAATTACTCTCTGCCTGAGATCTGTGTAAGGGAGTGAGCCAATATAAAAAAGATTAAAATGCAGAAAGAGGAGGACAACAATTAAAGAACTGGAGCTTCCCTGGGCACCTGCTGGTAGGTCTGAGCAAATGGCTGCCAGCCAGGGATAAGGGACTGATGGGGCCACATGTTATCACAAGGTGTGGCCCCTCCTTAACAACCCATCATTCAGCCTCACAAACAGATCTTTTGGCTAGTATGAAAGTTACCACTATGAGTCTGATGCTGAGAAATAAAGCCAGCCGTTTAATTTGTTCAGGCTCCCAATCATTCTCAAAGGAAATAGGTCTCTATTTTAAGACACTAGAGAGGATTCCCAAACCAAGTGTGAAAGAAATGTTATTTTTCAATAACAAATTAATTTTTATAGCATGCTTCTATGCCACTGACTGGAAGAAGTCATTTCAGTTAATTCATGGTTCCACAGTCAATTTGTAGTTGTGTGTACAAGTTCTGGAGCACTTGTGGGATGGAGGAATTTAGTCTAGACCTGTGCAGTTCAAAATGGCAGCCACTAGCTACAGGTGGCCACTGAAATGAATTAGACTTCACTATAGTTTAAAATTCAGTTTCTCAATTGCCCTAGCTACATTTCGAGTGCGCAGTAGGCACATATGGTGAGTAGCTATGCAGATGTGGAATATTTCTACCATCATCA
The DNA here is from genome assembly GCA_027257055.1 of Cephalopachus bancanus. NCBI lineage: Eukaryota > Metazoa > Chordata > Mammalia > Primates > Tarsiidae > Cephalopachus > Cephalopachus bancanus. The sequence continues at coordinate 2,635,776 of JAPVLO010000335.1, read as the reverse complement.
AAAGTTCTATCAACAAGAACTGGTTTATACTGTCATCACCTAGCACCTTTAGAATTTTCTGGCATGTCCTAATTTTCTGTTTTATAGTTGAAAAAAGCGAGACTCACCAAGTTTATAGAATGTGCCCATGGTAATTCCGATTCTAGGTGGGAGAACTGAAACACAAAACTCCCCTTAAGGGTCCTAAGCAATTATTTTGCCACTTCCTTCTCTTCCTCATCACAAGTCTGAAGAATCTTAAACTAGCCAGTGAATGAGGTCATCTGGCTCTTCATCCGTTATTCCCAATAAATCAGCTAAGACATAACTTTGTGCTCTCTCATTGACATTTTTAGATACGCAAATGTCTAGAATTTTGAAACTCAAAAAAGCTTATTCTCTGCATTTCTACTATTATGGCTTCTCTCTGAGGAGTGATGGAGTCTTTGTATGGTTTGGATGAAGATTAAAAGGAAAGTTCAAGAATACAAAGCACATCAATTAATGTGACAGAATATTACCTGGCCTCAAAGGTTTAACTGAGGAAGTCTAGATAAATAAAGGCATGACCAGCGATGGCCTAATTCCCTCAAATGACTTTACTTTTTCCGGTGTAGACAAATGACCACCTCCAAATCTCAGTGGCTCGGTTTATAAAGTTCATGGTCACACAAAGTCCTCTGAAGGTCAGGCAACTCTTCAGAGCATCTCTGTGTGGTAACTCCGCCATGAAAACTGTTTCATCCTTGTGACCCTGGCAGCTGAGTCGGCCCTTATACAAGGTCATCAAAGGAAAGAAGAGAATGGGAAGGCTTGCACAAGAGCTTTGCATTCCTCAGTCCAGAAGTGATGTAGCTGCATCTCAAAGCAGCACTAGTCACATCACCTGACTCACTGCAGAGAAACTGATAAGGAGAGGAGCAGTGGACAATATTGGCTAAGAGATCTCATGTTAACCACACTGGTAAGTTAAAATGATTGACAATAGCAAAAACAGCAATACATTACTGAGTGCTCAACTGTGACTGAACACTTTGCATGCAGTATCTCATTTAAACTTCACAACAGCCCTGTAAGGCAAATACAGGTCAGGGGGAACAGAATGCATAAAATTCTCATTCTCTTGTTTGTAAGAGTGATTATCCTGGTAGATTAAGAAGCTACTGTGTGCCTAAACTTTTGATGTCCTCATAGCATTATAAAGATATTCTTTTAAGATTCTTGTCAACAAGATTAAAAAACAAGAACTTGATTATACTACTGGAAAAGTGGATTTATAACAGGCTTATTCTAAACTTGGGACAGCTCTTTCCACCTGCCTCAATGTCTCTCTTGGTAATTTTGCCTCTTTCTTCACTCTATATAGAAGTAGTTCCTTGTAGCAAACCACAGGGACTCAAGGCATGTTCTGTCCGCATTTGGAAGTAGCCACAATGTAGGCAGTGAAAAGACCACTATAGTTTGAAATAGAAAGTTACAATGAAACCAAATGTTAAATATCTCAGTATATTCTTGCTTGAATGCTTTCATTTAGATCATGAAGGAAAATAATAAGGAATGTAAAAAAAAGTGTTAATATTCAAAGTCAAGGAGCTCGTGTGACTATTCAGTACTCAAAATTCTATTACTTTGAGAGACGTTGGTACAGCTTGGAATCAGCCCAGACCTTGGAAACAGAGATTGGGTTCCAATCCCACCTGTACTGTATTCGGGATGCCTGACCTGATGGATGAAACATGACCTTTTTGAACATCAGTGCTGTCAACTTCTAAATGTTTAGAACACTGATCTCATGAAGTTGTATTTGCTGAGCTTATGTATATGTAGCTTTTCTGGTACACCTGATACATAGGAAGCATTTTTAAATAGTAGCCATTTTTATTGGAATCTGTAGCATTCCATGAATCCATTCATAAATTCTCTCATAAGCCTTTGTTGACTACTTTTACCTCACGTACTATTAACTTCTCTTATCAAGACAGAAATGGCTCAGGAAATAGGATCTCAAAATATAGAAAAGATCCCAAAATATTAATCTCTGAAAAATTAATCAAAACCTTGGGGGAAGGCCTTGGACATCCATTGGAATTAGAAATTTTTTTTTTTTTTTGAGTTGGAGTCTCACTCTGTGGCCCAGACTGGAGTGCAGTGGCCACTCACGGCCAACGCAGCCTTGACCTGCTGGGCTCCGGCAATTCTTCTGCCTCAGCCTTCCAAGTAGCTGGAATTACAGGCATGCGCTACCACGCCCAGGTGATTTTTTGATTTATTGTAGAGATGAGGTCTCACCGCCCAGGCGGGTCTCGAACCCGCGGGCTCAGGCAATCCACTCATTTCAGCCTCCCAAAGGCGCGGGATTACAGGCTGAGCCACTGAGCCTGGCTGGAATTAGAAATTTTAAAGCAATTTATGGGCAAGAAAGAACTCAGCTCACCTCTGGGTTACAATTATTTCTTTAAAAAGCACTTAGATGCAAGCATTTGTAAATCACCTGCTCCTTTTCAGAAATTGAATCACTGAGTCAAGTAAAAGTGTCGTGACTAAGTTTGCTGACTTGTTATTAGGCACATCTGAGTTCAAGTCCGAATTCTTCCACTTATGAACTTGAAGCTTGGATAATTTGCTTGACAACTTCATCATTCAGTTTCCTCATCTGTAAAACTGGACTTTCAGAGAAAGAACTGTCTCTGATTTTAAAAAAGTACTTTAAGGGCTCTCAGTGGAAGGTAGGCCTCATGAGACTCTGCAGACTGGCTATGGCCAAAGCCAAAGAGAGAGCAAGAGAAGCTGTGCCTAGAAAGAGAAGGGAATTGGAAGCTGCCGGGGTTATGGAGAAGGGAAGAGATAGAGGACCTTTGTATGTATGTTCTCATCCAGTCCTTGCAGATGGGATCATGGCCAGACTCAGTGACATTTCCTCTTGCCAAGCCTGACATCATTTTTCCAGACTGGACGTTCACCTAACAGAAGCAGGTGACTGACACCCAAGATCAGCTAGCTTTGTGCCAAGTTGGTCAGTGATTGCGAAATATGCATGCTGCTTCTTGATTTAGAGGTCTCACCAGAATGATTTTTCCGTCATGATCATGACTCCACCTTGATGTCAGCAAAGGACTTAAGAAACAAACATATCTATGGGACACATTTCAGATACTCCTTTCACTCTTGGCTCAAATACCCCCTTCTCTGAGAGATCTTCACTAACCACAAAATAGAGGTCTCCACCTCATACCACTCACTTCTCCTTACTGTTTTATCTTTATTTATGGGACTTAGCATTTCCTGATAGTTTATGACAGATTTATTGGTTTATCCATATGACCCTTTAAATATGGGTTTCATGGGATCAGAGACTCTGTTTAGTGCTCAGCGTACCCACTGGTGCGCCAGTAAACATTTAACAACCAAATCTTTAGAAAATAGAGGGGAAAAAGTGGTATCAGTAGCTGCCAGTTTCAATGGTGTAAATAACCCCACCATGTCCAATTTCAAGCCACTAATGTGATGATGTCACAAACTTGGAAAGAGATGCCTAAAATTCACCTTTGCAAGATGGTGCAAGTCAGCTCAAGAATACTTCCAGTTTCTAGAACAGTACCTTTCTTATAGTGGAAACCCAATAAATATTTATGAACAGCTGAATATGGAGCAGTTCAGAGGCATGCAGCAATTGGAAATTGATGTGTATCACTCAGTGAGTAGAGTGTCATATATTCTCTCGGTCACTCAATAATGTCTCTAACTCCAAAATAACCATGCAAGGCCTTAAAACCTTTGGTGAGAAGGCTTTAGCTGTTTCACTCTGAAAGTTGTGTGTGTATATTTTAAACACATTTATTTCTTGTGCTGAAAAGATAATTCAATTGCACTGAGATAGAAAATTTAATTAATAGTACTGTAATTTAACTATCTATGTGTAAATGTTCCTTCTTCAAAAATAGAGTGAACTTCTTTGAGGTCAGAGACCATGATTTACTCATTTTTTTTTAATCTCCTTTAGTTTAAGTAGAGTACTTTGCAGATAAATGTTGCTCAGTAAATATTTATAGATTATTATTTAATACTAATCCTATTGCAACTATTTGGTGTATTAAGAATATGGATTTAGCCGGGCTCGGTGGCTCAGCCTATAATCCCGCGCCTTTGGGAGGCTGAGGTGAGTGGATTGCCTGGGCCCGTGGATTCAAGACCCGCCTGGGCAGTGAGATCTCATCTCTACAATAAATCAAAGAATCAGCCGGGCATGGTAGCGCATGCCTGTAATTCTGGCTACTTGGAAGGCCGAGGCGGAAGGATCGCCGGAGCCCAGCAGGTCGAGGCTGCGGTGGCCGGGAGCGACCATTGCACTCCAGTCTGGGTGACAGAGTGAGATTCCAACTCAAAAAAAAAAAAAAAGAATATGGATTTGCAGTGTACAATTCTGTTTGCCTAGAAAGGGTCAAAAGGACCTTAAAGCTCTATCTAACCAGCAATTTTCTTTTTTTTTCTACCTACAAGATTGAGCATTAGTAACAAGACATTTTGTGTTATTTTCAAAAGTTGCTTCCAAGACTTTCAAAAAATTACTTTTTTTTTTGCGGCAGAGTGTGGGGGGAGGGATTTGGTGGGTGTCAAGTCCCCTATTTTCCATACTGATTTTTTAAAAGGAAAATGAAGATCTAGTTTAAAGTGCTTTCACTAAACAGGAGCAGAATGAAATGGAGAAACTTAATAGATCTCTTTCTGTGAATAAAATGACAGATAAAATATCTATTTTGCTCACATATTTTTCATTCACAGACAGTTCATTTCAGTAAATATCTTACCACCTGCACTTGTCTATTTTCCAAGGTTTTTGGGAAAATTCCAATAAGTTCAGTTGGACTCTATAGTTGGTATTTATGAGGCTGTGCTTAAAGGGAAATTGCATCAAGGATATCATCAGCTCAATTTTTTCTGTGTTTTTCTTGAACATGAAGTTGGCAAGCTCTCAAAACCCTTATCAGGTCATAACTCAAAGATACATGTGGCCTCCACAGCTGGGTTAATATTTACAAAGCACGCTCTGCCCCCAGCCTTTTTCTAATGTGTCTCTGTCCCGTGGTTCCTGCCTTTTTGTACGCCTGTTAACACTGAAGATGAAAAGGGGCCGAGTCTACACTAGCAGCAAATGCTTACTATGGACTCCCCTCAGAAACATTCCTCCAAAATAGGCTCTGCTGGTCCCTAGAAATGAGTTGAGAGGTTTCAAAATGCTCTAAATCATTGTTTCTCACCCTCGGCCCTATTGACATTTGAGTCCAGATCATTCTCCATTATGGGGCCGTCTTGTGCATTGCGGGGTGTTTAGCAGCATTCCTGGCTTCCACCCCCAAGATGCCAGCAGCAGTCCCCACCCAGACATGATAGTTAAAAATGTCTTCTGACATTGCCAAATATTCCCAGATCATCCCACTGCCCTATAATGACCACTGCCCTGAATTATCACCATGCTACACATGGTAAGGACACAGGGAAGGATTTCCACTAAGTTACTTTCTCTAGAATTGCTTATATTTTCAGGCATCAGAAATACTGTTTAGCCATTCCTTTTCCCCTCACACATTCAGGGCCAATAGTGCCTAAGCATTCTTTTTTATTTTTTTGAGTTGGAGTCTTACTCTGTCGCCCAGACTGGAGCGCTGTGGCACATTCACAACCACCCCAGCGGTGACCTGCTGGGCTCCAGCAATCCTTCTGCCTCAGTCTTCCAAGTAGCTGGAGCTACAGGTGCACACTACCATGCCTGGCTAATTTTTTATTTATTGAAGAGATGAGGTCTCACCAAATTGCCTGGGATAGTCTCAAACCCGTGGGCTCAGGCAATCTATTTGCCTCAGCCTCCCAAAGTGCTGGGATTACAGGCTGAGCCACTGAGCCTGGCCCCCAAGCATTCCTGTCCACTTGTCTCTGGTGTGAAAATTTTAGTAACAAAGTCTGGGGCTGAGGTGACCTGAGACCATTTGACAGACTGATGGAGGAAGTGTCATGACCTCAACATGGGAAGGCATTCATTTTCAATTCAGAATTATTCTGCAAGTCATGTTTTCTAACAAAAAACCAAGACCATAGAGCACCATAGGAGGGGTGGTGCCCAAATGGTGTAGACAAAATGCTAGGCCCTCTGCTGATTTATTCCTTTAGCAAATACTTCATACTTGTTGACTGACTGAACGAATAACAGCTATATGCTGGGTTCTCTGTTAAAGCTGAAAATACAGTAATGAACAAAAATGCATTGTCCCTGTCATCATGGAATGTACAATCTAGTGGGAAGACAGCATTAACTGCATAATGACATCAATGACATTGTAGCTACAAAATAAGATTACATGTGTCAAAGGTCCTAAGAGAGTGACAACCAAGAGTGACATGGCCCAAATCATGTCTCCCTAGGGATGACTCAAACTGAGACCTGAAAGTTGAATTTGAGTCAACTAGGAAATGGAAAGAGGAGGAGAGAATTTTAGACAAATAGATCAGCAGGTACAAAAGCCTATAGGAGAGAGCAGATGTGTAAGAGAAACTAGGAAAAAACCAAAACCAAACAATGCACTGGATCTGGCACACAGGAAACATAGGATGACATTGTGTGAGAGAAGGGCAAGTCTCTGAGTTCACACACTATACACAGTTCCCACAAAGCCAGCTGTTCTTTGCCCCACCAGTGAACACATGTTGATAGGCTTCAAGTAGTTGAGGGGAAGATCACATCTGAATCTTGCAGAGACCTTTAATTGCATTACAGAGAATAAACAGGGGAGCTTGGGGAGATGGATGGAATGTAGGGAGAGAGTAAGTTTAGGTGGTTATTCAGATGAGAGAGAAGGATTGCTGAGATTCCGATGGTCCATTAAAAAAGACAAGAGGTGGAAGAATGGGTGTCCTTTGAAAGTTGAGTAAACAGGGAATGGTGAAGGATTTGACCGGAGGGCTCCAGTTGGGGAGGAATCGTTATTTATGGCTGAGGTGCTTTCCAGTGGATTGAAGTCCTTGCTGCATCGTGTTCAATGTACTTCCTATAGTCCCTAGAAAGATTGGAGATGGGACTGGTCAGGAGAAGAAATGTCTCAGGCTGTCTTTTAGGTTCTTGACTTGTGCAATGGGATGACTGGGGTGATGTTTGTTCAGAGTGTGAACATGAGGAGAGCAACAAGCTTGTGTCAGAAATTCATAAGCTTTATAGTGGACACGGTGAATTTGAAGTATCTTTAAGATGTTACAGAAAGATGATACCTGGTTTGCATTCTTGTGAAGAAGGAGCTTTACGAAGACCAAAAAGAATCAACAAGAGGTGGCCATTTTGCAAAACGTCCTTTAGTCATGTGAAACTTGAACAGTTTTAAGCAGGGGCTGATGGTTTTTAACCAGTAACAACGGAATTGTGAAACAAACCAATCAATGGTGATTGTCAAGCATAATTTTTCTCCTCAGCCCCGTCTCATGTAGGCCTTCTATACAAAAAAGAATCCTATGCAATGCCTTCTTCAAGGGTCCCTTATGAGGAAAGGGCATTTACAATATTAGGAATGTTCTGCCTATTTCTGGATGGAGAGCACTCCCTTATCACATTGTGACTCGCCCAGGACATCTGTAGGAGAGATTCTCCTTTTCTTCACCTTGCCTCTGCTCAGTATCTTAATCCCAAATTGTGGGAGTGAAACTCTGGCAACCTTTAAGGATATAATTTGCTTCCTATTACATTATTTCTTCCTGTACAGGAGAGACCAAGTGTTTGTCATTTACGAGTGTCATGTCATTACATTCCATATTGCAGTGTAATGATGTGAAATGATTAAATGACAAAATGCCAGCTCACTGCCAAAAATTTAAAGTGGCATACTTTTATTTGTAGATTGGAAAGCTATTATTAATTCTTATATTGACTTTGCCAGATGAAATAATGCAAGGAGACTGGTGCACGCAGAAATGGGACAATGTTAGGCGAGGCTCCGAGCCCCAATTCCAGCACAAGCAGCAAGCGTTCTCCAGGTCTGGAGCATCCCCTAGTCCACACGTCCAGAGCCGAACATATCAGTTTAGAACAGTCTTGTCACCTGATGCATGTGGAGTGACAGGTATCAAAATACAACCTGACTGGAGTTTTTATTGAGAAGAAAAATGGGAATTGAGAACAAGTGGCTAAGAAAACAAAAGGGTCCAACCTTCTTTCCCTCCACCTTCACCATTTTTTTTTTCAGTAGCACTTATGGGAAGATTGAATTTTGTTCTTTTTTCTTTTAAGGGAACAAAAGCACATAAAAATCATTTTGCTTACATCATCAAATTACCAGAAGAATCTACAATAGGTAAAATAACAATTTCTTCTTCTTCTTCTTCTTCTCCTCCTCCTTCTCCTCCTCCTCCTCCTCCTCCTCCTCGGTTATAAAATCTCACATAAAATCTAGCTAAAAGCAAGTTAAAAATTACATTCTTGGTAGTATTTGTTTTATAAGATTTTCAAGTTCAAATTATATAACCTTGAGTTTTGAGGATTTGTGAAGAAACCTGCTCTTTCTCACCTGTTCCAGCAACAACATTTATTGCCTAATTCATTACTAATTTTCTTATGAACGTATTCGAGTGACTTTCTTCTGTTGTTTTCTTTTTTCTCCCTTGAGCAATTTTTATTCTTTCCTTTGTGGGGAGAAGAGACACCCCAAATGCCTTGACCTCGTGGCTTTTACTGGGTTTTCTACCCAAGCAATACTTTTGCCTTTGGAATTCTCTGCCCTAGAACTCAGAAAGGCATTAGACTTGGTCTGGGTTTTGTTTTCCTTTTCCTTTTAAACTTTTCCCTTTCAAGTAAACTAATACCATAGGTTTCTAGCTCCATTTTTATTACATGCTAAGATTCCTTTTGTTTACAACATTCTTTTGTGGTAAGGTGCTCTTGGGAGAAAGTTGATTGATTGAGTTAAGGGGTGGGGATGAAGAAATCAAGGTACACAGTGTTGTTTCACTTTGTTTTACTATGTGAGGACACTTACAAGGCTGCTCAAGGAAGGCACCAAACACTAACAAGCTCCTGATATAGACAATAGCTCTGGGTTTGCCAAGAGGGCTAAAAATCTTTTCTTTTGCTCCAACGCAAGGGGCATGTTGCCTAGCTCCTGGCATGTTGGCAGGGATACAGAGAGCACGTTCTTCATAGAAAAATATTCAAACACAGACAACTGCTCAGGTAACAAAACTGTGAGGAGCTCATGTGGCTTGTGGGAAGTGTTCAAGAGTTCTGTGATTAGAAAGCTATCACTCTTTCAGATAATCCTCTCTGGGTGAAATGACTTACCATTTTATTTGGGTTTTCAATGAATCACAACATCTTTGTTTGGTTCCTGCGTGTCTTCATAGAGAAGAACAAAGTGACCAAAAGCTTGTGTCTGCAGTGCTGCAGTCAGGAAATGCTAGTCCATTCTAATCCCTTTTTTTCTCTTACTTCTTTTGAGTCTTTTATTTCTACATCTCTTTGGCACCAGCTCTTGTTTGGCAGGTAGTGAAAACTAAGGTTCTCTTAGAAGACAATATGCTGAAGCGCATTGGAGGATTATTTTCTTTATATATAAATGGCTTTGTCATTCTGTCCTAAACCATGTATGCATAAACTAGCTGCCAAGAACAGCTCAAATGGCTGCATCAAGGACCCTGAAATAATAGGCTTGCTCCACCCACCTCTGTAAAAAAAGATCACATTAAGCATATCCTGACTGGCACACAGAGCAGGGGGTTAGCCTTAGACCTTTGACACATTGTTATGTTTTCATAAATAAATTCTGCTCTTCGACAAGTCATCTACCTTCCCTGAAATCACCTAAAATCTTGGGTATCTCTCTGGTGACAGTTGTTTATTCATTTTCTCATGTATCCAACACACTTTTAGGTGCTCATCTAAGTGCCTGGGGTTACTAGTGAATAGGACAGCCATTGTTTCAGCAGTCACAGAGCTAGTAGAAATGACTACTAGAAATAGAGAAAATAAGCAAAAAAAAAAAAAAAAAACAAAAACCAACCAAAAAACAAGAAAATGTCAGAGGGTGAAATGAAGAAATGAACCCAAGTAGTGTGATTGGGAGAGAGTTAGGGGTAGGCTTATATAGGTGGTTCAGTCACAGAGGTTTGCAAGAGGAAATGACATCTGAGCTAAGAATGAGTGCTTGCGTGCCAGTCATGTTCCAGTCATGGGAATAGGAATTGCAGGTGTGAAGACTGTACATCAGAAACAAGCTTGGGCAAGAAACAGTCTAGTGTGACAAAATGGCATTGAACTACAAGGAAGATAAGAACTGAGATCAAAGCAGTTGCCAGCGGCCAGCTTATACAAAGGCTTTCACACCTAGGATGCATCCCTAGACTTGTCTGACCTTCCCTTGTCTCTTGTTTGTTTGTTTTGTTTTGTTTTGTTTTTGGAGTAAATCACATATATTACTCCACTTTCAGGACAATAAGAAATACCACTGTAATATAAGCAGTGATGTTCTGGAGCATGAATAGATGCTAAATGTTGATCGATGTATAAAATCTACTTTTGCTACACCAAGGGACACATATACGTGTGGCAAGGTCTGTCAACTGCAATGTGGGAGTATAAAAGATGTCCACTCTGTGTGGAGCAGAGTACAACTTACATGATAATAAGTGAGAGAGTCCCCTTCCCTCTTCTCCCTGCCTTGAATAAGGCAATGCTGCCTGGAGCTGTGGCCGCCATCTAAAAATCAAGACCTATAAGAGGAAAACCATCTCAGAAATTCTGACCCCAAATATCCTTGAATATGTAAGCCAAGGTTGACAGCTCCCTACTTCCATGCCTCTTACTATATGACAGAGGAAAATTTGACTCGTTTAAAACTAACATAATAAGTGAGAGACTTAGAATCGAGTTAGGCTTGTGAAGTGTACATGTCTACTGAAAATGTGAGAACTTGATCTTGTGAGTTTGTAAGAGTACTCAGTTGGGGCGGCAAAGAATTCTGCCAATGAGAGGCCCAGTACCAAGGTAGCCAGGGGAACTGAATAATAAAATAATAAAAACAGTGAAGTGTGAAATATTAGAGAGATGATCAAGTGGTCATTATTTCTGTCTATTTTAGCATGACTTTGAGTTTTTTATTCTTTTCAAGATTGTGACCACTCTTCCAGTAATCAAAAGAATTTAAAAATTAAAACAAAAAATGTAAGAGTTATCAACATATCCATTTAGCAGAGATGAAAGACCTTCCTCAAATAGGCTTTGTTAACGTTTGTCCAGCATAACCACATCTACTATTGATCATGAAGATTCTGCCATTTGGAATCTTGGTCTAGACATGAAGGACAAGTTATTCAGCCTACTTTTGCCTGCTCACCCCAAAATGGCATCAGTGTCTCACCCTGGTTCAGGTTCCCTGGATAAGTTAGGGGCATGTGTCTTCTCATTTCCAGATCTTACTCTTTCTCTCATTATCTCTAAGGCACCAGACCAGAGTGTTATTGAGTAACATAGAAAGTAAAAGGAGGGATCCCGAGAAACTTAGAATAAACTTAGTTCATGTTTTGCCTCAGCATAACCATTTGTGCTTAGACTGACATGCTTTGAATCTAGCACAGGTTAGACATAAATAGATAAACTTCCAATAGGCAGGTTTTAGGAAGCGTTCAGACATTCTGCAGGTCAAACTGGCAGCCAACCCCACCCTCTCGGCAAATCTCCATCAGATGCAAGACAAAGACAGAGCCATAGAAATGATAATAAACCATTTTTTTTGCTAAGGAGTTTGTGTACTGCAAATGTCTGACAGGTACCTTGCAGGAAAAACCCCTCTCCTTGTCTTCTCCCATCTAACCCATTATTTGGGAGCATGAGATACTAATGTCTGGCTATGTCACGATCTGAGACTCATGTGGCTACCATCAACATCAAAGACCCGCAGCCCTGGACATTCCCTTAGGCCCAGACCCCTCTGGGCCCAATCCTCCTTACCCCAAAGGCCCTAAAAAACTCAGTTCTTGGCCATTTGAGGCCACAACTGTCACTGAGTGCCAGCCCCCTTTCCAATCTGTGGCAAATAATAAACTTTACTCCCTTCTACTTCTTACTCAGTTGCAACCTTGCATTATTCCCGTGGCATTGGCACCAGCACCGGCCTGCCTAGCTCAGTTTACCCTTTCTGAAAGGTTGGCCAAAGATGGTGATTTTCAAATATGTGGGTGTAGGGGGAGGGGCCTAAGTATCAGGTGGCTTTCTTTTAGTTAAATTCTGTGTAGAGATCCACTAGATAAAAGAGGAAAATGGGAATGCTACAGCTGAAACACACAGCTGGCTGCAGAGTCCTATGCACTCCATTTCCCTTACCCTATGTGTGGCATGAAGACTGCAATTGGGATGGAGACTCATACCTGATCAAGAGGACTTTCCAGGGAGGAATGAAAATACTCAGACAACACCCTCACAAGGGATGGCATGGAAACACACCTGAAATATACCAGGCGGAGAGGGTACCGGGTTCAGTGTGGATTAAAGTCTGTTGAGAGTCCAGATCCTTAGTATTCATGACTCCACTTCATTCTCACCAGAGAACAGTGATTAAGAGACAAAGTTTGCTGCCAGAGGCCCATGTTCAAAGTTTTTCACTATACCTACCAGCTGTGCCTCTTTCAGCAAACTACTTACCCTCTTTGAGCATTAGTTCCATATCTGTAAGATGGAGATGATTGGCAAGGATACTCAGAGTTTACATGATTTGTTCAAGGTCATTCATAAGCACGCTGCCTTGAGTTTTAATTCCTAAGTCTTCTGACTCTTTAAGTCCAGTACTCTTGTTTCTAACCACAGAACATCTTGCTGAAGATTCACAAATAATGTGAATCTTGAGAAAAAGAAAGGAAGAGAGAAAGGAGAAAGAAAGAGAAACAAATTCTGCAACTATAGATATCCAGACATTCGCTAAAAAACATATAGTCTGAAATTGGTTTAAAATTTCCACCATTATTCACTCATTGCATTAAAGCAGCTATTGCCTTTCTTTTTCTGATGGAATAATTTTGCCAAACTTTTATGTTTACCAAAAGGTGGGTCTTGAGAAATCAAGCAACTAATGATAGAATAGACATGGCCGCAGCTTCCAAATTTACAAAATATGTGATTGAGACAATGTGCACTTCCTTGACTGGTCAGTTGAGCAGCTTGGCTTCAACCAGGAAAGTTCTCATCCAGAAGGGAAGATTTTCATCCCATCCCGAATGGAAGATCTCAAATGGAAGATTCTCATCCCGAATGGAATGCAAGGGTATTCCAGCCACTTGACATGTACCTGCTAAATGCCTGGGCGGGGCATGCAGGATAGCTGATAAAGCTAATGCTTACAATCCTTTGTTGTCAGTTGATCAGATTAATTGCATCAGAGAGAAAAGGCTAGAAGGAATTTGACAAAAGATAGATAAGGAATTGCTAGGGGTGGTGGGCAAGAAAGTCAGGAAATGGACCAGAAACGACCAGGAATCAGAAGTCTGGACTGTGTTCCATGATACCCCACATTCAAGAGACGAGACCTATGGTTTTACAACTTCCACCTGGAGAGAACTTGGTACTCTATCCCTCTTCACACCCCTTATCTGATCTTAACTATCCACATCTGGACTATTGTCTGGGACAAGCTGTCAGTATCACCAAAGCAAACCTATTCATTCCTACCAGTTTTTCTGCATCTAAGAACCTGAGTGAAACCAGGGGGCCTCCCAAACCCTCCATCATAATGAAAATAGCCAAGAAACAGTCTCTTAACAAAACACTTACCAAGGGATGAAGTCAACATCAATTATCTTGTATCTTCTATTTTCATTCTAAAAGAGCAGGGCTTACTTCACTTTCTAAAATAACTAATGATTTCTCTTCAAAAATACTAGAGCCTTACTTTCCAAAATTTATTTTGGAAGAGATGGGCCTCAAACAAGTAATTTTAACATTATTCATATTTCTATATTCATATACATCTGATAACAATAGAAGTACCTTTTTATTGGAAGAAGTATTACATTAAAACTGGAGCTCATATTTGGCTGACTCCGGTGGATTGACCAAAAATAGAAATTGGCTTACGTATCCTTCCATTTTTAGGGAAGGTGAAGATATGGATTTAGACACTTGATTTTCTTAGCTTAGGGAGTACTGTAGGCTAAACTGCTTTGGCCCTGAGGGACTCTTTGCTATTGGCAGCCCTGGGCAGTGTGAGGTTTTTAAAATTCATTTCTGATATCCAGTTGACATGGATTTTTTAAAAGTGTTTAAAATTGTACTGGTCGCTACTTCGGCCCTTAAAGAATTTTGCTCTCAGTGGCTCCTGGTCCTTGGTCTTCCTCCTCATGTCTTCCTAACCTCACACTGAGTTCCATTTCCTAAAGTGGAAGTTTGTCTCTATGCAGGAAAGAAACATGAGAAATCTGGAAATGCAAAGCCGGGAGCATGTGTTGAGTTCTGGAGGTAGCTACCTACCCACATTCCTTCACATCCACGGGCTCCACACAAAAGAGAAGCAAGTGCACTGCAATGCTACTACCAGGGTCCCACTAAAGAGAAGTGTTAAGGTCACACTTCCTAGTGGGGCCTCCAGAATGTTAGGTCAGGCCTGCTGGGGGTGTAGGTGTCTGGGGTGCAATCCGATGCCGCATGAAAGATGCAAAGAATTGCACAGAAGTTAGATTAGAGAATATAGTTTATTTAAAAGTAAATTAGAGTGAGAGAGAGAAGATTCACTTCTCCAAGGTACGGGAGGGGGCCAAAGCCAGGAAGCATGGCAACAGCCATAGTTCAAAGAGCACATGGCCACAACCAGAGTCTAGCAAGGCATGACCAAATGGCTGCTCATGATTGAATTCTTTTAACCATTTCCCTTGGATGGGGGAAGGTCATTAAAGTGATTGGACAATGGTCTGCTCCATGTCATTATGAAGGGGCAGGCAAGCACAGGTACTGATGTCAGGTGATGGACAGCAGCAGATGGATGGGTTAGTCACATGATTGCTGCCATGAGTGGAATCTATCTGTGTCGCATAGGTCACACAGGGCTGATTCGGTTAACTTTGGAGTTTGGGCCCTGAGGATTTTTTCCTGCAAGAGATTGCCAGATATTTGCAATCCACAAACTCCTTGACCAAAAGGTGGTTAATTTTCATTTCTATGGTTCTGTCCTTGTTTTGCATCTGATGAAGATTTTCCAAGGGGGTGGGGTAGGCTGCTGCTTGGCCTGCAGTAGAATGTCTGAACGCTTCCTAAAACCTGCCTATTGGAAATTTGTCTATGTCTAACCTGTGCTAGATTCAAAGCGTGTCAGTCTAATCACAAATGGTTATGCTGAGGCAAAATGTGAACTAAGTTTATTCTAAGTTTCTATAGGTACCTCCTTTCAAGAAGCTAGTGTGCTTGCGCATGGGTAATATACAGGAGGGGGCATGGTTGAATGCAATCATTTGGGTTGCACAAAGCTCTGCATACAGTCAGGACAGATGTAAACTGATGTTTTGTCTTTCAATGGCAACTTCATTTGGATGCTAACATCCCTATAAGAGGAAGGATGAACCAGGCTAGGTGGCTCAGTCTATAATCCTGCGCTTTGGGAGGCTGAGGTGAGTGGATTGCCTGAGCCCGCAGGTTCGAGACCTGCCTGGGCAACTTGGCGAGACCTCATCTCTACAACAAATCAAAAAAATTAGCCGGGTGTGGTAGCGCGTGCCTGTAGTTCCAGCTACTTGGAAGGCTGAGGCGGAAGGATCGCCGGAGCCCAGCAGGTCGAGGCTGCAGTGGCTGAGAGCGGCCACTGCACTCCAGTCTGGGCGACAGAGACTCCAACTCAAAAAAAAAAAAAAAAAGAGGAAGGATGGACCGATTGCATCAGCTCTTCTAACCTAGCCTTTTGATATCTAAATGATGTGGGTAGGGCCAGACAGCTCCTGGAAGCTAAAATTCTGCACCCCCTTATGAAAAGGTACTTCATCAAGTTTCAGAATGTGTTCCTAGGCCAGCAAATCCACAAAGAAGATAATGATTTTTAGAACTATGTACCTTTTGCTTAAGCAAAAACATCATAAAGGGTATAGTGAACAAGTTGCTGGAGGTGAAACGTGTAAAAGTTGAGTTTCTCTTCCTGGCTCCACAATTTACTAGCTGTGTGACCTTAAGCAAATCACTTAACTTCTCTGGATCTCTCTCAGACATAAAGACATAAAAACGTGAAGAGGAAATGATGACTGTTGTTCTGCCTACATCACAGGGTCCTTTTGAGTGTCAGATAAATTTATATATAGAACCAACAGTCTTGCGAGTTAAAAAGCATTATACTAGCAGAAGATATTATTACTATTATTATTATTTTTAGGGAGAGAGTCTCACTCTGTTGCCCAGGCTAGAGTGCAATAGCATGATTACAGCTCACTGGAGCCTTGAACACACCTGACTAATTTTTTTTTAATAGAGATGAGATCTTGCTATGTTGTCCAGACTGGTCTCAAACTCCTGGGCTCAAGTGATCTTCCTTCCTCGGCCTCCCAAAGCACTGAGAATACAGGTGTCAGCTACCACGTCCAGATTAACACAAGGTATTATTGTCATCAGGTTATATTTCATTTGTTTTCCCTTCCTAACTTTGTAATTTCTCAGAAAGGAGGATTACAATAGCCCAAGAGCATGTATCTTCCTCACAAAGGAAAGATATTTCATCTTTCTTCTTCTTTCCCGTCATCTCCATCCCAAAACTACTCATCTCGATAGCAGGGTGATGATTTAGGTAAAAGCTCAGTTTTAGGGACCAATGAATGTGAAAGTTGCTTAGCAAGTGGGGATGTCATCACCCCTGAAGTGGTTGGTTGTTGAAGGCATCCTTAATATCAGGCACAAATCACTTATGTACTTGAGCCATTTAGGACATGGGATGACAAACAACGACTGGAGATTGCCAGTAAAATGTAAGTGGGAACGCTACTAAATTCCTACAGAGAAGAGAATTCTTTTGTAAGGATGGGAAAGTAAGATACAGGATTATGCCTAGGTGGTGTGGCCATGCGCATATACTTATATAGTCGACTTTCCGCATCCATGCGCTCAACCAACTTGAACCCATGGATCTAACTGTGGACCTAGTTGGTTGCCACTGTGGATCCAAACAGCTTCAAATAAAAATATTTGGGAAAAAAATTGTCTATACTGAACATATATAGCCTTTTAAATAAATTGTCATTATTCCCTATATAATACAACTGTTGATATAGCATTTATATTGTTTTGGTAAAGTATTACAAAAGTGTTCTAGGAATGTTTTAAATTATTTGAGAGGAGTGCGTAGGTGCTGTGCAAATACCATACCATTTTATATCAGGGACTTGAGAATCCTTGGATTTTGGTATCCAAGGGAAATTCTGGCACAAATCCTTCACAGATATCAAGGGACAACTGTATATTGCATGATATATTTGCAGATGGTGCTTATGAAATACATATATCCCAATAAATACTGTGTTTATATTTTTTGTATTGACATTTGCCAGATACTAAATGAAAAACAGGCAGGAATCAGTAATGCATACACCTTCTGTAGAAAGAGATTTGGTGGAATGATTTTCATATTTCCATAAATAAATTACAGATGATTGTTAAAACTTGGTATTTCAGCTTATCCGCTCTGACTCTTACCTAACTAATCAATCTAACTTAATCCAATTTAACTACGGATTTTGCTAAATTCACTTAACAAAACATTTCAGTTGATAACCAAAAAAGTGATGGCTATTAAAATATTAGCATTTCTACATGAATAACTGATTTTTTAATGAGGATGGGAAGAATGAGGAGTCACATTTCAAGGAAGCTTCTGATTAAATAAACTAAACCCGAAGAACTAAGTGTGGAATACATGACCGGTTTCAACCTTGTGTGTAAACTACTTATCAGTCCTGTTTAGCAAGTGAATGTCTCCAGGAAAGGCAGTGGGAAGATGATCCTTGAAAATTGAAAATCTCCAATGTTCTCAAAAAATATTTATTCACCTTCCTGGAATCTACTTTCTGTTACAAATATAGACACAGCTAATGGGTCTAATGTCATGAACACCTGCTTTCCACCAATGTGACATTGACCCATCCAAGAATCAATGACTTTTTTCTCTGTGAAGTGGCATTTCACTGACACTGATCAGAGGGCAGGGGTAGATCTCCAATAGTTAGCCAGTTAACATATACCAGGGTGCCAGAAAATGTATACACATTTTAAGAAATATTATCTATGTATCACTTTTCAAAGTTGAATTACGACAGCAATGTATAATTGCAGAAGTCAAATGTGAGTTGTGTTCTTCTTTTGTTACTAGTATATATTATTACAATTTTAAAGCAGTTTTTTTCTTTCTTAAAATGTGTATACTTTTTTTTGGCACCCTCGTATTCATTAGGCACATAGTACATGCCAGTCACAGTTCTGAGCACTAGGATACAGCCGTGAGCAAGACAAACCAAAACCCCTACCCTTGTGGAACTGAAGTTTTCTCATGGATGGTAGGGTCCGGGAAGTATGTGAGATGTTATACAAAAGCAAAATAAATTAAACATTTTAAGACTATGTGATAGAGAGGGGTGGGAAAGCACCTTTTGAGTGGCTGTTCAAGGTGGCTTATCTCAGATGGGGACATTCATGGGAGTGGAGATGTAAATTATGAGAAGAAACCAATCAACGATGCCAAGATCACATGGTAACATGTTTCATGAAAAAGAAGCAGTCGGCACGAAGGCCATGAGCTGGGAGCAAGTCCCCCTGGAGTCAAGGGACAGACAAAAAGGCCAACAGGACTGAAAAATAACCAGGAAGGGGAGAGGGTTATGAGGTTCGGCGGCAATGATCTGAAGAACTGGGTGAGGCAGGGTTCTTCAAGACATGGAAAGGAATTTGAATTTTTTAATAAATGCAATGAGATGACACCAGAGAATTTTAATCATGAGAATGACATCTTCTGTTTTGCCTTTGGAAACTAACATCCTGGTTGTTGTATAGCAAATAGAGGGCCCCTCACCCCCCCCCCCCCAGTCTATAGCCTCAGCTGACCAAAACAGTAGTGGTCATCTTGTTCAATGTATTTTTTGCCACCAAGGAATTTGGATTTAGGAACAAAGAGTAAATGTCCAGTCAGTCTCTTCACGGGGCTAATACTATAACATACATTGCTGGTGTTTCAGGCAGTCATTTTGTGCCAAGAGGAGAAAATGGTGACCTTCTAGGGCCTTCTTTCTTCTGAGTGTCAGGTGAGTGTTTGTCCTAGTACTCTACCAGACTGTCAGGAACTCAACTGAGTTTGAGAGAGCTGAGTTGCCAGTGTTGGAGTAGCTGACTGAGATAGGAAGCCAAGATGAACAGTCAAGTCTTTAACCCTCCACTGCAATAGTTTATATGAGAGGCTAAACCAGAGAAAGAGCTGACTCCCACTGTTTAATTTTCCCTGGGGACCACACTGGTTGAGGGTTTGGAGGATCAGCACAGAGGTGGGAGGATTGTCTCACTGTTGAGAAAACCCTGAACAAAATATGTGGGCAATGTGATGGCCCTAGAGTTAGGGGTGAGGAAGGGAGGAGGGTAATGAGTATAAAAAATGCTGAGTGTTAAGTCAGAAGGAGAAAAATGTCTTAAAATCTCCCTACTTCTTTTCTTGATAAAGTGATCTCTGCAGCAGTGTCTATGGAAGGCCACTTTCAAAGGTCCCTGATAAAGAGGCCTCCAAAAAGAGGCACCTGGGCTACTAAAGTAGCTGTGCATGAGAGCTTAGTTAGCCAGTGGGGCCAAGTCCTTGACTGCACTCCCCTAGAGACCCAATGCTTTGGCTATGCCTCAAATCATAGGCGAGAGGGCAGCTTTTCCCCATGAGGGCTGCCAGGTAAAGCCTTTATGATGACTGTGGCCAAAGGTGTAATGTCACACATAGGTTTATGACTACAAACCAGACTCCAAACAGACTACCCTATGTGCTTACCATAAATCTAACTCTTTATTTTCTATAATTGCTCAATTTCTATTGTTTGCAGTTGGCATGCTAACTAATAAAACAAAAAAGAACCCCAAATTAGACAAGGTCAAGTAATGAGATGTCATGGGGGATGGAGACAAGATAGGTATAAGTATGAGCACTCTTGCCCAGAAGAAGATCTCTGGAGATGTCTTACAGATGGTTTGAATTTGGAGGAAGAGTTTGAGTTGTAAAGTATTTATTGTAATCCAAAGAACCCAGCAAAGGAACTAGAGAACTTGAAACTTGGCCAGTGTGGCCTGTCTCTGAGCTGACCTGCTGGCTTATTCTTTGTCCAAATTTTCTATTATGCAACAGGAATGATAACAGGTGAAAAGAAAAGGATGAATGAGAAGTCCCTGGATATCCCTCCAGATTCCTCTCCCTCCTCTCCTCCCGCCTCCCTCCTTTGCTCTGTTTGGTTCCACAGAACTCCTTCCTGTTGCCAAACAAGTTCACACCTTGAGTCCCTTGTATGTTCTGTTACCTTTGCCTGAACTGATCTTCCTTTCAGGTCTTGCATGATTTGGGTCCTTATTTATTAATATCTCTGTTGAAATGTCACCTTTTTTAAGGACAACTAGGTCATCCCATCCTGAGTAGCAGTTTTATTACTTAATAGATATTTAATCGATTTCTTAATATATAAATCTCCAGACACTGCTTCATTATTATTTTTATAACATTTGTCACAACCTGATATTATGATCGATTGATTGGTTAATTTTTCTCTGTCTTCCTGTGTCCACACTAAAATATAAGCTCTATGAAGATAAAGATTCTGTTCAGTTCACAAAGTACTGCATCCTCAGAGCCTAGACTAGCACCCAGGAAATAGTGGTTGCTCCATAAATGTTAATTACATGAATGAATGGATGGATAAAAAATATGGGAGAAAGGAAAAGAGGGGGAAGGGGGAATAAAATATCCAATCTCTAATTACAGGAGCAAAAATGAATTACAAAAGCCAAACATGTAAACTAGAAAAATTTGTCTGTGTGTTTTACATTTATAGTTAATCTCTTGGTTTGTTTTATTCATTCATTTATTCTTCTAATAAATGTTTCCTGAACAACAGATCACATTTGGAAGTGATCAGAGAAGTCTGGATCTTCAAAGTGAAGACTGCAAAGAAAAGACAGTAAGATCAAAGGAAAAAACCTGCAGTGAAAAAAGTAAAGAAACTCACATATTAGGTGTGTCCAAGTGAGACTGGGGTGAGGAATGTTTTTGCTTATGCATCAAACTTAACATTATATTTTTCAGGTATAAGAAACGCAGTAAAGGAAAACCCTGCAGCAGTGGCTTGTGCCATTCAGTAACAAGTCTTGGGCTGGTACTGTGGCTTCACCAAATCCTTGTCTTTGTGTGTAGTTTGAGACCACACAGTTACAATGTGGCCCCTTCGCCTCTAGGAGATGTGCCATCCACCATATTTAACAAATGGTACAAAACTTAGGCCCCTGTTGTTACAGAATTTTTTTTTTTCTTTCTCAATCATAGGGAGGTGCAGTGGGCGAGGGCAAGGCACTAGGACAAAAATGGGCACTTGGGGAACTCAAGAAAGTTATTATCTACCAACCAATATGGAAATATTTCAGCATTTTCACAACGATACCACCATGTCTGTGGTAGCAGCTGAATATCAATTCTGTCTCTAGAATTCAGGCAGAAGGAAGAGAAAACCTAAAGACTTTGTGTGTGTGTGTGTGGGGTCTCTTTTAGCAGGGATTTGTGTTTATTTGAGAAAAATAATCTCCCTAAAAACAAATGCCCAAATCTCACCAGACCAAATCGAGTCCCATGACAACTGCCAACAGTAAGGGTGCAAACATTTGTGCTTTGCAAGCCTCTCTAAACCAGGGAGGCAAGGAAAAAGGGAGTTGTAACTGGCTTTTGAAAAGTCAATTCCTGCTTTCTACTGCAGTTTCCACTATGGTTTGGGAAGGGCACGATTAAAGGCCAACTCATCTATCCTAGAGGTAGACAAATTGAGAATGAGGATCTCAGAAAGCAAAAAGCCCAACTTCAAGTAATGCATTATATTTTGAACACTGAATGTTTGACAATACATTTCACGGCTCATTTCCTGCTACTTGTGAACGCTAGTAAACACTCAGAGAGCGAATTCACATTTTTCATGTCAAATATCCTTACAGTTCTCCCCTCCCCCAGCTTGTCAACAGTTAAACAGACCTCGATGAGGACAGTCTGTTCACACTATAATCTTCTGCGACACTAAACCTTAATCTGTCTTAAAATTTCTATTGTTTTTCACTAAAAGGTTATTCCAGAAATATTTTATAGAGCACATTCATTTTCTTGGCTGAGAATAAATTGCATAATCAGAGGCACTCTAACCAGTGCTGAATCTTCCTTCCCAATCCAAATTTAAGAATTTCATATGGATTACTCATCGCCATCTATCTAGCTAATTCAATGTCATTATTTTTCTCTGGTCTAGGCAGAATTTACCCTTCCCTGAAATGAGCTTATCCCATAATAAGATAACACAGGAGGGAATGCAATGTTGAGGAAGTGAGAGTCCCTGAAGTCCACACATCTACTCCCAGGCTTGGAATTAAGGAGCTGTCAAAGTCTTCTGTTAGGAGGGAAAAATGTGTTTCTTTCTTTCTTTTTTTTTTTTGAAGACTTGCAACTTGCTATTCAATAAAAACAAAAATCACCATATAACCTGATTTAGCAAATGGTAGCCTTCTTGAAATAATTGGTCTTTGCCTTTAATTTCATTCCCTACCCTACTCTCACCCTATTTTTGGCCTAAATCTCACTCGCTTCTGCAGGTCATAGTTTGCAAGTAACCTTTTTTTCATAGACTTTCTCTGTCTCCAAGACAGAGTATGAGACTCCATCTGAACCCCCAACCCTCTCATTTCTAACATCCTAGCAGGCATGCATCATACTACATGTGCACCACTGTTAAAACAGGAATAGAATGCAAACCACACATGTCATTTGAGATTCTCTGGTAGCCAAGTTAAAAAGAGTAAAAAGAAAGAGGTGAAACTCATTTTAATAATATTTTATTTCATGGAACATATTCAAAGTAATATCATTTTGACATGTAAGCCATATGAACAATATTAATGGGATCATTTAGATCTTTTATGTCATTCCAAGGAATGTTTTATGCTTATGGCAGCTCTCAGTTCAAACCAGCCACATTTCAAGTGCTAGACAGTCACATGTGGCCTGTGGCTTCTGTACTGGGTGGCACATTTCTATAGTATTTCAGTGTGTGTTTGTGCTTCTTCCCCATGGCACTCAAGAGAAGGGATTATATTTATCTTTCACCATTATATCCCTAGCACCCAGTGTATAGTGGAAGTTTAATAAATGTTTGATGAAAAAATAATTGCACAATCCCATCTCTGCCACTACTTAACCATGTGACTTTGGGAGAGTTGATTTCTCTGGAGTGCCTATCTTATTAAAAAAGAGGTGTTATATCCCATGATTGCCGAGGTCCCCATAAATGTAAACATTCTAGGTCACTTAATTCAGTTTACCTCTTCCTTTCTCTCTTTCATTTAAAGCATCTAAGCAGATGCCCTTGATTTTCATTAACAGTATTTCAAGGTCAGGTACACCCAAACTTTCCATGTTCTCCTTTTTTTTGCCATGGTTTCCCAATCGGTCTTTGGATCTCAGAGTTGTGTAGGATTATGATACTATTCTCTTTGCAAAATAATGTTCATTTTTTACTATAAAAACAATATATCTTTGTAAGAGAGATTTGAACAATAGAGCCAAGTAGTCAGAAAACAAATTACTTATACAGCTACTACAGAGAGACAAACAGTGTGTGTCTATCCTTGTGTTTTCCTTCTATTTTTTAGCAGTAATATGTGTATCAAAAAGACATTCGATGCTCCTTTTAGCAAAATGAAGGTCATGGTAGATACTTTTTTCTGATCATCCTTTGTTATCTAACAGTATTTTGGGAACATACACCCAAGACATCAAATGTTATTTTAAGGCACAGTTTTGCTGGGTGGAACATATGGATTTATATGAGTACATGGAGGTGTCATCTTAAGGAGATAAAAGAATAAACCAAGTACATATCTGGGGGGGAAACTTTTCCAGAAGGAGAAAACAGCAAGTGCAGAGGCTGGTGGTTGGAGAAGCCCAGTGTGCCAGTACAGCTGATGCAGAATAAGCGAGGCAGAAAGAGGTAGAAGGTGAGGTCAGAACAGTAAGGGGAGGCCCGACAGTGTGGTGATTGTAGCCACTTAAACGACTTTGGTACTTCCCTTTGAGATTAGGTATAACAATGAAAACTTCCCTATGAGCCTTCAGTGTCACACTGGTGGGTTGTACTGGCATCTGATGAGTGGAGGCCAGTGATGCCCTAAACACCCTACAATGCCCAGGACAGTCTTCCACAGTAAAGAATTATCAGTATCCAAACATCAATAGTGCCAGAGTTGAGAAGCCCTGCTCTATAGGAAAATGAGCAATATGCAGAAGACCAGTTAAGAAGTTGCTAACAAAAAATATCTAGGCTAGAGAAGATGGTGCTTTGAACTCAGCTAGGAGTGGTGGAAGGGAGGACCAGTAGTCAGGTTCTGCACAGATTTTGAAGACGAAGAGTTTCAGGATTTGCTGATGGATTGGACATGGGGCATGGAGGAAAGAAAGGATTTAGGGTTGACTTTGAGATTTGGGGCCTGAGCAGCGTAAAGGAGGGAGTTGCAATGAACTAGATCCACAAGGAAGTTCAGGGAAGAAGACTGGGAGTCTGGATGGTATGGATTTTAGAGCTGGATTCGAGAGAGCTTGAAGACTGGTTAAAAGTAAGGAATAAAGAAGAAACAGCAGTGAAAATGACTCTGGGTATATGGCCTGGATAACTGGTTGGATAGTAGAGTTCAACCAAGAGAGGAAGAGGGTCCAGCTTGCAACTGGAAGACAGTGGGCTTAGCTTTGGACATATTGAGCTGAGGAATATCCAAAGGTAATAATTATAGGTATTCTATCCCTCATCTATCTTTCAATCATCAACTAAGATAATGGAGGAAAACTATGTCATAAAGTTAGAGTCTCTTACATACAAACATTATTTTCAAAGTCACATCACTTAATAGGGCTTTGAGCTCCTCTATCCAATTTCCTGGAAAACCATAATGTATGTCCTGACACATTCTGCCCTTCAAGAGTCTGATGACAGTTGACTCTCTGCCCTTGGGGAAAATGCATATTTATTTAGGGTGTTTGAAAATTAAGTTTATAGCAATTGAGTTTCCCTTTATTTGGCCTCAGAGCACATTAACATTCTTTCAACTACACTGTTAACAACGTTTTAAGGGTTATTTTTACATCAGTAAAAGGCTTTCAAAGCCAGAGAGCACATAGGATATATCATTCAGAAAGAAGACCAATCCTAGGTAATTCTGGAATAATTTTCTTATAAGCAAAAAAAGGGGCTTATTATTAATTTTCATTAAGGAATATACTGATAACACTGTACTAACACAGTCCTCATTTCTTCTACTTCTCACAGGATCCTATGAGGTATGTTCTGTTGTTTCTCACATTTTGCAGAGCAAGCGAGGCTTAGAGAAGAGTAACGCACTCAAGGACCAGTAGAAAGAAGAAACCACAAGATGGGTAAAAGATGGCACCTGGAGGGATCTTAAAGACCATTTGTTTGCCAAACCCTCCACTTTATAAATAAACCAGCTGAGGCCACCATGAAGCTAAGTGAATTAGCCAAGATTATATGACTAGAAGGCAGAAGCTGCAGCTATGAACAAGAATTAAAGGCACATGGCAGAATTTTGCATCCACAAGTAACCCAACACCAAAGGAAATAGAGGAAAAGGAAAATCAGTAGGGTGAAGAGGTTGGAGAGACTGATAGATTCCAGATAAGTAAATCATATAATGCCTTTCTTCCATGGCCTCAACTTTATCCTTCACTTCAGTACTTCCCGGATTATGTCTGCAAACACTGCTTCGCTGGGAATTTACTAAGTATTCATACAAGTATTCAGTGATTGTGAAAGTTTGGAAAATGCAGGAAATCCCAGGGCCTGGAATATACTGTGGACATTATGACTCTGAGTGAGAGTTAGAATATACATCAATTCCTCAAATGTACTTGACTAATGGATCCATGACCTCACAGAGCTTATGTGAACCTAGCATTTCAGAGAACACCTGTTTATAAAAAAGCTGCTATGTGGGACAGTTTTAAGAGGAGATTAAAATGGGCAGCAAGAAATGATGAAAGTCACTTCAAAAAACACAGTTTAGCATAAAAATCTGATTGTGTCAGCATTTTCCTTTTTTTCTGGTTTGCTGTACGGTTTCACACCTACTATTTGCAGTAGGTGTCTGGTAAGAGGTTGTGTGAAGCGATGGGGAAGAGAGGAAGGGCTTACAGAGTTCCAGGAATTCCTGAGAGGCTCTTAGGGAGGCTGCAGTCTCCTTTTATGTTTGTGTGTTTGTTTTCCCCATGTAAAAAGATACCAAATATAGACTTGAACTTGATGCTGCAATCCATCCACCTAGTCCTGCATTGTGATTGAATCACAAGTATGATCCCCTTGCTATGGAGGGCCATGGTGCCTGGAATGAAGTAAGTATTTGACCTGTGGTCCCACAACAGAAGGACACGTGCATTTTTATAGTGCTTGTGACATCATATTGTAGCATGTTTATTTACTTATCTTTTTCTTCTGTCTCCTGGTCATATAATTTTTACTAATTCATTTATACTTGTGTTTAGGATTATGTGGAAAACACGGGAAATTCAGTGGAAGATCATGACTTGCCATTTCTGTATATACCTGGCATCTAGCCCAGAGCTATCCATAACTTCATTTAACCAATGACTATTTCTGGATCGCCTATTATGTACCAGGTATTATCATCAGTTCTGGGTATCTGATAACAAAGAAAACTGATAAAGTAATGGTCTCATGGAGTTCACAATTAAGTGGAGAGAAAGAGAGAGGGAGAGAAACAGGGAGACTGAAAGGGAGAAGGAGAGAGAGAAGCAAGAAAACAAATGTATAATGACAAATTCTGACTATGCTATAAAGGAAATAAACAGCATGCAACTGGGTTTATATTAAAGAGTCTGCCTCCATTTTTTGTTATGTCTGATCTCTGACAACTTTCAAGCCCCACTACTACTTGTTCCTCTTCGGTCTCACATTTGAGTCTGTTCATAAGAAAGCTTGGACACTCCCATGTTTTGTGCTGGTGGGAAGTTCAAGCCATGTAACTCCCCAGTCCTTGACAGGGAGCTCTGCCCCAGCCCCACCTCCTAACTTCCATGACATTCCAAGCAAGTTGCTTGTTTCCTGGCTCTCTCAAGCCATCGGAGACCTGCTTGGAAGGCTGCTTTGCTCACTGTTCTTGCCCTCTCAGCATGTGAGGCACCATCAGTCTCGACATACAAACTACATTCTGAGTGCATGCATCTCACTCTGTGGAATGACCACAACGGTTTTAATTGAAGTATTATCTGTATTTTACATACAATAATAGCTGATTTTAATCTGTAATTGTTTATAATTAGATGGTTTTATCTGTTTCTTGTAGTGTCATGGGACAACTTTTTAAGATTCCAGAAAGAAATGTTTAGACTAAACAGGTATATAATTGTGACACAATGATTTACATAAAATGTATACATAAAAATACTCTCAGAGACTTCTTTTGGAAATACTCAGACAGTGCATTCATTTTGGTTCTGAAACTAGGACCAGCTCTTTCTATGAGTAGGCCCGATGTTCTGGGGTCTAGAAGGCCTCCTTTGCCCAAAATGCTTACTACCTTGAGACATATCAAGGAGGCCTGAGTGAGACACATCAAAGAATCCTGAGTTAGACTCACTCTAGGGACTTTCTCAAATCATTTGTATTGTAGTCATGGGAAGGCATCAAACTGGAAAACTGCCTCAAGAACAATGGTACCTGGAAGAGATTTTGACCTGGCACTGGAAGGCCTGCTTGAGGGCCCAGCAGTGCTGGTTTCTATCTGTGAGTCTTTGAACACTGTTTCGGGTTTTTTTTTTTTCATTGTTAGAAATTATAACTTTCTTTTTTTTTTTTTTTTTTTTGCGTTGTAGTCTTACTCTGTCGCGCAGACTGGAGTGCAGTGGCCACTCCCGGCCACCGCAGCCTCGACCTGCTGGGCTCTGGCGATCCTTCCGCCTCAGCCTTCCAAGTAGCTGGAACTACAGGCGCGCGCTACCACGCCCGGCTGATTTTTTGATTTATTGTAGAGATGAGGTCTCACTGCCTAGGTGGGTCTCGAACGCGCGGGCTCAGGCAATCCACTCACCTCAGCCTCCCAAAGGCGCGGGATTACAGGCTGAGCCACCGAACCCGGCATTATAACTTTCTTTTCAGTTTCTTTGTACTTCTTTTTAACCTGCCTATCTGTTTGGGATTGCAGAACACAACAATGTGTGGGAACCCAAAAGGTGTAACACAGAAAAAGCTATCACTTTCATAATTATTGTCTAGTTATCTCATCAACAAAAAGGTTGCCTGGTGGACAAGCCACTCAGGTTAGGAGAGTCTGTTGTGTTGGAGCATGGGTGACACTGTTCACAGAATACAGCATAAGTTCTGGAGTCAGAGGGAGACCCAGGGACCATGGCCACTGGCTCTGCTACATCCTCATGTTTCCTAGCTGTAAAACAGGAATTTTAATAGTGACACCCTGATAAACTTGCTGTGAGAATTAAATGAGATATTTCAAGAAAAGTGCTAAGTGAGCATGCAATATATGGTAACTATTATCATTCTTAGTGTGTTTTGTTGTTGTTGTTATTTTTGTTTGTTTGGGGGGGGTTGGCCATTACTTTGAGACTTACTTAAAGAATTGGGAGAGACCAAGAGAGTTTCATGAGGCAGTATCTAAGACCAACTGTGCCATTTTTGTACAAATCTGACCATCATCTTAACACTCAAAGGTCTCCACAGCAATTTAAGAATGAAACTTGAGAAAGAAAAGAGAGAAAGAGAGAGGAATTATTTCAAAACATTTTGTATGAAATATTGATATGAGTGAACATGGGAAGATTTACTTCAGGAATACTGTTGATGCTTTTTGCAATTTATTTTTAAGCTAGGATAAAGCACCTAGCTAAGCAGAAAAGGACTCTCAAAGTCACATATTTGAATAGCGTGTGGCAGGGCAGCAATGCACATGATACACAGTTACTTTCTAGCCGTGGGCTCTTTAATTGAGCAGACTGATGTGTGGCTCGCATAATGGATGTGTGGAGCAGAATGAGTGCCAGACACTATTATTTCCCCCCCTCAAAGCTATGCATTTGAAGAGTAGGTGAATACAGACCATTTAGGAAATAATTGGTCTGACCCAGTCGCAGAAGTAGCCATTTTGGCAGCACTGAGTGAGGTGTTACTCAGGTGACAGGAGACAATGAGGCTAAGACATAGAATGAGAGTTTTCCCCAGTTTTAAACCTGTCAGCAGAAGAAATAAAGAAAAATTGCAAACACAGTTTCAACCTTTTTGATGCTAGTCTTTTCAGACTTAGTTTAAAAATGAATTAAAAAAAACCCAAACCTTTCTGTCTCATCAGTTAACTAAGTTAAAACAACTAAGTTAAGTGTCACTCTCTCCCTCTCCCTTCCACTCTCCCTCTCTCTCCTCCTCCCTCTCTCTCTCTGTTTTCCCCTCTCCCTCCCTTTCTCTCCCTCTCCCTCTCTCTCTCCTACCTCTCCCTCTCTCACTTTCTCTGTTTCCCCCCTTTCCATCTCTCTCACCCTCTTCCTCCCTCTCTCTCTCTTTCTTTCTCTCTCTCTCTGCCTCTCCCTCTCTCCCTTCCTCCCTCCCTTCCTCCCTCCCTTGCTCTCTCTTTTGGTTTTATTACTTCTATATTAAGAAGTTAGCAAACTTTGGCCCATGGGCCCAAATCAGACCACTACCTATTTTTATAAGTAAAGTTTTTCTGAAAACACATTCATGCTTATTTATTTGCACATTGCTCGTAGCTGCTTTCATGCTATAAGGGCAGAGCGGAGTACTTGTACAGAGACCCAAAGACCTACAAAGCCTAGATATTTTCTACCTGGTCCTTCACGGTAGAAATTCACTGATTCCTGATCTACAGTCATAGGTCAATCAAGGCCATTCCCATTCTCATTTTTTGCTTAAAATCCTTAAATGACATACTGTTGCCCCCATAAGTCCAAGTTTTAAACATGATTTAAAAGATCTACAAACTGGCCTCTCTCTACCACACTCATTTCATCTTGCCACTGTTTCTCCTCACACTTTCTACTTCAGATACACAAGAGGACACTTAATTCCTCCAAGAGGTCACATTCACTTATCTCTGGGCCTTTGCATTCACTGTTCCCTCCACCTAGTACATTCTTCCCCACTTTTTCTTACCTCTTTACCAAGGTTGTTTTTTCCCACTGCTGGTAAGTTCTTGAGTGTTTCTATGTCCTCTCTTTCTTCAGGTGTAAACTCTGTGTCTCTTTGTTTCATAGTTTCTCCATTCCTTAGATGGTGATTATTGATTCTTCTCTATTTTGTTCTTGAGATTATTTATCTGCTTGTGTTACCCACTGAAGTAGGACCTGGTGCTGTGGCTTTAATTTTGGTGGAGGGAGGGGAGTGGATGTAATTCTGTAGCTGCTCTACTGAGTATTTCTCTACCACTCGGAGTCAAACTCCCACAATCTCTGCTCTAACATGCAGACAGATACCTCTCTAGTTATTGCTTGTTTTCAGAGGGAGGGCTTCCAGGGTCAATCAACTTGATCTGCTATGCCAATTAATTACCTTGTTATTGGGTCATGGATTCTCTCTTGCTTCTGCTCTATTTTTTTTTAAACCTCTGCACATGAAACACCCTTGATTGAAATTCAATTGTGAGAACAGACTATTTCTTACCTTCATGTGAGATTACAGATTTCCTTTCTTTAAAAATCATATTTTTCTACAATTTCTAGAGACTCCGGGCAGAAGAATTGAGCCTGCAGCTTGCACTCAGCTTGTCAATTTGAAAAAGATGTTGCTTATTATGTCTGTTCTGTTGGACTATAACCAAGATGGTGTGGATGACCACATCTGTCTTTTCCACCATTGTGTAACTGACACCTATCACAAAATCTAAAAGATGGAAAGTGCTCACTAAATATTTAATAAGCAAAACAAAAAATGGAGAGTGTGGGATTACTGGCAACTTGTGTTGGCCACCAGGAAAACCAACAGCCCCACAGTACACTTTGGCCTAGAATCCAGTTTAAAAAGACCAAAACACAACAAATAATCTTAGCCAAAATCTCTTTGTGTTTTTTATTTCCATTTATGTTCTTCATTGCTGTAAAAAGAGGAAGTTCTCTGATTTTTAACAGGTGTTCTAGTACTAGTACACAATAGAATGATAAACTTTGGTCGAAATCATGAGGAAGATAAAGGTATAGTCATGTCTTCCTTTCTGTCAAGTCCCACAAATACGTAGTAGCATAAATATCTTCTTTTTGATTCTGTTTCAACTGGGGAAACTCCAGTTCACTTCTTCCCAAGACAAACATTGAAGTCCCAATCAAGAATATTAATACTGACAATACTATTTTTCCCCTGATATCTAGTCCATTCATTAAAAGTTGCCTGTCTTGTATTTATTCCTCATGGACTTCAGTTCTTAGCTAAATAATCTCTTAAACCAATCTTGGGTTTTCCAGTTTTGTATCACTTTTGAAACATTGGATGGTATTTAGGTACAAATCTAGAAATGTGATTTACCTTAGGTGTTACATATTTATATACAGAAAAAATGCATAACCAGCCATAAAACCAGAACATCAAACCTTTGAAGTGTGGTTTCACACTTAAGAAGTATACTTAAGCTTAAACAGCTTTTGAGAAAACTTGTGGGAAACTAAGAAAAAATTACTTAGAGACTACTAATATATGTGACATGTGGATATTAAAAAACAAGAAAATAGTTTTCAAAGGACTGATTCCTGGAAAATACCTTGCTAATCATGCCTCCATAATAAAATGAGCTCATTGATGCCATGTACTTTTCAACTGTTGTTTTTAGAAAAAGTCTAGAGTCCATGCTTTATCCCAAATATAAGACTGTATACCATTTAACAGGCAGAGAAAATTTAGAGGAGCAGTATCTGGCTCCCCTAAGTGACATTTTTGTTCTTGCAACTTCTTGACTAACCCAAGGCAAGTATCTTTACCCAAAATGCCAGGCTAAGGCTGCAAAAAGTCATCAAATTGTATCTTATGGCTTCAGGTGCATTAAAAACCCAGTCAGGACAGATGATTACCCTTTTTCTTCTGAAAGAACTGTGGGCATAAAGATATGGCACTCTATGCATATACTTCTTCAGTACGTGTTGAAGCAGCGCTATTGAAACACCATCCTTGATGGCATGACTTTGTGAGAAGCACTTTACCCTGCAAGAATGATGGAATTACATTCTGATGAACCTACACCGTCTTAGTGACAATGTTCTTGTCTAGCAAAGCCAAATACTTCTTAAAACACTCCACTTGACTCTTAGCTTCAGCTCTGATATCAAAAGAGCTTGAAAATCATCATCCCTATTAATACAATAAGAAAAACCTAGACAAACAAAAATCAACACTTTTTTTTGATCTACTAGAGAACTGATGCCATAGGTCAAACTACCACCATATAATCTAGAAAGAAAGGAGAATGCGGAGTCAAAGCTCAGGTCTGCTTGCACACAGAAGCAAAAGTTGCAAGGACCAAAAACTGGTCAAAACACTTCAGTGGTGATTTTGATGATTTGCTGGAGGATGAGTATGGACCAACATGAAGGTAAGAACTCCAGGGGTTTAGTCTTAGGGGAGAGACCACACAATCATGGGCTATACCTTTAAGAACCAGAACCATACCAGATTCTCACAGTGAAGATCTGACACAGATTTCCTCCTGGCTCTGACATTGGAAGGAGATTAGAAATCATTGTAAAAGAAACCCAGCATATTCTCCATAACAAAGGCTCACACCCCAAGAGGAAAGCTTTTGCCAAGCCCTATTCCAGTTAAAAGAGGGGAATTCCTCCCATTTCCATTTCTTCCAGCTCAGTGGCCAAAATTGGAACCGTTTGAGCAACATAATAAATAAAGCAGTAGACAAACAAAGTATTGGATTATAACCTAAAGAAAAAAATTAACATATATAAATCCATACTGATATAAACAAATAATTAGCTGAGTAAACACACACACTCTTTCTCTCTCACACAAATGGAAGAACTGACCAACCTCCCATGCAGAAAAATTTTAAATTATTCATGTAGCTATTTCACCCTTGACAAGGTAGAACATAACTCCCTACTCCATGGGCATGGGTTACGCAAAGTGACTTCTTTAAAAAAAATACAGTATAAAAGGGGGCTGGGAGAAGAGATGCTTTACAGTTGAGAAACAAACACTATCTCAGCCAAGTACTCAAGATTAGTATCAGCAGTGATGAGCTATGTTAACAACATTAAAGTCTGATGAACGTGGCATTTCTCTTCTGTGATCTTCCTTTCCAAAACACATAACTCTAGTCTCATCATGAGAAAAACACTAAATACACCCCAATTGGATACCATGCTGTAAAATATCTGATAAGTACTCCTAAAAACTGTTAAGGTCATTACAAACAAGGAAAGTCTGAGAAACTCTCTGCTACAGTTTGAATGCATGTGCTCCTCCATAATTTATACTGAAATTTAACTGCCAAAGTGATGGTTACAAGAGATGCGGCCTTTGGAGAAGTGACTAATCCACAAGGGCTCTGTCCTCATTAACGGGATTAGTGCCCTTATCCAAGGGCTGAAGGAATGTATCTGGGCCCTTTTGCTTTTTTCCCCCCTTTCTCTATGTGAGGACACAGAGTTCATCCTCTCAGGAAGATATAGTAAAAAGCATCATTTAAAATCAGAGATCCTTCACCAGATACTGAATCTGATAGCACCTTAATTTTGGACTTCCCAGCCTTCAGAAATATAAGAAATATATTTCTCTTATAAATGACCTGGCTCTCAGATATGTTGTTACAGTGGACCGACAGACTAAGACATTGTTACAAGCAAGAGGAATCCAAAGAGACATGATGACTAAGTGTAACATGGTATCCTGAATGGGGTCCTAGAACAGAAGGGCATTAGGTAAAAACAAAGAACTCTAAAGAGACAGTTGGCATAACAATGTATAAATATTGGTCCATTCATAGTGATGAATATATTATACTAACAGGGGAAACAAGGTACGAAAAACATGGAAAAACTCTGCATTATCTTTGCAACTTTTTATAAATCTAAATTTTTTTTCTAAAGTGAGGAATTTATCTAAAAGTTGAAAAAATAAAAACAGCTCACTTTAGAATCAGATGCTAACATCTAATGAGATCAAGTGTCTGGCATCCCCTGCACAGTTGGGTCTTTCATCATATCCAGCCTCATTCCTCATTTTCTGATTCTTTCTGAAGACCCCAACTCTGTCTTTTTCTTATGCAAGGGAATAAGTACTGAGCACATGATGTGAGATTCTGCTTTGAACATGTCTTTGACCTATGGTCTGATATTTCCTTCCACCTCCCCATCAGAATTTGGCATGAAGGAGGATATTTAAAATGATTATCAGCATAGTGAGGTCCAGACCAACAGATTTATTAAGG
The DNA here is from genome assembly GCA_027257055.1 of Cephalopachus bancanus. NCBI lineage: Eukaryota > Metazoa > Chordata > Mammalia > Primates > Tarsiidae > Cephalopachus > Cephalopachus bancanus. The sequence goes on along the minus strand of JAPVLO010000335.1, from coordinate 2,601,095 downwards.
CTCTAAGTTCAGGAATTCTTCCTCAATGCAGAATGTTCCAATAGAAGCTGTATTGGTGGGCATGGACATTACAGTGCTGACTCTACTCACTTACCTTGGCATAGTAGAGAATTTGTTGAGAAGGAGAAAGAGGAGAAGGAGTAAAAGGAGGAGGAGGAGGAAGAAGAAAAGGAGGAAGAAGAAGAGGAGGAGGAGGAAGAAGAGGAGACAAGACACTAGTTTTCCATAAGACAAAACTAGTATTTTTCTGTGATAGCTTTTGTGGTCACATATAATTGGAAAATTCTAAGCTAATTAAAAAAAAAAAAACCCGAAACATATTTCTTTAGAACAGAACTTCTCAGTTGTGATATGCTCATCTTAAGGAATATTTGATATAGAGATATAGAAAGTAACAGTTGCCAGGCTTATCTAATTATGGGTTTAGAAGCATAAATTGCCCTGTGTAATGATGACAATATCACCAAGTATAGAACATAAGTTATGTGTAAGATAACGGCTCTGCTGGAAAACTGTTTCTTATAAGCTTACACATGTGGTCCTTCCTACTTTATTCCAGTTCTTTCTATGAAGGGCTGACATTCTAAGGATCAGGTCAGGCAAAGCAGATGTGCACATTTCTTAATTTAGTTCTTTGATTACTGAGGTCAGCTGGATACAAGAGGCACAGTTAAATAGGCAAAAAAGCTTTCCATTGTGGTACACAATTTTCCTGTTGCTTTCTTGAGATTTGTTTGCCCAAGGTAGAGCTACCTTCCTTCAGTGTGTTATGGTTCTTCTCCTTACTGTTCCTTTTACTTGCAGGCAGATGTTCTAATATTTGTGTTTATATTGGGTATCACAGACTCCTTATTTGTCTTTTCTCACCCCTTCCCTGCCTTTCCAAACCTTCCATTTTACCTACATCTACTAATTTAACTCAATTTATGCTTCATAATGAACGCTGGAAACTTTGTCTAACAAAAGTGATTTCTCTCTTGATCAATACTGCATTCTCGACATAATCTAGCTGAAGAGGATATAAATATTTCTTTATATAAATAACATAGGGAAATTTAATGCAGAGTCTAGAAGTAAGCCCCTAAATTACTATTTTATTGATCGTCCTTATACTAAACTCTTTAAAATAAATTGTATTTGACTCTCATTTTTTAGGACAACAATTATTATTTTCCCCATTGTACATGAAGAAAATCAGTCTACAAGAAGTCTACAGTTTTGGCAATGTCACTGAGCTGTATAAGACTTAGGCCATCCACATAAAAAAAACAGCTTCCTCCCTATAAATGCTCGTGTATGCTTTGCTAAGGGGGTTCCAGCAGCCAGCTTAGGGTCTTTCCACCTGGGTGAGGTCAGTAAATGCATGAAATTTTTAAAAAAAGAAATGCATAAACACTGAGACATTAACTACATAGCTGCTATATTCCTGAATGATTCCCAGTATTCTTAAATTACGTGGCTGCTGCTTACGTTGATTTATAAGTGACATGCAGGTGACTAATGTAAAATCCTGGTGCTTTTCTGTTTTACTAAAGCACATTAAGGGGACTTCGGATATTGATTCTGTATGCACATATCTCCACCTAAGACTTTGGTTCGCAGCATGCCATGGAATTACTCATAAGGCAACATCTTCTGGAGTTCTGATTTCATTCAGATAGGAAAGACGTGGTAATGAAATCATTTCTTATAACATGTTTCAGGTCTATTAAACCAGCACATTGAGGAATCCCCGTTTCATCTGAAATGGGCTTGTAACGAATAACCGAATTGCAGTGTCTGTACACCAGGAAGAACGCAGGCTTCTTGGGACGATTTTAAGAATTAATTATTTAAGTTTCCTATTTCCACTTAATAATCTCCATAGATTAGAGCATTATACTTATCCCTTTATGATTTGCAAATTTGTCTAATTATTGTTATTGGTACCTCCAAGCATGATAGTTTTAAATGTGTTCATTCCAATCTATGGGAAGGATTGCTGAGCTAGGGCATCATAGGTAAGAAAGAACTTTGTAGGGCCAATTTACTAATAAAACCTGGCATGCTGCTTGCTGCAAAGATGCTGCCTGTCAAAGGCTTAATCAGGGAGAATAATCTTGGCCAATGTTGCATCCGGGAAAGTCATTGTTTATGACTTCAGGGAGTACTGTCTTGTTAATTTAAGAATAAGCTGAAAAGGAAACCTTCTAGAAAAATACATAAAGGGTCAAGGTGGGGAGGTTTATTTAAGGTGCTTTTCGCTTGTTCCACATCAGTGAAACTTACACGAGTTATAGAAAGTCTTCTCGCTTGGCATTTTTCGGGGGACCTGGCTGATGATCTTCAGTCTCCGCATACCATCTACACAGTGCCCTGATCAGTTAAAACTGCAATTTACATTGGGATTTAGGTCAGTAATAGAGACGCCACTGCATAGATCCTCATTTCTTAAAGTGTGGTTTCCTGACCAGTAGTATCTGCGTCACTTGGGAGCTTGTTAGAAAAACAGAATCTCAAATCTCACTCCAGGCCTATTGAATCAGAATCTACATTTTAACAAGTTCTCTGGGATAGTCACATACATATTAAAATATGAGAAGCAATGGTTTGGGACACTCATCTCCAAAGTGGGGTACATTTACCCCCAGTGAATACTTAAGGATATCCACTGAGAAGTATAAACCAGAAGAATGCACTTATTTTTGTATACTTGTAATATATAAGCACATACATAATATTATAATACTGTACATGAATAAGACCTATAAATAAAGCCATACTGGTGTTGCACATGCTCAGAATTTTTCTACTGATAGTCATAATGTTTGCCTTGCCCTTGTATTCCTCAGAGTGTGGTCTGCAAGCTACCTTCATTAGTATCATCTGAAGGAGGCTAGTTCACCATTTAGATCGCTGAGTTCTACCCTGACCCACAGAAACCATCTTTGGGAGTTTGCATCAGAAATCTGCATTCCAGATAAATTTCATGGGCAATTGTGCTGCATGTTAAAATTTGAGAACCATGGGGTTAGACCCCCTTCTGCTTGCTTGGTTTGGAGTGTAATATGAGATGATATTTATTTACTCTTCTCAACGTTGACAGTGTTTTTTCACTAGGCCTAACACCCAACCATTAAAGTTTTCATTATACAGGTCAAGCCCCCCAATCCCCAAATCTGCAATGTCAATGTATGCCAACTTTGTTTCACACACAAAATTATTTAAAATATTGTGTAAAATTACCTTCAGGCTATGTGTATAGGGTATCCATGAAATATAAAGATTATGTTCATACATATATCCCATCCTCAAGAATTCTCATTATGTACAAGCAAATATTGAAAAATCCTCCCCCAAAACTCAAAATCGGAAACAATTATTTCCCCAAGCATTTAAGATAAGGGATACTCAACCTGTATCATTTTATGGCATTTATATTATGTGCATATTACTATATAATTTCACAAAAATACTGCTAGAGTAATTTGGAATATTTTCATGCACTTTAGACATGTATCATCAACAAAGGAGACAGCATTTCTACATACCTTCCTTCTGTAGAGTAGGTTGATGCCAGGGCTTGTAAACTTCCTGCCAGCATTCAAGATGGGGAGGTAGTAGCCAAAACCAGACAGGGCTCATATAGGTATTCTTTCTTTCTTTGTTTGTTTTTTTTTTGAGTTGGAGTCTTACTCTGTCACCCAGGCTGGAGTGCAGTGGCACGCTCACGGCCACTGCAGCTTCGATGTGCTGGGTTCAGGCGACCCTTCTTCTTCAGCCTTCCAAGTAGCTGGAACCACAGGCATGTGCCATCATGCCTGGCTAATGTTTTTTATTTATTGTAGAGATGAGGTCTTGCCAAGTTGCCCAGGCTGGTCTCGAACCCCTGGGCTCAGGCAATCCTCTCACCTTGGCCTCCCACCTGTGCTGGGATTACAGACTTGAGTCACTGCACCTGGCTTAGATATTATTTCTTAACATGCCTCTCCATTGTATGAGGAACCAGGTATGGATCCTATAGGTGTCTTAAATTTGAAGGAACTCCAACCCCATCCCTTAATTTTTAGGGAAGCCCTAAAAAACAGTATTGTCCAGGGTTAGACACCCCTTGGCATGCCCTTGATTTTCCTATCTGTCTCTCACCTGGTGAAAACATATCGACTGTGAGCAAACTCTTCTGTGGTCCCACTGTGCACTGTGAGGCTCAGAGATAAGTAAGATACATTCCTTGTGTAGAATAGTTTAAGTGTGATGAGAAAGAGTCACGCAACCAATTAAATACAGAATAATGTGCAAAATGAAAGAAATGAATTCTAGGGAAAAAATCCCTGGGAATACCCAGTATGAGAGTCATTCTTTCTCCCTTGGCAAGGTAGGAAGAGAGGTAAAGAAAAGATACAGGTGTTTTCTCACCTTCAAGGCTGAACCTTGAAGAATGAATGAAATTTTACCAGGTAGAGAAAGGAGAGCAGGAACAGAAAGGAAATTCACTATTTCTAGGCCCAGTTCCTGCTGCTTCTTATATCATCTGTTTTATATAGTTTTTATAAAGTGCAATAAGCTTATTCTAACACCATCATCATCATTAACATCATTGCTGTTAATACCGTACCTTGCGTATGTACTTTCATATGTGTTTTCTAATTTAATCCCCCAAACCACCCTGGGATAGGAAAATAGAGGAACAGAAGTTCTAAGTAACTTGTTCAAGGTCACCCAATTTAGTGAGACATATGATAGGATTTAGACCTAGGTAATCAGACTTGTGATGTCTCTAAAGATAATGTGTTCTTGGTCAGTCACTGGCCCCATAACAAGACACACCTCCATGAGTAGAGTTGAGTGTCATGGCCAGTCACTGAATTAACTCTCCAGGTGAAGCTAAGTCCACATGCTGTTGCCTCTGGTGACCAAGCTAAAGTGCTCTTCAGAAAGTCATCCTGTGCCATATCATTTTTATTCCTGAACTAGGTGATTTGTTGTGATGCTGCCAATTGCCTAGCAATCACCTGCCGGCTCTGGAAATAAACCCCACTGCCATTTAAAGAGCAATAAGGGGGAGCCCTTGATACCTGGGAGTTGGCAGGAAGGCGTGGATTTCACCACCATCTAAATTCAATCTAGGCAAAGTTAATCACTGTTGACCTAGCCAGGGTGCGATTTTGGGCCCCATCCAATGCACTCTTTGGGTTGTGGATCAGTGTCTCCAAGACTGTGAATATGGTCCTTTCCCTCAGCACTAAAATTTATATTCCAAAATATTATTTTTAATGTTAAACAACCTCAAAATGCATTTTTCATGTTTATTGCCAGTGCATAAAATTACAATGCTGTGAACATTTTTAGCAGCATACCAATATCGTGATCCATAATTTAAAAGGTGACTTTAGTATGGCAATAAATTTCACAAGACACTGAAACTTCTGCAGAAAGTAGACAAATTAGGGGCCAGCCATTCAGTCAACATTTGGGGGGATGTGGTTAATTACGATGTTTCCACCATTAGAGAGAACTGTGGGAATGACTACTGTCTGCTCCACGGTGGAACAGCAGAAAATAATACAAGGAATTCTCAAAATCTCCATTAAGAAGATGGTGATGACGTTCAGTGCAAGTACAGGGAGTGATGAAATCAAGGGAAGAGACATATGCCTTCACAGATTTCCCCCAATTAAAAAAAGAGGGGGAAAATCAGCATACACATGCACCAAGGCTCAGTGAAGTCTACTGGAAGGTGAATGCTGCGTGTTGGGAGTGGGGCTATTAGCTCTCACTAGCTGAGTTTCACAGTTTGAAATTAATTTTTTTCCTGCATTTTCGCCCTCCTGAGGTCCTGACCAATTGCCACTTTGTCGGTGAGTTTTTTTAATTTTCAAGGAAGGTAGGTGGTGTGTGAAACAAATCAATTGCTTCTTCAGAAACCACATCTGCATGGCTTCTCACTTTAGCTTCTGCCAAGCTGGAGGCAACTCAGATTTTGTGTGTGTGTTTTTTTCCCACTCCAAAGGTAAAGTCCCAATTAGGAAGCCAAGTGAATATGGAAACAGTTTCATCAGGACAGAAACTGCACAAGGATAGCTTTCTTTAGCAGAAGGTGATGGCTGATTGAGGCGGGGGTGAGATTCTGGATAACGTGCATGTGCCTTGCAAATGGACACCGAGGTCGCTGGTTCCCTCTATGTGCTCACATGAAGGGACCTGCTGACAGCAGAAAGATAATTACCAAATGAAAGGCTCTAATGAAGCCATGAAAATTAGCACAACCCAACAAGTTACAGGGCCGAAACCACAGGCATGCACACACGCCCACGTGCGCACACACACGCCCCAGATGATGTGTTTAACATGACTCCCCCACACTGGCATCGTTACTCTATTTAGGCTAATGATGCCTGGGACAATCAGAGCTATCACTGCTCTGAAAATGATCAGTACCATATAGAAAGGCCCCCCGGGGAAATTTGGCCTGTTAAGGCTTTTCAGGTCTGATGGATTTTTTTAATCTATCTGCCAGACTGCTTTGAAAGCTAAATAGATGCCCATCAACAGGCTGTCTGTCAATGATCAACAACTTCACATATTTTGCTTGTGTTGACATTTTTGTTTCAATCTAATGGGTTGTTTGCCAGATGGCTGCTGTCCTCATTAGGGGCTCTTAGCACATCAAGTGATTGTTCTTTGGGCTGGTTTATGAACAAAACTGGGTGGCCCTTTATTTCTATTTCCTAAACTATGTTGTTTCCAACTCTTTAAAAAGGCCTGACATAATCAATAGGTATGATTTTTAGGGATGTATATCTATGGCTAGCAAAAATGTGTGAGTATGAACATACATGGTGGGCATTGGCCATACAATTCCTTCTGAATACTTAGCTAAAAATAGGTGTGCTACATCACACCAAAAATAAAAAATTCTGGACATTGGCCAGAAAATTACTTGATTGATGGCAACTGAAGGTTTGAACTCATTAAAAAGACCAGATCAACTATTCTTTAATATCTTGGCTTCTGAGGACTATAACATTTCCCATTGTAGAGTGACCCAAAAGTTTAACACGTGACCTGCCCCAGAGAAGGGTTCTTAAGTTCTCTCCTCTTCCTTAGTTGTACATTTCCTTAGGCTATTTTGTTTAGTGCTATGGTTTTGAACATTATCTATGGTCAGTGATGTCCAAATTTTATCCCAAACTCTTATTTTTTTGCTGAATTCCATTAATGTGCCTAGCTATGTATTTGATTTTTGCATATGCATCTCAAATTAACAATATCTTGAAACAAACGTTCTACATTTTCCGAGAAATGTTTCTCCTATATTCTTCTACATTTTGGCAAATGGTAGTACTATCTATTCAGTTTCCCAAGCGGAAGGACTGGGAATCATCCTTGAGTCCACTCTTGGCCTCATTCTCAACTTGCCATTCATAAGCATGTCATCTGCACAAAAACTCTCCCTCATCTACTTACTTTTTCTCCACAGCCACCACCAAAATACCTTGCTTGGATTGTTGCAACCACCCTCCTAATTTGTCCCCTTACTCCAGCTCTTGTTCTTCCACAATCCAGTTTTTATAGCAGCAAAAGTTATCTTTAAAAAAAAAATCAGCAGATCATGTTAAAATTTCTACCTAAAACCCACTAATGGCTTCATAATATCTGGAGACTGACTCCTAATCCCTGACTATGTCACTATGCAGGACCAGGCCATGCCTACACCTACCTCTCAGTTTCCACCTCCTACCATTGTCCTTTTCATATTATGCTCCAAAATGTCCAGAAAGTCTCTAGAATATACTCTGCATGCTCCTCCTAAGGACATCTGCATTAATTATTTTCTCATCCTGAAGTGTTCTGCCCTTAACATCCTATTCTTTCTTGTTCCTCAAGTTTCACACAGAGGATACTATGGATAATTACCCCACCCAGAGTATTCTACCCCCAGCCATTCTGTCATGTCACTCTATTTTGATATTTTCCCATCACTCACCACTATCAGCAATTGCCTTGTTCATATATTGTCTTTCTGGTTTATGGTCTTGTCTCTCAGCTAAAAATGAAATTCTACGGACCCTGAGTTGCTCATTCCTGTATCTCTGACACTTGGAACAGTGACTAGAAAATATAAATGCTTAATACATATTTATTTGTTACGCAAATTTTTATGGTCTGAATGCTTGTATCCTACCCTCTCCACTCATTTGTTGGAATCCTAACCCCCCACTGTGATGGTACTTTGGTAGATAATTAGGTAATTAGATTAGTGTTTTTATAAAAGACACAAGAGCTTACTCTCACTACTGTCTCTCCACTATATGAGGATTCAGTGAGAAGATGGCCATCTGCAAATCAGAGAGAGGGACCTCACCAGACACTGGATCTGCTAGTGCTTTGACTTCCCAGTTTCTAGAACCATGAGAAACAAATGTGTATTTTCTAAGTCACCCAGTCTATCTTAATTTGTTATAACAGCCTGAACTAAAACACAAAAGGATACATTGGTATGATGCAATTTAACACAGAACTACATTTTCCCCCATTTTATAGAGTTTTGGGTCTTAATTTTTCAACTAAATTGAAAACTCCTTGAAAGTAAGGACTTGGACAATTTCTCACTAGGGTCATTGCATATACCAATAAATGTTCTTTAATACATTGACGTATAAACAAAGCCTTCTTTTAGGACATCCTTCCTATTGAACAGCCATATGCCCTAGCTCTCTTCAGTTATAGTCAATACAATGCAAAACTGAAAATAAAAATGGAAATTTTATGGGGAGAGTGGAGTGAATGCATGCTTAAAATAAACTAAAAATTAAGCAAAGGGATAAACAGCAAAAGAAAGAAAACCGAGGAAATTCAAGGGAAAACAATTCAAATCATATAGAAAACATAGAAAATATAACTATGAAAAATTTTAAAATCCATGCAGTTAGTGCTTCTATTAATTTATTCACTCATTTAGTCAACATACATGGAGCTCTAATTACATGGTGGGTTTTTGCTGTAGAACGGCAGACACTGTCCACAACCTTTGAGGATGATTGACTAATGGAAGGGACAGACACATGTTCAGGTATTTGTAGTATAGGGTAAGTAGTAGTAAAACAGACAATCAAAGTGGCTGAAGAGATCCAGAAGAAGCCCTAATTCAGCCTAGAGTGTCCAGAGAGTGTCCCAGAAGAAGTGGCTGGCCGCATGGTGTGAATGCTATGCTCAGAATCACCTAGGAAGCTTGTTAAAATGTACATTTACAATCCCCTCCCTGAGATCTTAATGCAGGTAATCTATAAATCATTTTTTAAGAAGTCATGCTTAGTGGGTAAGAGGAGGTTCTTTGGAGTGAGACACTTGTGTTTGTAAATCTCAGCTCTGCTCACACACTCTTGCTGTATGGTGAAGTTTCTTTACCTCTTTGACCTCAGCTTCCTCACTTGTACAAAGAGGCTAATAACAACTCACATGGTTGTCATGAAGGCATAGATAATGAAGGTGAGACATAAACCCTACACTTGGCACATAGAAACACACAGTAAACATTCGCAAGTATCATCAAAGCAAAAGAAAGTATCATCAGTGTTATCATAGTCAATGTTACCATCAAACTAACAAAGGCTAGGGAAATATTTCAAGGAGAAGAAATAAAATGTGGAAAAACCAAAAGGCATAAGAAAAAATTTACTAAATCTATTGTTGAAATGATCTACTTAAAAGAACAAAAAACACAGTCATCGTACAAGGGGGACCCCCAAAAATTGGAATTATCTTTTTTTGGAGTGTGGGCCCCTTGTAGTATAGGATTTCCCCACTAGGTAAATATTCTAGGAACCCATTGGCATCCATGTACCAGTTAGCATTGTTATGAGAGGCTGCATTTGGCGTTGGTGAATTTTTTTTGAGATTCTTTCAGTGCATTGAAGTGGGCATTTTACAATGGGTAATTTACGAATGCACCTGCTCACACTGCGCTGAGTGTTCAGCAGTTCTTGACCAAAAACAGCATGACTCCCATGCCCCATTCTCCCTATTCACTCAATCTTGCCCCAGGTAGCTTTTTGTTTTGTTTTGTTTCCCAGGATCAAAAAAAGTCCTCAAAAGGAAACATTTTGCCGATGTGGAAGAAGTGAAACAAAAAATGGCAGAAGCACTAAGAGGCATCAAAATCGACCAGCTCAAAAACTGTTTTGAGCAGTGGAAAAAGCATCTCAAGAGGTGTAGTGCATCAAATGAAGAGTACTTTGAAGGTGACTGAAGTTTAAACATATAAGAATAAACATACATTTTTAATAAATAAATTCTGTGTTTTGGTAGGTCTCCCTCATATATAGCATATTATAGTCTAGACAAATGGTCAATAAATCCAGCTTACTGCATATTTTTATAAACAAAGTTTTATTGGCACACAGTCCAGCTTGTTGCCTATTTTTATAAATTAGGTTTTATAGGCATACAAGTAACCAACCACAGATATAACCCATTCATTTATATATTGCCTATTGTTACTTTTGTTCTATAATGCAGTTGTACAATGAAATGATATTGATAGAGTTGTTGTGCTAGAGACCCTATAGGCTATAAAGCCTAAAATATTTACTATGTGGCCTTTTATCAGAAGAGTGTTCCACTGATCCTTTGCCTAGAGATAGTATGGCATGACGGTTAGGGGTGTGAACTCAGGAGTCAGACCACCAGAGTTTGAATTTCAGATTTGACACTTGCTAGCTATAACACCTTGGGCAAGTGACTTTACCTTTTAATGTCTCTGTTTCCTCTTCTAAAAGTAGGAATAATAAGATTACTGCCCTTGTGAGGTTGTTGTAAGGATTTTAATTAGGTAATACATGGAAAGTATTTAGACTAGAGTTTGGCATAGCATAAGCACTTTTTATATATTAGACATTATTATTACTATTAATATAGGATAAAATCTTTATTTGTTGATTGAATGGTTTATGAAAACTGGCTTGAATGGAGTATCTATGGCTATAGACCAAGGTAAAAAATATGAAGGAAGAACAGATCTGCTCTGGGGGAAGTGAAACAGTGAATCACTTAACACTTTGATTATGCCCATCTAAGCTTCTACTATTTCATATATATGCATGGAAAGCAACCAGAGTCTTCATAAAGGTCTAGCAACAAACAAACAATCAACCACAAATATGACCACATTCTATTTATGTGAAGATTTCCTTTGTGTGTTTTTATTTCACACATATAATTTTATTTTCTTGGCCTGGCCACCTCGCTGTCTGTTGTCTCAGCTGTCATGGCATTCTCTTAATAAATACTGTGTAAACTCATTTTTCTATTTTTTTTCAATCCCTTCTCCTCTTGTAAATCTATGTACTACCTAGATGGCTGTATTTGAAGATGTTGCAAACACATTTGCTATATAACAATGCTTAACACAAACTGACATCAGAGACCTGAACTTGAATTCCTGCTCTGTTCTTTCCTTGCAAGTTGACTAACTTCTCTTAGCCTCAGTTTACCCACCTACATAATGAGGATTATAATGACCTCAACTTCATAAGATTGACATGAGGAATAAGACAGGTAACACACACAAAGCAACTGCCACATAAGTTATGACACATACAGATTTCTCAATAAATGATAACCATGATTATTTTTATTAGTAAAATTGGACATGTATAAATGTTGGGTTGATATTTTTGCATAGCACTGCTACAAAACGCCTCATTCCAAGTATTCAGCAAGTGAATAGATTCTGTCCTCTTAGGAACACCATATTTTTTCCTCAAGAACATTTAGGCACTTTCTGACTGTTATTAAATTAAAATGTTTATCCCTCAGGAGAGAAAACAATCAACTCCCACACCAATTCTATTTATGAAACAAAATGCTTTGGTTTTTTTCCTGACTCAAATCCTCTTTTATGTACAATCTCTTTGAATTAGAAGGGTGTTTAGAATGCTTTTCACACGGGTGATGTGTGTGTGTGTGTGTGAGTGTGTTTATGTGTTTGTTTCAGGGCTAAATTGATACTTGGAGCTTATCTTGAGAGTCATCCTTCATCTGCTCCTGAAAAGGAGCCAAGATCGCAGGGGGCTTCCTGGAAGCAGCGGAGCTTCTGAACCCGTGTGGTATGGATACTATAGCACTATGTAGGCTCTGTGAATGCGGTTGAGTGGGAGTTTCAGCAAGAAAGGCCATAAGGCACAAAGATGCTTGTTCTCTTTCTTGGAGAAGATCAGCCATAACCAGACACCCACCAATCTTCTAAATTTCAGATGAACACACACATTTCTATTGATTTGTGCTTTCACATCCGTATCCCTATTGGTATTGCATATTTAGGCTGTCAGTCACGAGGAGGTCACTACTGGGAGAACCAAGTGTCTTTCTGTATTTCTGCTGATGTAAGCCACGTTTTATAGTTCAACGCAATGGAAAGACTAAGTTCCTAAAATCAGAAATCTTGAGCTTGATTCACTCTCCCTTTCAATTTTCTTTCTTTGTTTCTTTCTTTTAATTTTTTTTAGAAACAGGGTTTTGATTGTTTTGGTTTGTCATGCAACATGGAGGGCAGTGGTGAGATCACAGCCCACTGTACCCTCAAACTCCAGGGCTCTACTTATCCTACTGCCTTAGCCTCTTGAGCAGCCAGGACTAAAGGCTCATGCCTCCACACCCAGCTAATTTTTTTTTTTTGAGTTGGAGTCTCACTGTCACTCAGACTGGAGTGCAGTGGCTGCTCTCGGCCATCGCAGCCACTACCTACTGGGCTCCACAATCCTTCTGCCTCAGCTTTCCGAGTTGCTAGAACTACAGGCACGTGCTACCACACCCAGCTAATTTTTTTTGATTGATTGTAGAGATGATGTCTCGCCTGCCCAGGTGGGTCTCGAATCCATGGGCTCAGGCAATCCACTCACCTCAGCCTCCCAAAGGCGCGGGATTACAGGTTGAGCCACTGAGCCCGGCCCAGCTAATTTTTTGAAGGTGGAAGTAGAGACAGGATCTTGCTATGTGACCCAGGCTAGTCTCAAACTCCTGGCCCCAAGCGATCTTTCCACCTTGGCCTTCCAATGGACTGGGATTACAGATGTGAGCCATTGTGCCTCGCCCAATTTTCCCTTCAATATCAACATCAGAGGTTACTTTCTCTGGGAATGTTCTTATGCCCAACTTCACACACAACTTCCATCATAAGTAGATCACTTTCTAATACAATTGCATAATGTGAGCTATCCAATGCATTAAAGCCCTTATACTGTCTTGTTATTGTCTAATTGTTTGTCTCTCATTGGCCAAAAAGACTTGGTCTTTTAGTTGTCAATTCTGAGTGTCCAGGCTATTCAGAGTTTTGGAAAGTGCTGAGGAAAAGCCTAGGGAGTGATCGGGCATGAGGGTCAGAGAAAGAAGAAAAGATAGTGCCAAGCAGAGTGTGAGATATGACTCTTCTAGTACTTTCTGGATAGGGTGATCAACCCCTCCTAGTGTTCCTGAGATGTTCCCAGTTTCAGCAATAAAACTCCTGGTCCAATCAGGATGAATGGTCTCTCTATTTCTACCTGAGGAGACTTGAACAAGTTTTCTGATCCCAATGTGTCGCACTTTCTTCTTTTTTGTCATAAAAATTATCAACAGAATCCACACCCCCAGCTCTCTTCTAGGGGGAACATTCCTTTTCTTCTCCAGTTTTAGTCCAACTGGTTGACTCTAACCTTTTTTTCTTTTTTCTTTGGAGTCAGGGTCTCACTCTGTTGCCAGGCTGGAGTGCAGTGGCATGATCATTGATCACTGCAGACTTGACCACCCTGGCTTAGGCAATCCTTCCATCTCAGCCAACTGAGTAGCTGGGACTACAGGCACCTACCACTATGCCAAGCTTATTTATTTATTTGTTTGTATGTATGTTTGTTCACTTATATTTTTGTAGAAGTGAGGTCTCAAAATGTTGACAAGGCTGGTCTCAAACTCCTGGGCTCCAGCAGTCCTCTCATCTCAGCCTCCCAAAGTGTTGGAATTACAGGTGTGAGCCACCACGCTTGGTTGAGCTATCCTTGACTCCAAGTTTAGACTGGGGCAGTAAGTCAGGCCAGACCAGTCAGAGAAATCCATTGCTTTGGTTACTTTGTTTAGTTTAGAGGTGATCATGTGACCCAAGTCAGGCCAATGAGACACACTTCTGAGACCTCTGTTAGAAATATGAAGGAAGATGTGGCCTTATTTCACCTGTATTTTTAACTGATAGTCTGTGAGTCAGAAGGTGTGGAGGACAGTCATGTACAGAGATGGCCTGCTTAAGTGGGAAGTCAAACCAGAGGGAAACAGCACTTAGAGATGAAGAGAAACTCATCCTGATGATATCATTGAGTTGACAGATCCAGCACTGCCAGACAGACACTGACTATTTCACTGAAATGAGTATATTTGTATGCTTTCTTTTGTTTGATGTGGAGCCAAATAGTCCTAACAGTAAATTTACGTCAATACAGGATGTTAAAAATCAGATTTTAAGCCGGGCTCAGTGGCTCAGCCTGTAATCCCGCGCCTTTGGGGGCTGAGGTGAGTGAATTGCCTGAGCCCGCAGGTTTGAGACCCGCCTGGGCAACTTGGTTGAGACCTCATCTCTATAATAAAACAAAAAATTAACTGGGCATGGTAGCACGCACCTGTAGTTCCAGTTACTTGGAAAGCTGAGGTGGAAGGATCGCTGGAGCCCAGCAGGTCGAGGATGTGGTGGCCGGGAGCGGCCACTGCACTCCAGTCTGGGTGACAGAGTAAGACTCCAACTCAAAAAAATAAAAAATAAAAAAATCAGATTTTATATATTTTATTCCCCACTTTATGAATCTGCCTTAAACTTCTAGTATTAAAAAAAACCTCTTTCTAGTGTACAGTTTTGTATTTTTATGGTGAAGAGTCAAATTCATCTGTCCAAATAGCAGATGAATAAAGAACAGCAAAAAGGAGCTTCCTTCTCACCAGGGTCTATTCCCTTCCTGTCCAACTGAACTCTTGTTCTAGCTAGACATGATAAATGCTTCCTACTATCACTTCATGTAAGTCTATGAACAACCCTAACAGGAAGTACTCTTGTCGTTCCCATTTTACAGATGAAAAAACAGAAACTGACTGAAGTGAAGCAACTTAATCACCATCACACTGCCAGCAATACATATACGGAATTATAAATTAGCAAAAAATGTATCACTTTATATATGCGTTCAGCAAATGTTAATATCTGCTCTGTGTCAGAAACAGTTAAATGTGCTGAAAATACTGAGGTGGACAAGATAGTCACAGGGATTTGCATTTTAATGGGGTGGCATAACATACAAAAAGCTACTGGAATATGATTTCTGTCAGTTATAGGAACCAGGAGAAAAATGAAGGGGATAGTAGGTAACTGAAGATGGACAGACATTTCAGATGAAATGTCAGGATGACTTCTCACATAGGTGGTGACATCGGAATGGAGACCTGAGTGATGAGAGGAGGTGAGACCCCAGGAAGGACTGGAAGGAAGCTCTTCTGGCAGGCACTCATAATCTCTCCCCACAGGGTTGTCTTGAGGATTCATGGAAAGCCTGTGGAGCAAAGCACATGGTGAATTGTGAATGTTATACAACTGCCCATTTGGATCAGTGTTCATTCTGAGTCAGAGACGCCAGTCACCCACTATCCCTAAAACTCTACCCGGGGGTGAGGCCCCTGGAATGAGTTTGTTTTGAGTTCATAAGGCAGTTTGCACAGCACCTGCATACAATGAACACTCAATAAATAATTCTCCACCATGATTTTTAATTTGGGGCGAGCATGAGTGGAACCCCTGTGTGGAAATGTTCTTTGTTTTTTAACCCTTGTCCGTCATGACAATATCTGTTAAGATTCTTTGGCTGCTGAAAACAGAAATCCATTTTGTCTATGTTCAGTCAAAAGAGGGAGGGAAAGAGAGAGACAGAGAGAGAGAATGAGAATTTATTGAATGAGTGTGTAAAAGAGCAGAAAGTCAAAAGAAAAACTGTAAAATAATGTCTCTAAAAGTACAGGAACCAGGACTGCAGAGCAGAAAGTGTGTGCTCAGGGCCGGATAGACCATGCTTATTGCTCCTGTCAAGATTCAGTTGCTGGGAAATGGAACCGTTTGGTTTGTCCTGGGTTATGTGCCCTTCTGTTGGCCTGGGGGTGGTGGGGAAGCTTGATCCATAGTTGCTCTAACCCTGAAATCAAGGGGAAGGGAATGGCACCCCACTGAAGAGCAGAAGTAGTTACTATTATAGCAAGAAAGAAGACATAATGCCTACTACAATAGGCAAATTTGAGTCAAATAAATGAATGCCAACTTCTACTGCCCAAAAGGGAAATGTTTGTTTCTAATTGAAAATATGATACAGATGAGTAAATAATTGGAATATATAATACAAATATGTAGCATCCTTTCCAGGGCAGTACTGAATAGCCATTAGGACATAGGATCTGGTTTCCAACCACTGAGGTTTGAACCCCTAACTACTCTGCTCGCTGGTTACGTGAGTCAGGACAAGTGATCTATCCATATAATAATTAAATCTGCTGTGTAAGTTTGTTATTAGGATCAAATAAGTTAATACTGGTCTGAGAGGAGAGCCAAAAAAGGATTGTGATTGGTAAACTGGTAAATTGTATATCTGGGAATATATCTGGAGGAACTCAAATCACTGTATGAAAAAGATACCTGCACACGCACTATTCACAATAGCAAAAACAAGGAACCAACCATGTAGCCCATCAAAAGTGAATTGGATTAAAAAAAATGTGGTACATATACACGATGGAATATTACACAGCCCCAAAGAAGGACAAAATTATGAACTTCACAGCAACTTGGATAGACTTAGAATCCATAATACTGAGTGACCTATCACAGAAACAAAGAACTGAGTATCATATGTTCTCACTCATAAGCGAACCTTGAACAATTATCGTAATACTATAAGAAAAGGATTGGCAATAGTGGGAAACTGCCAAGGGGGGCACACCTCGTCAACAAGGATACCTACATAATGATCATTTATATACCCAACCCTGTATTGTACCTCACATCTTTAAAATAAAAAATATTTTTAAAGTGGTACATATACATGATGGAATATTATGCAGCTATAAAGAAGGAAAATTTATGAACTTTGCAGCAACTTGGATGGACTTAGAATCTATCATGCTCAGTGATCTATCACAGAAACAAAGAACTGAATACCACATGTTCTCACTCATAAGCAGACCTTGAACAATTATCATAATACTATAAGAAAGGGAGCAGCAGTAACAGGAAACTGCCAAGGGAGGGGGGAGCACACTTCATCAATAAGGTACATGATATCAAATCAGGTGTACCGTGGACCAAAGTGAGGCCCAGACTTTACCTACATAATGATCATTTGTATACCTAACCCTGAACTAGTACCCTACATCTTTAAAATTAAAAAAAGAAAGAAATTTTTTAAAATTGTAGTTTTCCTCACAATAATTGATATTATTGATTGATATATTCCACAATAGATATGCTCTTGGTGTTGTGAGATTAAAGTGTGGCTTTGAAGATGATTGACGTACAGAAATGTGTACTTTTTGAAAAGCATCCACCCACTGGTATCTTCATTTCAGTGTGGCTTTCTTGTTCCATTGCCTTATAAAGTGATTAAATCTTGGTTTCTTCTTTAGAAGGAGAGTGAGATCACTCGAAGACCTATAAAAGCCTGTTTGGTGGGAAGATACATTCAGGCAGCACATGACTTATGGTAGAAGCCGTTAGAGGAGCAAGGCCGGAGCTTCACCAAATATTTCCTATTTTAAGAATTGCTGTGAATACTTGATTGCACAGCATCAATCTGTTTTAAAAGGTGATGCAGGAATATATTTAGAAACAGCAAGACCACCACCACCAAAACATGGAAGAAGGGAAAGCTAACGGAGAAAAAAAAAATTCTCCTCACCCCATTTTTTGGCATTCACATCTTGTTGCCAGTATTATCTGCCTTGCGGCTTTTTCTGAATTTCTTCTCAGTAGCTTTCCCAGACAAAATAAGCCTCATGCTCATTTGATTTCAGATGCTGAAATGTCAGGTGCAGAGTGGTAGATCATCATGTGAGTGTCACGATTTTGGGGATCTTTGAGCACCCCGTATGAATTCAGCATGGGTCCTCTCCAGGCTCCGTCAGGACATGAACAAGCCCTGGGAAGTCAGGAAGTACTTAGGGAATAAAAAACTAGACTCCGTATCAGTGCAGCTCCTCCCCTCCCTCATCTCTCTTTGTCTCCATTTCCTCTTAACTTGCCAGTGGTCAAAGTGAATAATGATATATTTTTGTTGTTGTTTAAGAGAAGCACTTGAAAGCCATTCTGAGACTGGGGTCCAGAAATCTAATCTTTGTTTGATTCTGTGTTTAGTGGGGATTCAAATCCCAACTTAATTTAATCTTTTGACTTATCCTGCAGGTACTACCTGATTATATTCCACTGCTACCAGTAATAGGATTGCAGGGACAGAATCTTGCTATTAACACTTTGAGAAACAAAAGTAGCACAGCAACTGTCACTGGCATTAGTCAATGAAGCCTGCCGTAAATGAATGGCTGCCTCCCCCAGCGTTCTCCCCACTGCCTCATTTTGATAAGCTACAACAAGGATACACAGAAAAAGTTGCAGATTCCATTGATCTCCAGAAAACCTTGAATTTCAACTACCTGCAATCCTATGCCCACAGATGTGTTAAAATAACTGCCCTCAAGAACATATGGATTCTGTACAAGATTCGTTAGTAATTTCAATGATCTGCTCATAGAGCCATTCTTCTTGGTTTTATGAGAGTTGGTAATTTTTAATCAACATAGAAGCAATATACAGTCTAAATCCATGGGAAAGAATTCCGTCTCTGTGATTAGGCTGGCTGGATTACAATCTGGGCGTACCTTCTTGCTGGATGGGTAAACTTACATGAGTTAATGGCTGCTTTGTGGCTCAGTTTTCTCATCCATGAAATGGGGATAAAAACATTATCTGTCTCACAGGATTTTTGAAGGATTAAATTGAAAAATGCATGGAAAGCCTTTAGAAAACTCGTTGGGATATATAAGTTAATGAAATATTACTATGCTTCTATGAGGAAAAAAATACAGAAAAGTGAAAGAAAATAAAGTTATACTCTGCCATAGATCCACAGCCTACCATTTTGTGTGTTCTCTTTCTCATTGAGATTCTCTGGCTCCAGTTACTTTAGGAGAAGTGGAATATATTCTATGAAGACTAAAGCAGAGTGTAAAATTCAGTTGATCAGTAAACATGTGAAACAATTCTTAAGTTCAATAGTGATCGTTAAAACAAAGAGGTGTCAGATTTTCACCTAATATATGGACAGAGATTAAAAACTATCTTAAGATTCAGTGCTGTTGAGGAATGGTAAAATATGGTGTACATAAACATTAGGGGTCTTCAACACAAGCAGCAGTGACATATTTGGGCTGATTTTAGCAAGAAGATAATTTATTATAATGTTATTGGGTCACTCACAGCATTTCTGGGAAAGCTGGAGGATTAAGTCCAGGGCTGGCATCCACGCACGCGGCCTCAGGTGACATGCAAAAATCAGTCCAGCACTAGGTGCTGCTGCATTCTTTGCTGACACCCTGTGCTGTGGACTCGGGTTGCTATCTGAGCCTCCCTAACAATGCCCCTCCAGGAACTTGATCTGAAGCTCAGAACCCTACAGCTGCCAGGGAGCTGTCTCTGCAGGTCCCTGCTTCCCAGTCTGACTCCCATTCCAATTCTGGGCAGGCCTGGGCATCTCACTGGAAGAAACTGGATGACATCTCAGCTTCAAAGCAGATGGAGAAGTGAGCATATGGCAGCTTCAGCAGCTACTGGGGGAGGCAACCTCTACCTTGAAACTAAGGGGATTCCTTAAACAGGGAAGGAGGTTTCTGAGATAGAGAAAAAAGATGAGAGCATATATATACTACTGAAGGACATCATCTTATATGACCTGTGAGGGTACAATGGGGTTTATTCTTTATCTGAAAGCAACTTCAAAATATGCTGCAGGAAGCTTAAAATCACATATATCCTTTGACTTTATAATAATTCCACTTCTGGTAGTCTGTCCAAAGGAATTTATCAGAAAAGTAAATACAGACAAAAATATTCAACAAAACTGATCCATAAATTTGACAATATTCTAAATATCTTAATAATTAGAGGAAGATTTTGCAATGTTAGCTCTATTATTTTGAACATTACTTGGACTATATTGTTATGAAAAAAGTGGGAGCTATGAACATTATTGTTTATAATGCAATTGTGAGCTGGGTGCTGTTTTAAGAGATTTGCTGTTTTAAGAGATCTTACACATCGTCACAACAATTCTCTTGACCACAGAAGCTAGGTTCCATTTTCAAAGGAAATTTAAGTGAATTGCCTCAAGAGGAAGAGGTGGGGTATTGGAAGCCTCTGACTGAAAGCCTGGACTGTTTTTTAAGTGGAAGGTACACCTCTCTTGTTCTGTTCTAGAATCTCTCCAAAGTATAGACTTGCTTCAGCAACAGAGTAGAGTGTTGATCTTCACGAGGGACACACTGACTTTTCTGAGCTCCCCTCAGCTCCCCAAAAAGCTGGGCTTTTTTTCCCATATGCTAAACAGATCACACTTTAATCCTTAGCCACATTCCTCATTCATCACCCTCTATACAAATTTACAACTGTTTACTTAAAAAAAAACTTTTTAATTTTATAGTAGTTTTGGATTTTCAGAAAAATTGCAAAGATGGTATAAGAGTCTCCGTATGCCCATATTCAGCTTCCCTGGTTAACAAAATTTTACATGTTCACAATTAATGAACCAATAGGCATACACTATTATTAACTAAAGTCTATACTGTATTCAGCTTTCCTTAGCTTTTACATAATGTCTTTTTTTCCTGTCCCAGTATCCCATCCTGGATGTGATGTTACGCTTAGTCATTACGCCTCCTCAGCCTCCTTTGGCTGCAACAGTTTCTCCAACTTTCCTTGCTTTTGTTGATCTTGACAGTTTTGAGAAATACTGGCCAGGTATTTTGTAGAATTAAGATTTGAATGATGTTTTTTCACATGATCAGGCTGAGGTCATGGATTTAGAGGAAGGAGACCAAAGAGGTAAAGTGACATTTTTATTATATCACATCCGGGGTGCATACTATCAACGTGACTTATTGCAGTTAATATTTACTTTGATCACTTGGCCGAGGTAGTGTTTGTCAAGTTTTCCGACTACACTTTTCCTCCCTTCTCATACTGTACTCTTTAAAAGGAAGTTACCATGAATATCGTTCACTTAAAGAGCAGAGAGTCATACTCCTCCTCCTTGAGGGCAGTGTCTCTATATAAATTATTTGGCGTTCTTCTGCATGAGATATGTGTCTCTTTTCCCACATTTGTTTATCCAGTCATGTGTAGATATCATTAGAAACTCATGGATAATTATTTTTTACTTTGGGCCAATTCTATTTTTGTATTTTCTTGCTCATATTGTTTGTTTTTGAACACTAATTGAAGTCAGTTAACAATACCATGACCAATCTTAACCTTGAGGCATCTGAAGACAATGAAGAGTCTATACTCAACAAATACTTATTGAGCACCTACTGTACACACTACAATGAGATGGCTCTCTTTAACAGGTAATTATGTAATTGGCCATCAATCTTTCTGTTTATCGTCCTCTGTCCAAGACCAAGCCTTTGATGCCATCATGGGACCAGTTTGCCCAACTGTTGGCTCCCATGACTCTTTATATAAAGCTTTTCCTGATGGAGAGTTTCTAATACACATTTACTCACTGATATGTTAGTGAAATCCAAACTTTCTCCTCTGGTGTTCTGTCCAGAGCAACAGGTCAGCTTTTTTTCTCACTCCTTGCCATGTCCGTTTTTTATATTTCACATACTCATCTGAAGTGTCTTCCATTTTAGCGTTGACCTTGTTCCCTAGAATACCATGCAATTGGAAAGAATTTAATGCATGAACTCATCTACCTTCCAGTTCCCTCATTTCCAACTTCCTTATACGTATTTCCACCACTACTCTCTTTCCTTTTGCCTCCTGTAATTCAAAGCTAATTTTCTCACCTCCATTCTTAAAACTCTTCTTATTGCCCTGGAGACTAATGTCATTAATTATCTCATTTATTTTCTTGTCTTTTTAGTCTTCTGTCATCCTCAACAGGCAAACACAACCTCATCACCACCCTGCCTTCATCATTGTAATCAATAGCTAACATTTTCTGAAGCCTTAACTATGTGCCAGATATTGGGATAAGCACTTTATAAGCGTTTCCTTTAACCATCAACCTTATAATGTAGGTTTTATCATTAGCCTCATTTTCCAAAACAGGAAACAGGCTCTAAGAGACACAAGAATTGATCAAGGTCATGTTGCTAGTAAGTGGCCAAGCCAGGATGACCATTATAAAAAGGGCAGCAGAAAGTCTTGGCTCTTCCCACTGACTTGAAGGATTATTTTCCCTACTGCTCACTTTGTTCCCAGCAAAATATGAAACACATTTATTTCACTTAACTCTCCCCTCACCAGCCACAAAAATACTAATCCATGCCTCTCCTTCAAAAAGTCCAGTAAAATTAAAAATAGACATATTAAATCTTCAGTCCCCTACAGAGAGATGGTGGTGGAGCCATCAAGGTGAGCAAACAAACCTTACAAACAAAACTGTGGATTATTCAAAGTCCCTTAGCAGTAAGTTTTAAGCCAGGCTAGCTGGGAGAAAACAGTACACTTAATACACGCGTAAGGGCAAATATCTCCACAAATGACATCCTCAGGATAGGAGTGTAAAAGGTCACAGGAAGAGAGAAATCTATCCCAGGCTCCCATATGACTGCAAAATTAAGAAAACAGGGCTTGGATTCTGGCCTCAAATGCTTTTGATTTCTTTCCTCTCTCTCTCTGTCTCTCTCTTTTAATGGACAAAAGAAACCTTCTAACCGGCAAGGTAAATAGTTCATGGGTTATTTATTTTATCTCTATTCCTGGTTAAATTGAGTTCAAAATAATTAGATAACCTTGGAAAAGCTGTGACTGGTATTGCTAATTCCACCTAATGATTTTCCCTCATAGTTGCCCAGTGAAAGGGGTTATCTGTTAAAACAAGCTTTAAACTATTAATAGAGTGAAATTACAGCTTCAGCAGCTAACCCCAGGTAAAGTGGTTCTGGTATGGTATTAAGACCCAAGGTTGGGGCCGGGCTGCTCACTTCCCCCAAATGACCTTTCCTTCTCACTTGTAGTTGACTGTTTCATACCAGACATAGCAGTTAACTTGCTCCCGACACCTTACACTATTTGTGGCCTTAATTGAGGGACCTAAACAAACAAATTAATCACCCCGGCCCATAAAAATGACAGAATTCATATGGTAGCATTCTTCATTCTCTCCAATTTGTTTTCCTGAAATCCCTGCAGCGATTTATTTGCTGAATATGCGACTTTTTTCCCCCTTATGAAAATTACAAATTGTTGTCAAGGTTAACGAGTTAATATTCTCATTCAATATTTATTTTATGGGGAGATGGAGGAAGCATGAATGTTCCTGTACTTCTTTCCACTGCAAAGTCTGGTTTCTTAATCAAAATGACAAGGACACTGTCCTTTGGATGATACTCTGAATCATCGAGACTAAAAAATGAGCTTTATTAATCAACAGATACTGATTAATTATTATAAAGTGCGGCTCCTACATTTCTGTACATTTTAATAATTCCTGCAGAAGGCTAACAATGTCCCCAGAGATTTGGAGTCTTTGGGGTTTGAATTTTTCTAAGCAATGTCACAATAAATAGTCAAGAGTAGCACTGCTCTTTCTCTAATCTACTTCGCTTCAAACCGGCAAACCAGGGACAGCCTTCTTTTTTCTGTTTGCCATCTATAATTTATCATTTGCATACAAAGCAAGGAGCCAAGAATCAGCGGTTTCATCAGTTTTCAAAATATCAAGGGACAATGAGGGTGATTTATCGCAGGCCACATGATCTAGTTCACATAATCAGAATATTTCTGGGGAACACAGTCTGACATGATTTCTGGATAAGAATGGCTACGCAAAAGACCACCACGAGGAAGGCCATGGTCTGAGAATCTCCTGTGAGCAACAACACCCTCATCTCTTTTCCCAGACACCACCAGTGTCCCCATCCACAATGGGACATTAGCCTGTTCTCTCACGTGTCAGTCATGTACACATTCTTCGGGCTCCTGAACAACCTTTGTTAATAGAACTCTCAGGAACTGCTAGGGGTTTTAGAAATACTATCTCTCTTACTGGAGTTGTGATCACCCTGGCTATAAATATTGGTCAAAATTCACGGGAACATACTCTTAAAATCAGTTCATTTCACTGCATGTAAATTTGACCTCAACTTATACATAATAATTTGTATAATTTAAAAGTTTATAGCAGGTGAGAAGATAATTAAAATAGCAATGTATACACCTCTATAAGGCAATAATAATAATTTTAAAATAATAAAACATATATACATATATAGCTGTGTCTATAAATGTGTATATGCATATGCGTATAAATATAGACATTGGGATGTATATATGTGTGTGCATATATATGTATATATAATGCCTATGACAGTCCCTACTTCTTCATTTCAAAATGGCTTTAAATTGAACATAATGTCAACTTGCTCAAAGGAGGAGTAACATCTCTTCTGCTGAGGATCTCTTAGGGCTTAAATAATTCTACCCTTGTGAGTTTTACAAGGTGACTATGAGGCTAACAGACCCTCATGGCCCCTGACTTTGGTGCACTAGGACAGGTGTTCTCTTTTCTCTACATAAAGGAATGATGAGGCAGCTCCAAGATGGGAACCTACAAGGTCCTGCAAAAACATCTCACTCCGGGAGTATGCTGTCATGGTGTATCTATGCATTAGTATGTCACAGTCTATTGTAAAGTTAGTTGCAAGCTAATTGTTGCCAATAATAAGGTACTGGAATTTATAGCAATCTAGAATATTTTAGAATTTAGAATTGCTCTAAATTTAGAGCAATTTAGAATATTTTATATTTCTAATTATAATGAATTAGAATAGATGCAGGCATCTTTCTGCCTACATATGAGTTGGGCTACCACATTCATGGCAGACTCAGGACCATATCAGTGTGGTGGGCTGATGGGAATCTCTGGTTTTGATGCCAAACATACGTGGAAGAAAAAGTGTGTCTTTGTATAGGATTCAGGTACATAGACCTGAGGCAACTCTATGGATTTTTCTTCAAACAAAAGAAGCTTGGAAGCAGTGGAAAGTGTCCTGTGCCATCAAGGGTAAATGTAGTAGCAATAGACCGAGGAATAAAAGCCATTCTGTGGCCAGAACAAGGAGGATGCAACTGTATCTGCATGGTTGGCCACCTAGGGTCAGATGAATGTAAGGAAAAGTCAGTGGGTACAACCCACATCCACCTCTGATTCCTATCCAATAACCTTGAATTTAAAGACAACCCTGAGAAAGAAGAGAGAGTCCTGCATTGAAATATTTTATTTCCATCATTTAACATAATAGGGATTTGCATCAGTTATGAATTTAGTTCAGAAGTATATAATAGAAAATCTAAATAACAGTGACTTAATAAGATAAAGAAGCGCTTCTTCCCCATGTAAGCCAAGCCTGTCGACAGGCATTCTGGGCTGGTGTGATAGCTCCAACTTATGCTTCCTCCAGAAACCCAGGCCTCTTTAGTTCAGTTCTTCCATTCTTAATATGAAGCTTCCAACTTCAAGCTCTCTCTGGGAGTTCAAGATGGCTGTCAGAGTGCCAGCCATTGCCTCAGCATTCCAGAAAAAAAATAAAGGAGGGGAAAAAAAAAAAAGATGAAGAACAGTTAAACATCCCATTTTAAACTTTCCCATACCAGCTTTCACTTTTATCTCATACATTCTGGCCACTGCTGACTTCCAGTGTGGCTATGAAATACTGCCTTTTAGCTGGATTCACCATCATCCCAAATAAAATTAATACTAATCACAAAGAAAGAAAAGGAAAAATAGATATTAGGAGAGAAAACATTTGGCAGTCTCCCCCACAAGGTTTACAATAGAAACTAACTTAGAGAACATCAGATAAGTGTTTTCTTACAAACTGTATTTATGGCCTGAGATCTGCACCAGGTTCATGGTTGATAATCCTTCCTTGGGTAGAAGAGAAAAAGATGCAGTTACAGACAGAGCATACAGATTTGGGGATAACCCACAGCCTTTAGTCTCCAAGGCAGAACCCCAGTGAGGAACGATGGCAATGTGTCATTTGTAGTTATGATGGTATGAATCACTTTCAAGATTTACTTGTCGGTAACATTCTTTTGAGAGATCATCAAAGTCCAAATCATCACTGCAAGTCTTGTAGGTGACCGAAATTGTACGCCACCGTGGAAAACAAATTATCAAAAGCACCTGGCCCATTCCTAAAAGTAACAAGAAGGGAGAAATGTGATCCTACCTTAAGATACTTCTGAGAAGCAACCCCTTTTGCTGTCTCAAGTGAGATGTTTCTGTTGTATGTACAGCAAAGTCCTTATAAGGACTTTGTCAGATTCCTTCATGGAGTTCAAGTTTTGTGAGGTCAGGACATAAACAGGTGTCCGGGTGAGAGTTTTGTGCCTTTTCCTGTATAGATTGTCGGTGTTAACTCTTTTGCCCTTCAAGTTTGGTAGTAGCATCTCAGGGCTCTGGAACCCTGGGCTTCCCCACTGAGCTCACATTTTACCCTGTAGAAGTACAAGTCCTAATCACAGATAACAAGTAAATGAGATTATGATGTTAGCTTTCTCCAGAGATAACAGCAGTCCAGATCATAAAACTACCATATGGCATCTTTGGCAGTCTTTACTGAGCGCCATGGATTAATTATCACATAGACAGACTCCGGTCCCCATTTGCAAGCACCTCGGGCCCCCTGTGGCAGGAATTGGCAACCCGGTGAAGGCGAGAGCCTGTATTATGTTTGGCAGGGACACGATGTGACCTTACTGTGGCCAGTTCTGTCATCTCTTAACATTTCGCTCATGATTAAGTTTATCATTTCAAATAAACACAAAATGTCAGGTCTCTGGGTCTACTTAACATGGAGAGCCAAAATAGACCTCTCTTTGATTTAAAAGGGTCCGGGCCAAGGGAACGATCTGATTAGCTTTCCCATCTGACTTTTATTAGAGCTATCGGATAATATAGTGAGGGCAAAATCCTCTTTCTGATTGGCTGGTTGCCACAAACCAAACCCAAAGGGCATCGCCATGATTTCCGTGACGTCTCCAGGTTACTAACTCAGAGTAGTGGTTACTGGATTGACCTCCTGGAGTTTGCCTTTGAGCCTGGCACCTACTAACCTTGAATGAATTTTCTCCCCCATATTTATCCTGGCTCTCTATCAGATGAGGATGACTACACCTCCTGGATTTTCCTTCTGTTCCAACTCTCACTGATAAGGACCAGTCAGAGTGCTTATCAAGCTTTCCCCATCTGGGGCTTGAGTCAATATTCCATTCTCTCAGCAGATGCTTAGCTACCCTTTGACACTGGACACAGGGTGTCAGAATGGTTAACTTCCCAAGCATTTCTTCACACAAGTGAAAACCACCAAGGAGAAGGGATGAGGGAGAAGTGCTTCTGAGTCAGCTTAGCTCTAAAGATGTTGCTGTAAAAGAGATGCAACTAGTTGGGCTTTGCATTGAAAGTTCTGGACATTTCAATAAGCTCTGCCTTTAGCCCTGTCTTTGGTTTGTTTTAGATCATACCATGTGTAAATGTATGAGTTAATATCATATAACTACAGACTCTGGGCAACCATGGTTTTTAACCTAGAGCAGAAGTTAAAGTTTTAGCCTGCTCTGAGCTCATTCATTCATTTATCCAATAATCATGAAAATGTCTGTTCTGGTCCCTGTCCACATGTTCATCATGCAGATCATTCTCTATCTCTCTTTGTCCTCCAGTCAAATGGACCTTCCCTCCCTTCGTGATTTGAACAAGCTGAGGTCCTTCTTCCCTCAGAACCTTCTCCTATATTCCCTAATTAAATACTCCTCTTCCCCATCCCATTTAACCATCACTTACTTACTTTTTACTTTCTTTCACGTCTCTGTTCACGTGTCCCTTCCCCAGAAAATAAACCAGACACCCCTTTGGCATGTCATCACAATTAGGAGAAACAAATAATAGAGAGCAATGACCATGGTTATAATTAATAAAGCAATTGTGTGATACTGGTGAACTACCACCTCCCTTGCCAGCATGCAAACGTCATCAAAGTCAGGACTTTATTTTGATCAGTGCTGAACCTCAATGCCTAACCCGATGTCTTACACAAAGTGGTGCTCAATAAATATTTGTTTATTGATAAATTGAGACTTAACATGTGTCATCAAGACAGTTGCTCCTGAGATAATGAAAGAAATACTCCAGGGGGAGCTCATAGGTGAGGTGAGAAGGACAAACGAAGTACGACAACGCAGTGTGATTATTGTTACAACAGACTGCAGATCCTGCAGCAGGGCAAACGTGGATATTAAAGTCTGGAGGTTTTCAGCTTCTTTTACCACATTTCTATAACCCTCACAAGCATCCCCAAGGGGAAGTTAGGTACAGACTAGGACAAAACAAGAGACAATTTGCAATTTATTGAACTTGTAGAACAAATAATAGCCTGAAAGTCAAAGTGCTTTTGATTTTTAAGACTCAGGCCTTGCTGAGCGGAAAAAGAGGTTTTATCTGAATTCTAAGTGACAATGCCAGAGCTTAGAGGACTGGGATAAACATTATGGTTCTGAAATAAACTGGGGCAGTTACATGATGATGTAGTAGACTTATCCTCACCTAAAAAAAATAGTTAAAATGTATGACAAGAGTTTTGGATAAGCTTTTGGAAGAGGTCCAAGAGGAAGCTCTTTCTTCCCTTTCCCTCTTCATAGGAGCAAACCTTCGTGGCAGAAGTTGGATATGAGAGAAATGCCCAGACAGGTTTGGAAAAACCCCGAAGCAAGAGACCTTATAGCTCACTTCCTCCTGTCTAGCCCAGTCAGGCCGAAAGCATCTTAGAGAGGCCCCTCCCTCACTCAGCACAGTGCTCCAGCAAAATGGCCTCCAAGTGGTCCATTAGCAAGGTCTAAGGGTCAACTCTAGATACAGAGTGCTAAGGACAGTATCATGGATTCCTAAATGTGCTGACCAAGATTTCCCGAGTTCCCAAGGAATTGCAAATATATGCCAAGATGCAGAGAAGAGAGAATTTTGAAGTGCCAGGCATAAGAAGGAGATTCTAGAAAATGATTCTTAAACACTAGATGGAACAATATATCTGTAATTGAGTACAGTGAGGCTCAAGGATGGTATGAGGCCCTGGAAGTTTCTTTCCTAATGCCTTGATGGCTTTCCCATTATGCCTTAGTACTCTGTACATTATTGAACAAAGGAAGAGAGTGGGAGAAGCGGGTTCACTAAAAACTAGTTCCAAGGGAGGACTCACATTGCATATGGAGGCTAGCAGAGATACCACCACTATACCATTCACCAGGAATTGGGGTCCAGACACTTTTGTCCACTGCATCCTGAGCTGCATGCAGTGTTACCAATGCCTGTATCTAGTGAGACAGAACATATTCACGTGAAACTAGTCACATGAAGTAGATTTATTACTTACAGACAGGCAGCAAGAGACAAAAAGAGCCTAGGATCCATTGGGATCTGGTCTCCCAAGGCTTGTGAAAGTTAACCAGAGAGGATGGAGTCTTGACTATGCATACCTCACCTGCACCACAACTGAGAGACCTCAAAAGACAGTCCAACCTGGGTTATATGCCTCAGGGACCATGTGACCTACTGGGCAAAGTTTTGAGGAATAACCTTTCTCCAGGATGGCAGAAAGGAATAAAGCCCAAGCTGTCCCAGGAAGTTCCTCCCTAACTCAAGATGTTACATTTTCTAGGAGGGATGGGAACAAGGTCCAGGCTATTTCAGGCTTTTTCTCTCGATCTTAGGATATTGCGTTCCCAGTACATTCTGAAGTTATGCTTGAGAACTACAAGCAAGAAAGAGAGAGAACTAGGCTGATATGAGGTCACCCAGAGAACTGTCCTGAAGGAGGATCGGTAGAGAATCTTGAATATTACTGAGATTTAATCTGGAAGTGACTAAGGTGATGAGATTCCAAATTTTCAGGAGAAATAAGTGCACTTGAGCTACAATTTTATTTTAATTGTAGGAAAATAAATCTGTATTTTTCCAGTGTAGAGTCTGAGACTCTCAATAATTGAAGCTTTTACCACACAGTTGCTATGAAGGAAAGAAAGAAGCAGAGAAAGAAAGAACTAGGTTTGTGTATGGGTAAACAGAAAGAAGATACGTGAGTTGGATCATGAAATGTATGTAAAGGAAAGCCAGCTGAAGGAGGCGAGAAGCGAATTCCAGGTAGAAGGAGTAGCCAGGTTTCAAGAAGAGAGGAAAGGAAGACCATGGCTCAATCAGCAAAACGAAAAAGAATAAGAGAGACTGGGGCATAGGGCTTTTCAAAGGAATGAAGCTGGAGAATCAGGGCAAATCTAAGCTACGGAGAATGGATTCAATTCTGTGGGCTTTAGTGATGAGAGATTCTAAGATGGGACAAAATTATCAGAGTTTTAAGAGTTTTATTCTCATAGTAGCATGGTAGAGGGTCTCAATTCTACTGGGCATCATGTAACCTAGGAAACTTTTGAAAACATGTAATACTCAGAGCCCCTCTCCAGAGATCCTGATTCAAGTGGTCTGTAGTAAGGTCTGGGCACTGATATTACTACAAGCTACCCAAGTGATTAATAAGGTGACCATGACTGAGAACCGGTGGAACAGAAGAGCAACAAGGAAGGTATTACAGGAGAGAGTGAGGACCTGAAGTTCATGACAGCTGGATGTCAGTGTGGAAGGAGAAACAGGAGTCAAGAATGAGGAACTTCTTTTTTTTTTTTGATATGGAGTCTCACTCTGTTGCCCAGACTGGAGTGCAGTGGCCGTTCCTGGTCACCGCAGCCTTGACCTGCTGGGCTCCGGCGATCCTTCCTCCTCAGCTTTCCAAGTAGCTGGAACTACAGGCACACGCTACCACGCCCAGCTAGTTTTTGATTTACTGTAGAGATGAGGTCTCGCCAAGTTGCCCAGGCGGGTCTCGAACCCGCAGGTTGAGGCAATCACTCACCTCAGCTTCCCAAAGTGCAGGATTACAGGCTGAGCCACCGAGCCCGGCTAGGAATGAAGAACTTCTAAGAGGACTCCCATCTATTTCTGCTTTGGCATCTTTGATGGTCCTTCTCATCCCAGATTAAAAGTTAAGGACGCACTTTGTAAAACTTTTGTGAATTAGCTCTGTTTTATTTGTTATTTATTATTTTTATTTTAAAGTTGTGGGGTGCAATTCAGGGTTAGGCATATAAATAGATGAACTCTTATTGGTCAGCACAGTTACTGTACTCAGCTTCTGCCTCTATACCCACCATTTTGAAATTTCTCTTCTACCTTTCAGATATCATATTGGCTCCACGTTTGGATTCTTGACTACTTAGACTCTCCAGAATGATACTTCTTCAAAGACTATGCTCCATAAATCTCAGATCTTCTTGAACTTAAACACACCTCCTTTCTACTCCTTCCACAAGCCATTCTGACTCTTCTTTGATAACACCTTCCCTTTATGTTGTGATGTATTTCTTTACCTTGTATATTGCCTGTGGTAGCAAAATTCCATGAAGACAGGGACATTGCCTTTGATTTACCATGCTCAGAACCTGTTAAAATGCCTAGAAACTAATAAACGCTACTACATACACTTTGTCAAAGCTTTGTGGTTTAGCCCTTATCAGTTAGCATAATACTAACCCATCTTCTGCCTCTGTACCTGCCATTTTGAAAATTCTCTTCCACCTTCCAGATATCTTATTGGCTCCATGCCTGGATTCTTTATAACAATTTTTTTTTTTTTTGAGTTGGAGTCTCACTCTGTCGCCCAGACTGGAGTGCAGTGGCCGCTCCCGGCCACCGCAGCCTCAACCTGCTGGGCTCCGGCGATCCTTCTGCCTCAGCCTTCCAAGTAGCCAGAATTACAGGCATGCACTACCATGCTCAGCTGATTTTTTGATTGATTGCAGAGAGGAGGTCTCGCTGCCCAGGCGGGTCTCGAACCCGCGGGCTCAGGCAATCCACTCACCTCAGCCTCCCAAAGGCTGTAATCCCAAAGGATTACAGGCTGAGCCACCAAGCCTGGCTTCTTTATAACAATTTATAAAATGAATGATCAAGTTTGTTAGGTTTTACAGCAACACTCCCAAGGTGTTTCTTCAGGATGTACTTCCTTAAAAGCTAACCCATTTTTTTTTTTAGTGGGAGTCTCACTCTGTTGCCTAGACTGGAGTGCAGTGGCACTTATGGCTACCACCGCTTCAACCTGCTGGGCTCAAGCGACCCTTCCACTTTAGCCTTCCAAATAGCTGGAACTACAGGTATGCGCCACCACACCCAGATAATTTTTTTATTACTATTTATTGTAGAGATGAGGTCATGTCAAGTTGCCCAGTCTGGTCTTGAAGCCATGGGCTCAGGTAATTCTCTCACCTAGGCCTCCCAAAGTACTGGGATTATAGGCATGACCCACCATGCCCGGTCAACTTTTCACCATCACTAACTCCCACCTGGTCTGGGGTCTCCCTGCTGCCACTGACCAATACAGTTCATGCTCCACCCAGAGTTAGAGGGCTTCTTTTTTTTCAATTTTAATTTTTTGAGTTGGCGTCTCACTCTGTTGCCCAGCCTGGAGTGCAGTGGCATGCTCACGTCCACTGCAGCCTCAATCTGCTAGGCTCAGGTGATCCTGCCATCTCAACCTTCCAAGTAGCTGGAACTACAGGCATGTGTTACCACATCCGCCCTATTTTTTGATTTATTGTAGAGACGAGGTCTCGCCATGTTGCCCAGGCTGGTCTTGAACTCCTGAGCTCAGGCAATCCTCTTGTCTCAGCCTCCCAAAGTGCTGGGATTACAGGCTTGAGCCACCAAGCCCAGCCTAGAAGCTAACACATTTATTTATTTGTGCATTTATTTCATTTCCTTTCTTCCTTCTTTCTGTCTTTTCTTTTTTCAGCTGTACATCTTTTTTATTTTTCTTCCTTCCCTCATCTCTCATTTTTTTCCTTCCAGCAATATTTATTAAGCTCCTATATACCAGACACTATGTTATGAAATGAAGCTGGTGGTAGGAATACAAATATAAATAGGATAGTGCCAACCTTCAGGTAGAAGGTCACCTGTTAGAGGGGATAGCTATGTAATCAAGCAATTACGGCACAATACAATAAAAAGAATATGTGATGAAACCCATGGGCACCCAAAGGAGGGAGCATCACTTGTTGGCATGGGACAGTTTACCAAAGATATCACAGAGCGGGTGTGTAAATTTTCAGCCATTAGTGGAAATAGGTGCACTTGAGTTAAAATTTTATTTTAGCTATAGGAAAATAAATCTGTATTTCTCCAGCATAGAGTCTGAGACTCTCAACGTTTGAACCTGTCACCATACAGCTGCTATGAAAGCTAGAAAAAGAAATAACTAGGGTGATCATTGAGTTGGAGTCTGAACAGAGTTTCTCAAACCTTGGCACTGTTGACATTTTGAAGCAGATAATTCTTTGTCAGGAGGAGGGATTTCATGTGCACCATCAGGTGGTTAGCTACTACCCCTTAGAGGCCAGGAGCATCCTCTCTGACAATTCCTGTGGCAAATAAAACAGTCTTTAGACATTGCCAAGGTTTTCTGGGAGACAAGATCATCCCTAGTTGAGAACCACTGGTCTAAATATTAAGAGCTCAAGCTATGGCGTAGAGAGAAACAACACTCCCTGCCAAAGGTAAGGTGCACATATATGCACTGCAGTGTCAAAGTTCATAGAACGTTGCACAATTCTCAATTCCTTTTGACACACACCGAAGAGCCAACCATGGCAAGAATTCTCTGATATGTTGCTCATAAACTCCCAAACTCACTACTGGAGAATTTAGGGAGAACCAGGCATAGCTTAATGACATAAACATCTAGAAGGGAGGACACCAAAGTGACCTCTCAAGAATGGTTTGACTTTATCTCTCCAAGTTTAAATACACATAGCCTTGACCAAGGAATTCTACTGTTAGGAATTGGAAACATTAATGTTTGCCCAGGTACACAAAGCTGTGTGTACCTAAATCTGGTCATTGCAATAGTGTTTAAAATGGGGGGAAATAGTAAGTAGTCTAAATGTCCATTTTAGGGGACTGGTTTAGTAAATGGTGAAATATTATACAGATGTTAAAAATAATAACATCTATGGCTAGTCCAGTCCCTGATACTGAAAAATCTTTAAGGTATAACTTAATCCCAGCTTCATCCCTTTATTAGCGTATGCCCTTGAACAATTTATTAAACTTTTCTGTCTCTCTATTTCCTCATGTGTAAAAAGGGATAAGGATATACTTATCTCAGTTGGCAGAAGCATTAAATGAGTTAATGCATATAAAGAGTTTTAAATGATGTATGGTGTATACTCAACAAGATATTTATTCATTATTGTTATTCTGTATTAAGTTAGACAAACAACTTCTAGTTTGATATGCATAATTCCATCTCATTTGTGTTAAAACAACAACAACAACATGAAACTGACCTACATATTTATCATAACTTTCTGGAAAAAAAGTCACAAGAAACTGTTGGTTGAAGACGTGTCAAGGAGGTTGAAATAGAGGCTGTACCCTGACAGGGAAGTGACCACTTCTATCATTTTATTCCCTCCTGCATTGTTTTTAATTTAAAACAAATAACCTGCTTGCATTATTTGCAAAATGACAAAAAAGCAAAAAAAGAGTATTCAAGACATGTGTATTTACTAAATCACTCTGAGATTGAGTTGCATAAGATGGTTTCAACAAATAACATATTTAGTGAAAAATTAACGTTCAATGTACTGTGCAGGTCATTGTGATGCTCAGGCATGTTTAAAGTTCTCAAATTCAAACACAGCAACCATTGTCCCATTTCCCATTCAGACTGCCATCAGTAAGATGAAAAGGTTTCCAGAGACTTTGGGAATCAATGCGTAAAAGAGGAACTAGTATCATTTAAAAGGCAAATAATAATAACAAAATTATTTTAAAATTTTTAATATTTATACAATTTTTGTTGTTGTTTTGTTTTTTTGAGTTGGAGTCTCACTCTGTCCCCCAGACTGGAGTGCAGTGGCCGCTCCCAGTCACTGCAGCCTCGACCCACTGGGCTCCAGCGATCCTTCTGCCTCAGCCTTCTGAGTAGCCGGAATTACAGGCGTGTGCTACCATGCCCGGCTGATTTTTTGATTTATTGTAGAGATGAGGTCTCGCTGCCCAGGCGGGTCTCGAACCCGCGGGCTCAGGCAATCCATTCACCTCAGCCTCCCAAAGGCGCGGGATTACAGGCTGAGCCACCGAGCCTGGCTTATTTTTGCAATTTTAATTATAAAGTAAATTTTTAATTTTCCAACTTATAGTAAACATCTTATTTATTTAATCACATGTTAATTTATTTAATTAAATGTGATAAATAAAATATGTATAAAAATAAAATGATGCCACTCTGACTTACTATTGTGGTGAGCTTGGCAGGTTTCATAAGTTTTTTGGCTTCTTTTACTTCATTTGTAAATTGACTGTATTAATAGTTCTTATGTCAGGATAGCAGTAAGGATTAAGTGAGATAATGCATATAAAGTATTTTGCACAGAGCTCAACATGTTGTAAGGGCTCAAAAGTGCATAGTGATAATAACCATTTTATCATCATATTCTTCATAAGAATATTATATTAACCACACTTAGGATCATTTTTCCTCTAAGACTGTTCTGACCTCCATGCAATGGAAGAACTGGTTGAAAGAAAAGCTTGTAGAAATCGGAGCTTCTTCCTCTTGGGCCCCATTCTTACACCTATAAAATAACCCTTCTGGATAATTGGCAGTGGAGATGCCAAATTTTTAAGACTATAGCAGTCCCCGTTATCCATGGTATTGACTTTGGTAGTTTCAGCTACTTTTAGTCAACTGCAGTCTGAAAATATTAAATTAAAAATTCTAGAAGGAAGCAATTCATAAGTTTTAAAAAAATTTTAAATTCATAAGTTTAAAATCAGATACTGTTTTGAGTGGTGTGATGAAATCTCACACTCTCCTGGTCCATCCTCCCGGGATGTAAATCATCCCTTTTCCCAGTATATCACACTGAATGTGCCATTACCCCTTGGTCACTTAGTGACCATCTTGACGATCAGCTCCATGAAGAAGAGTGACTATAGTAAAATAAAATATTTTGAGAGAGAATAAGAAAGAGAGAGAGAGAGAGAGAGATTGAGATCATATTCACGTTTTATTACAGTATATTGTTATAATTGTTCCATTGTATTTTAAGCTATTGTTATCTTTTTACTGTGCCTAATGTTTGAATTAAACTTTATCATAGGTATGTATGTAGAGGAAAAAACAGAATATACAGGGTTCAGTACTATCCATAGTTTCAAGCATTCATTTGGAGGGCTTGGAACATATGTCCTATGGATAAGCAGGGACTACCATATTTCATTTAAAATATGATTTAAAATATGACCTACTATGTTGCAGGTATTTTGGAGCTCGAGAACACTGACAAAAGAATTTACCTACATAAAATGCATCTCCAACTCCTGACAAAAAACTAACCAAACCAAATAATAACATTTCCTTTCTCTACTCAAAAAAAAAAAAGTCCAATGTCCCTGTATTTTGATGAGATGATATCATCAAGAAGCCATCATTCAATGCCAATTTATGAGAATCAGCAACGCAAAGGAGAAAATTAAGTCATGGTGGGGAGCAGGACAGGGCTATAATTAACACTGACGGGTACTTGGATTTTTTAAAACCAACATCAGGAAAACCACATAAAACTACAGTGTAATGTAAAACATTCTCCTGAGCTGGCAGGGAAGTGGACTGTACGACCTACAGGGTCTCCGTTCCAACTCTAATTGCTATTATTCTCCAGGATGTGATATCTTAATCAGAAACAATAGCTTGTCTAATTGACTAAGGTTGGGGGGAGGCCTGCTACCTCTCGCAGATATCTGAACAGCGAGCTCAGTAAATGAGTAATGCGGTGAAATTAAGAAAGGACAATTCAGACAGTGAGATCAATTAGATTGCGGAACAGTCATACAAGCGGAGGCCTGGAAGCTTCTTCACTCAAAGCATTGAAGATTAGAAAGGTGACATAGAGAACATCCTCTGCAGAATTATCTTTTATTTGCAAGATTGGATGATCTATATTTTTTCAAATATAATATTGAGTAATTGCTCATATTTATAATGTGTCTTTCAGCCAAAGAGCTTAAAGAATATTCATATATATTATCTCCGTGTCTCTGGTCGTCATCGCAACAAAGTTTATCGTAATCTCACATTTTCAGATGTGGAATTTAAGACAAAAGAGATCTGTTGTCCACAATATACCAGGAATCTTGTAGCATGTAACATAAAATATAATATAGACAGGATTGTCCATAAGAAACAATCATGTTGGGAGAAAAACACTAACGTCCTCCAACATATATCAGGACTATTCCATGTAAATAATATAGCAGAGCTATTTTTTTTTATTTGTTTCAGGCCTTTTGTTGGCATGTACCTAGGTAAAAGTGAAAAAATCTCTTTTCTGAAAGTTGTTTTGTTAGACAATATTAGTTTACACAATTTGAGCATTCTTTTTCACAAAACCTGACTGCAGTTAGAATGCAGTTTGAAAGTAAAGAATTCCCAACTAAATGTCCATAGACCTGCCACTTCCTGGGTAGTCATCAGCTTTTCTGGACAAGTCACTAAATGTCTCTGGAGTAACATTTTTACTGCCAAGGCCTCTTTTGCCCCTCCCCTTTCTCTCCTGTTCCAAGAGACCCACACTTATCTGCCACACTCCATCTGTTACATGATGGACATAATGCCCCTCACCTCCTATGGCATTGTTATTGTTGCTTGCTCATCAACTGTCAATCAGAACGTTCGATTAGGAGATAACCATTATTGTTGCAGTCAAGTGAACTAACATTTGATTTGTTGATTTACTCTGAGTAAAAAGCCCATGAATGCTCTGTAATATTAAAACTAGTCCACATATCTCTACTCTTCCCTATAAGGGCTTCTTATAGGTCCAGGAGCCCCAAAATGGGGTCTAAACGATGAAGTTCCTCAAATTCCAATGAGTAAAGCAAGGGTGGGTAAGGACAAGGTGAACCTGAGAGCCTTGGTCTTTTTTCAAGAGCTTAGAACTCCTCCTTCCACAACAGGTGCCTGGTGGGTGCCAGGTGGGTGCCAGGCCCGGGGCTGAGAGATCATCCAAATTTTAAAAACTAGAAAACCCAGTTTCTACACAAAATCTCACAATGTTTAAATGCTGGTTACTGCTGTATTTTATCAAATTTAAGGTACCACTGCTTAAGATGCATCTACATTTCTGAGAAGTTAAAATGTTAAAAAAATAGTGTTTTCTGGAATCAATGAAGTACAGTAAGTTGATTTAATTTTTTTAAAAAAACTTTGATTTACAATTTTTCAATTAAAATTATTTATAAAATTTAAATTTCTATGTAAAAGGATCATGAGACTGAGTATGAATATAGACCATCTGTTTTTTTTTTTTAATTCCTGCTTACTTTGTTTTCTAATATTTCTTCTAGCACTAATATTTTATTATTTTATTCATTTAACAACATTGAGATAATAATGTGCAAAGAACTTTTTAAAATCAGTCTTCCCCAGGAAATCCAGTGTGTGAAACAGATGAACTGAGAACTTCATAGTGCCAGCAAAACATATGAAACACATGGCACTTTATACTTACATAGAACTAAATAAGAGTAGGTTAATTTAACTTGTTGACATATATTAGGCTTCATCTAAAATTGATTAAGGATTTGACTATTGTTATAGAGTCTAATTCTATATTTTAAAATCATGATTTATCTTTTCAGGGCTCAAATATTTCCACAAAATGTCTAACATCCAACCTCCCCTGGGTTCACATTGCCTTGAAAATGAAACAGCTTTATGCTACTGGACTTTGGTCCATTTCATCCTTCTAGGAAGGACTTACTATGCCAGGAGACTGTGTCTGGTCCATTTCATCCTTCTAGGAAGGACCTACTATGTGCCAGGAGACTGTGCCTGGTGATGTGTAATATCTCATTTCATGCTCACATAACACTCTGAGGTAGACATTGCATAGTTTTATGTACTAAGAAGGAAATTGAGCCTCAAAGAAGTTAAAAGACTTGTTCAGAGTCATGTCTGATGGCTTTGGGCTCATCATGAATCCCTCTGCACTGTCTCTGCACTGCACTGTCTCTGTGCACTGTCTCTGTGCTCTGCACTGTCTCTGTGCTCTCTGTGCCCTGGGAGGCTAAGCAATGCATACTGCCACAAAGTTTGTTCTTTCTCCCTAAGCTTCTAGTTGGGGTTCACCAATAGGAAACTATCAGGAAATTAGAGGGAAGGAGGAAAGAGTGATCTCAGTAAGTTTTCCCCCTGGATTCCACCCTGAGAGGTCATCACAAGCTTACCAAGACCTTCCTGTGACCAGGATGGCTCTCTCCATGCAGCCCTCTGTCTCCTGAACCTGGTCATCTAAAATCGACTATGGAATTGATTATGGATTGGATGCCTTCCTCTTGCCTCTTCAGGCCTAGCGATAGTAAAAGAGTTCCTGTGTCATCAGCCTTCCAGTGCTCCCCTAGTCCTAGTGGTTTCCCCATGCCCTGCACAACTTTGCAAATAGTCCCTTTACTAATTGCTCTTGAAATATATGCTTTTGGTCATTGCCTTACTAGACTCTGGTGTGGCCATGTGCTCTCGGAGCTATGGCTGTTGCCATGTTTCCTGGCTTTGACCCCTTCCCTCCCTTGGGGAGGTGAATCTCTCTCTCTCTCTCTCTCTCTCTCTCTCTCTCTCTCTCTAAGTTACTTTCTAAATAAACCATATTTTCTAATCTAAAAAAAAAGAAATATATACTTTTTGTGGGTGCATGTATTCAGGGACTAACCAGAGATTCAAACCTAGGTTTCAATGACTCAGAATAATAAATGCTTTTTACCTAACTACAGAGCATTCCCAATATCTCCTTAGAAAACATCTGAGCATGTGGTATTATAGCAGTCTGTTTTAAAAGAGAGGAAAACATTAAAAAAAAAACAAAAACAGATGTTTCTCATTAATATCAAATATCATATCTTTGAGAACCTTATAGTATCTTTGAACTGTTCAAAAGAAAAATGCTATGTAAATCCAAGGTATTAATAGTATATCATTTTTTTGCCTGGTGATAAAATCCCCAGTGACACAAGGCTACTATAAGATAAAACTATTTCAGCAGGAGGAAATCTTTAGGAAACAGATTCTACTACAAAGGAATTCACTCTGTATAAACAGTATAGGTTTGCTGAATTCAAAAAGGTGTTAGAAGACTTACTAATGCAAAGAGGAACACAAGATTATCTGTACGTCAAGAATGGAATGTTTCGTTTCCTGTGGCATAGTCAATGGTATCATTAATTACACAGGTGGTCACCTGAAATTGTTTGGGTACACCTTTAATATTTCTTTCCAATAGACCATAAAATTTTTTTCTGTCAATCATATTCTTCTATTATTTGCATGAGTTTCTGTTTATCGATTAGGTAGTTCACCAGGCAATTCTGAATTTAAGTTTATTTTTGAGTAAAATGAATAATAGTAAAATAGCAAGGAAAAAAAAAGACCAAGCACTTTTAATGGACACTTACTATGTAACCAGGCCCACATTAAGATGCTTAAATTCATTTCTTCAAAGTACATATGTTAGTTTAATATTTATCACAAGATACTATTGTACAAGTGTCCTTTCGTTATTCCCAAGCTACAGGTAGGACAACTGAGACCCAGTGTACTTATTTATCTTGGCCAACTCAGACAGTTAAAAGGTAATGGAATCGAGACTTGAATCTACTGCAAAGACAATGCTCTTAACTTGCATCCCGAAGAACAAAATCAGATGCAAACTGAAACCTGATAGGTACACAGCATTCATGGATCCAGCTGGGGACAATATACAGAGGGTTATAAAGCCGGGAAGTGGATGCCCCATCTAAAGGGACAGTCGCAGTTTGACTTCAGCTGATCAATCATTTTCATAAAGAATGGGAATACTGGAACCACAACTGGTTTTTAAAGAGAAATCCTGAATTTTTATATATGGATCTCCTGATTTTCAAATGCATCTATATCGATAAGAACAGTTCTAGTATTTGAACTAAGCTTGCAGGACCACAGGGCTGTGGCCTGTGCTCTTCTCTGGGTCTTCTTGCTCAATCAAAGCACTGGCGTAGTTTATCTGTACAATCCTTCTAAGTCTTCTCATCTACTTTAGAGGCTAGGAGTCTTACGCAAACCCTTGGTTGAGTTATAGCGAGGCCAACCAACCCATTCTCGGTGACCCAGGACTTTCCTGATTTCAAAACAGTAAATTTCCCACCTTGGGAAACCGCAGTCCCAAGCAAAATAGTATACCTGGTCACCTAGCCATAGCAGAAAGCTGGCTTCTGGCATCTGAAAAGCTCTAGAAGGTCAAACAACCAGACCTCTAGAATGTGTCCTTTCTGGGGAATTTTGCTATCCTTGGAGGTGCTAATTTGCTAAAGCTTTTGTGTCTCCACTTCAAAAATTAAACCGCTTCTGACGCCGGGATGTAAGGTTCCCTGGGACACCCCCCAAAACCAAGTTTCTTAGACACTCTCTGTGGTGGGAAGAGGTGGGCACCGGAAGACAAGCGGACGTCCTGGAGAAAGCTTCTGGTTGTTATTTGTCAGAGAATCCTAATTCGAATCCAAGTGGGAGCTCGCCATTATCGGAGACTCACACAGCTCCAGGTAAACAGCTAACGAGCAGGCTGCCAGTTCCATTTTTATCAAGAGCCCTCCGAGACTCAACCGTGCCATTTCATAAAATATGCAGATGATAGTGCGGCAGAAGAGCAAAGGCTTTGAAAATGATTCACACAACCTAAAAATGATGTTGAAAAGGGAGGAATTAAATATTCACAAAGTGAGAGAAATTAAGGCATATTAACTGTTAGAATGTGGAAATGAAATGACTAACATGCATAGAGTTGATGAGAACTGCATGATTACAGATCTGTCAAAAGTTTCTAATTCTGACACCGCTCGATGTGGAGGTGCTTGTTGGCTGGTGAGGGCAAAAAATTAGGCATGGGACAAGCCATGCGATGCTGACAGATCAGAGTCAGAGGGAAGAAGACACAGCAGTGATTAACATTAGGCCCCGTTCTGTGCTGAGGGTGAACTCCATGATCATAAAATGAATACTAATTACAGGCACAAAACAGACTTTGCGTTGACTGGACGCTGGAAGCTGAATATGGCTATTAAGTCCATAATGAGGAAGGCAAGAGAAAGCCTACAAGCCACAGAGGCTAAATTCGGTGAGGTCATCCCTACCCTCCACACTTAGGGGATGGAAAGCCAAATTGTGGCCCATCCAAACTAGAATTAACGGTAATTATTATATAATATGTAATGATGGGATTTAAATGGCTAACACATTTTCTCTGCTGAGATCATTTAGACATGATTCATACAAATGATTAAATTAATAGATCTTCCTCTTTTCAGACTGCCAGGAAGCTTAAACTAGATTTTTCAACAGAGACTGATCCTAGTGAAATCATATGAATAGAGAGATTTACGGAAATTGCAGGAGGAATTGGTTCGGTATATAAGAGCACACCAGGGTTTTGAGAAATTGACAAATTCACCTCAAGAATGAGGTCTCAGCTCTTGGTCCTGGCTTTTTTTTTTTTAATCTAGCTATTTTAAGAGAGATTTTTAGAAGGTGAATATATGAAATCAACCTCCACAAAATAAAAAGACACAAAACTGATGCCCAAATATTCACAGAGATAAACAGTTGCTTTCTCTGCATTTAAAATGGAACTGCTTTTTAAAGGAAATAATTGATATATCTAAAAATTCATTTGAATAACAATGGGAAGATGATTCAGAAAATCTAAAATTTAGTATAAATTAAAAAGAATGCAAAAGGCACAGAATTTGCATATGAGGTATTCATGACTTCAGTGCAGTATCCAAAATTTTCAGAAAAGAAAAACCAAGAAAAGGATAAATAAATTGCAGACAAAAAGAAGAGCTCAAAATCATTTTGATAAAGCATTTCTCTACTAACATTTCTGCTTAAACCTGATCTTTGTTGTTGGATTTCAGACTGTTCATTTTTTCTTTTTTTCTTCCCGCAGAAGTATAAAGCAGTTATCAGGGACATGAGGAAATGCCGGATATCAACTGTGTGTTCAGAGTGGAGAGTTTTTTAGTCCCATCAGCTGCACAGCGAATGAGCAAATTAACAGGCACTTGGGGAGGAAGCCCACAGTATGAGACTCAGGCATGTAATAATTAACATAGCCTTGGTACTTTCGTGGCATCTTGGGATGAAAATATTAATCATTCACAGCTGTGATCGTCTCAAAATCTCCTATTTTATGGCTTTGACACATCCATGAATAATGCCATTTACTATAATGTGCAGCATATCAGAAAGAATATTTTTATAGTATGGCTGCTTCTCTAGAATATATCGTAAAACCCACGCAAAAGCCTGGCTCCCTGCAGCATCTACGGAGAAAAAGAACACGACACAACCCTACTGCAATACTACACTTTATTGAGCACCGACTATGTGCCAGCATTTCCGTGTACTCTGAGTTTAAGCCCTACAATGACACAATGAGAGCAGTGCTATTATATTTCTATTCTGTAAATGATGAAATGGGGAGGATAGAGAAGTTCTGGTGGAGCTGCCAAATAAGCAGAG
The DNA here is from genome assembly GCA_027257055.1 of Cephalopachus bancanus. Classification (NCBI taxonomy): domain Eukaryota; kingdom Metazoa; phylum Chordata; class Mammalia; order Primates; family Tarsiidae; genus Cephalopachus; species Cephalopachus bancanus. Next base: position 2,557,130 of record JAPVLO010000335.1, on the reverse strand, counting down.
GTGGAATATGAACCTAGTCTGTTTTGTGCTGAAGCCCACACTCTTTCCAGAGCTTGGGATTCAAAGAAACCTCTAAATATGACTGTGACATTGGTTTCCACAGTGCCCTCATCCTTTTCGGTCTCCTGAGGATCACCTTGGCAATTAATTCATTTAGAGAATTCATTCAGATTTTTGCTCCCTCTGCTTCATCACTTTCGTCAGCCTTCTTTTACTCTTTTCTTGATTTGAGCGTCAGCTCAAGTTCATGCCCTTGCCAATTCATTCGCCATGCTGCGGTTAGACAGAGAGTTTCCCAATGTACATCGAGTTGGGAAACTTCCCTGCCTAACATATTTACATTTTATCCCCATTGCACTTAGGGTAAATGTGGACAATTCATTGCCTACAATGTCCCAGGTGATCTTGAACATCATTTTCCCCCACCTTCATCTCCTGTATCCCTTGATCCAGATCTTTACCAACACCCAACAAAGGGGAGGATGCTGTGTTCCCCCAAGCTGCCAGTCTCATCCCATCTCAAGCCCTCCACATGCCAAGATGCCTCTCTCTACCTATAATGTCGCTTCTTCTGCTCCAGCTCCCCCACCCCATTCCTTGGCAAGTTCCTTCTCATTCTTTGGATCTTCCCTTAAATCTCGCTTTCCCAGAGTTGAATGTCTAGTCTACTTGGAATTTTGTACATGCTCTCATTACATTATAGACATTAACCTGGCAACCATCACAATTATAATTGTTTGTGAGATTGTTTGTGTGATAACATCTGGCCTCCAAAATAGATGTTAGTCTCCATGATGGCAGAGACTGAATTCTCAGTGTCAGGCATGCAGTTGGTGCTCAATAAATGTGTGCTGAAAAAAGAAAGGAGTGAAGAAAAGACTGCATGGAGCATCTTCATTCTTGGCCAGCATTCTTTCCTAGTACGCTTTCCCTATTGTTCAACTCAACAGAGAAGACTTTTCTCACTGACATTCACACCACCTGGCAACAGCCAGCGAGGGTTGCATCATGAACACCTGGGGAGGGCTGAGTGTGTGCTCTGGGAACTCGTCCGGAGAATCATCTGACTGCAGGAGCATAGACTTCCCCAGGCAGAAGGAATCATCCTCTTCCCTCTAGGCTCCTGAAACTTCTGCCACTCCTCTCTTAGGTAGTTCTAACCTTGTGCAGTAATTGCTTGTTTGCATGACTGGCTCCCTCACCGGGCTCCCCAGGGCAAGGACTTATCTGGTTGGTATTTGTAAGCCTTCAGCATCCATCCAGCATGGGGCCTGAGCACCTGGGTACTTAGTAAATGGTCACTGAAAAATGACTTCATCAGTTTGCGAACTCAGTGATGAATTGAATGAATAACTAGAAGAATCTGTAAATTAGTGTGTTAATAATAAAATAGGCAAGACTGAGTGTGAAATAATTATTCATATATTTTTTTCTAAAGTGTAGTGCCCATCCCAGTGATGGGCATTAGATAATTTTAAGGAATATATACACTAACTTTTAAATTTCAGTTGCTACGGAATGAAGAAATAGATGCCAGGAAAAAAGTTAACTTGTATATTAAATCTTTTATATTATTGATATTATTACTCAGGACAACTTGAGTTAAATAAAATAGTGAAAAAATATAATGGTATTACACTATATTTGGTACTTGAATCATAAAATTGGCATATGTGAGGCTTGGGAACACAGGTTTCTAAAATGAATGGGGAAAATCCCCTAAGATTTCATGAGTGTTTAATATGTTCCAGGCACTTTTTTTTTTTTTTTTTTTGAGTTGGAGTCTCACTCTGTCGCCCAGACTGGAGTGCAGTGGCCACTCCAGGCCACCGCAGCCTCTACCTGCTGGGCTCCGGCGATCCTTCCGCCTCGGCCTTCCAAGTAGCCAGAATTACAGGCATGCGCTACCACGCCCAGCTGATTTTTTGATTTATTGTAGAGATGAGGTCTCGCTGCCCAGGCGGGTCTCGAACCCGCGGGCTCAGGCAATCCACTCACCTCAGCCTCCCAAAGGTGCGGGATTACAGGCTGAGCTACCGACCCAGGCGGCCAGGCACTTTTTAAGGTACTTGGCTCATGGAATCATCACAATAGTCCTATGAGTAAAAATCATCCCATTTTTACAGATTCGGAGAGGAGAAATCTTTGCCCAACAATGGGTAGCTAGTAAGTGTTTGAACAAGTTTACAAATCTAGGATTCCACAGTCTTAACTTGAGCACTGGGCAGACTTTAAGGCAATGAATGTAAAGGGAAGCAAAGGAGCAGATGTGTGAGTGAGTGCATGGGGAGGGCAAGGAGGCATATGAAAGGGAACAGGCAGCCTACCAGGTGTGTGCCTGTCCTGAGCACGACTCAGAAGTAGGAAGGGTGCTGGGAAGAATCTTCACTGTTGTTCTGCCTCTTGTGTTTCTGCAGCCAGTGTAGAGCAGTGGCCATCTGGACACCACTTGGAGGGATGCATGCACTCCTATGCATGCACTTGTGGCTCATGCCTGGGGAAAAAGCCTCATCCACCTCCACAGCAGTTGCGGGGGGCGGGGGGCATGTCTCTGGGCTCATTTCCAAGAATAAAATGAGCGAATGTGACATGGGCACATTGGATCCTGGACAGCCCAGCTTGCTGTGGACTGTTCAGAGCACCCATGTGGGAGGAGATGGGAGCAAAGGGTACAGCAGCCACTAAGAGGGCCACTAATCAAAATAAGAGGGCTCCACATTCCCTTAGAAAAGGTTCATGAGTCATTTCTTAGTCTAGGATTCTCTTAGGGTTCAGCTTTCAATGCAGCACAATAGCTGGAGAATCAATGAACTCACCCTGTCTTTTCAAATCTTTGTCTTTTTCTCATACTTCTTCCTCTACTTGAAATACTCTCCCCATGCAAATCCTAAGCCTGAATTCTGATTGGGTGCCTTGTTAGACATCTCTCTGGGCTCATTCTTCCTTTGCTTGAGATTGAGTCTTAAATTCCAGAGATTGTGGTTCTAGTCACTGGTCACTGTTGCTTTCCATCCTGATATACAATGATATGTCCTCATTTAGTCTTGATCATGAGAGTTAAAACTGATCTCTCCTCACCACAAAATGCAAGTCCCTTCCAATAACCTCACCACTTCCAGTCCATGGTGGATGGAAGTAATTTCTGATTCTCCTCACTTTATGATACAACAGGGGGAGGTCCTGGGCAGCTGCTTTAGAACTAATCAGTCTACCATCCTGTATCCATTACGATTTGGTTGCATAGAATATTTAATGTACCTGGGCACTTCATCATTGCCGGAAGGACAAGGATAACCTCTAGAAGTGACAGCTGGAATAGCACACAGAAACAACTTGCCAGGAAGCTGTGATCTCTGCAAACATCAGGAATGTGGTGGATCAGGAAGCTGCCACTAGAACTTGGCTTTAAGAGCACTTCCTGATTCAAGATTAAAAAGCTGCTTCCACAATGACCGGCTCCAGAGTTGTCCTGTGCCTGCCATACTTGTACTGTCAAAAACAAAGACGTTCTGCATTATACCTCTTGACACAATAAAACCAGTTGGATACTGAGACTGCTTTAAACACGACCATGGGAACCCAGATCTTCAGGACCTGATAGACAATGATATGTCCTCATTTAGTCTTGATCATGAGAGTTACAGCTGGAAGAAGCCGTGGAAACAGCAGGAGTGTGACTTCAGCCTCCCTTCTATGTTCCATTTCTTAGAAAAATGCAAAATGAGGCAGCATCAGGGAGAAAGGAGAACTTCCACAACCACAAAGGCATTTTCCCCCAGCAGAATCAACTCAGCCTGCTGACACCGAGGAGACATGATCCTGTGGTAGTCAATGCAAATAATCCACAGGGATGGTTACAGGAAGTTCTGTGTAGGTTTTGAGTAGCTTCCTTAAGGAGTTGGGGACACTTGGCTTTGTAGACTCTGCACACATTTGCATCACAAACGTTCTGCAAATCTTTCCCAATGACTAAGCCTCTCAATGTTCTCTTCCCAAACACCCTCCTAGTGTTCTTACCTCCGCATTTTAAAGGTGAAGGAATAAAGGTCAAAACAGATGATACAGCATCACACAGCTACAGGACAAGATTCAGTTTTTGTTGATCCTGAGGCTTATTCCATTTGGATTCTCTTTTTTTAAAAAAAGTATTGAAATTGCTGAGACAAAACTAGATAAGAAAGTGAATATTTATTTGGAATGAGAAAATAAATCAAGACAAATCACAAATTTTAAAAAGCTAACAAACCACAAACATCACAAAAATCTAGAAAAATAACTTAATATTTTATTAACTGCCTGACATCTCTAAAATATTTTTCTGACATTTTTTGCTTCATTCTCTTTGATCACCTCTTCATGACAAAGATTTTATAAAATATTTTTATAGAGAAAATAAAAAAAATTAGTCTTTTCTCCAGCATGGTTGATCAAAACCTTTTCTATTATTGATAGTTTACAAATATTTATGTGAGCTCTCTAACACATTACTGGTAATGTCATATACATTTTTAGGATAGTTGTCAAATTTGGAAATGCCTGTATCAAATTTCTTTCATACATGAGCTGTAGGATTTCAGGGAAATTTCAAGCTTCTCTGTGTAGTGACTAATCTTAAACACTCTTTGAATTAAGGATCCCCAGCTACCAGTTTGTCACTTATACACTTACTTAATGGTGTATTAAGTCTTATGTTATCTTCATCTATGTTAGTAGTCCATGTCAAATCAGCAAGAAATTTAAACAGTGGAATTATGATAATTTTTAAAATTTCCATCAAAAAAGTAAAATAATATGTGGTGCATTTCTAATTGTGTATGCTGCATTAATGAGTATACTCTTGAGAGAACAGAACTATCAGGTTGACTAAGTGCTGATGAGAATCAAATCTACCACTTACAGGGGAACATATCTGACCATCAGAAGCATTTTTCACAGGCTAACTTCTGGTTCCTTTATTTTTTTCTGTGTTGGAGTCTCACTCTGTCACCCAGGCTAGAGTGTAGTGGCACGCTCACAGCCAATCCAGAGTTGACCTGCTGGGCTCCGGAGATCCTTTAACCTCAGTCTTTCAAGTAGCCTGAACTACAGGCGAGCGCTACCACGCCTGGCTAATTTTTAAAATTTATTTTAGAGACTAGGTTGCTCCATGTTGCCCAGACTGGTCTCGAACCCATAGGCTCAGGTAATCCTCTCACCTAGGTCCCCCAAAGTGCTGGGATTACGAACTTGCCGGCTCTTTTTATTCCAAACTGTGTTTCTCCTCTGCTTCCCATACAGTGCAGAAACCTTAGGATATACAAGGGGTGTCAAAAATATATATATACACTTTTTAAGTATGACATTCACTCAAAAGATGGCATTAATCAAATGAATGCTAGCATCACCATGCAACAGCAGAGTGGTCAAATAAGATGGTGGAAGCACAGTTGAGCAAATGTCATACTACACACTGCTACCATAATTCAATTCAACTTCGAAAATTAATACAGAGATAACACCTCTTAACATTTGTATGCATTTTTTTGGCACCCCCTGTATTTATTCTGCAGTGCTGCCATGGGCCCTGCACCTGACCACTGTAGCATTGGCTTCATTGGCACAGTGGTGTAGGAGTGTTGCTAGAAATCATTTCTGCACTAGGATGCTGGCGGTGTCTTAACCATAAATGAAAGTCACAGAGAACCACATACATATAGCATACCACTCCCCATATAAACCTATCCTCACTCACCTTTACAATAACCGGATCTCGAAAAGCTAATGGCCACTCTAATGCCATTTAATTAAAAAAGAAGTGTGGTAGAGGGGAAGTTGGAGTGGAAAAAGCCAGCATTTTAACTAGCTGTGCTTAACACATTATGTTCTTACAGGCAATGTAGATACATACAGTCATGATAACAAAGCAGTAAGACCCTTCCCAGGGCCTGAACTGGCAGTCTCGGAAACTTAAACTTGCTTGGTCTCAGGGTATATCGGCACAACAAGAAACCAGGTTTGGCATTTCTAACTCTATAGCAGGGCCTCTTTCTACTACGCCCGAAGAACTTCTCATTCCGAAAGGCATCTGCATAGTCTGGGGACATCTTCTTTCTCTATATTAGCCACAATTAATAATCAGAAGCAGAGACACAGCCACTTAACGTATATCAACCACTCTTCTGGGAGTGAGCTGTCATCCTCCAGTTCGCTCTTCCTGAGATAGGAAAATTGATAGGTCACTAGTGTCTATGAATAGCACTCAAAAGGTATTGTATTTATTTTAGCTGCAGCTTCAAATCAGTGGCTATCTGCATTATGAAGAACATCATTCTATAAAACACATTTGGTCTTCATTTTTCAAATGCTCCTGAAGGGAACATATGGTAATCTGTTTAACTCTGTATTCCATAGAGACACCTAAACTCCATCCACCAAACACTCATGCTATTTTTATTATAAAATTCATGTCCTTTTTATACCTTAAATATCCCCCCTTTCTGCTTAGATAGTTAAATATACCTGAGACCACAAGACTGCCCTGTTTACCATCAAATTCATGAGCCATGCCCAATAGTCATTAAACATAACAGAAATATTATTCATTAGGGGGTTGACAAGTACATATTGGCAAAGCCCATATTCTTCTGGGTTTCAGACATGAACTACTTTGAAGTTATTTGTTGTTTTTCTTTTTTCATCAAAACCCATGCTAACATACACTCTTGATTTGATCTTCTGAATTATTTGTCTCCTGCTAGAAGCTAAACTCTGCAAGGTTTTCTTGAACATCCACTTTTGAGGCTATATTTCAGAATCTGATGATTTTTCCAGATCTGAATACTGCTTCTTCTGCTCCTATTCTCTCGTCAATAGTGTCATTTAAAATACTGATTCTACTTCTTAAATATCCCTGAGCTCACGGCCCCTCCCTTCTCCCAATGCAAGCTCAAAGTGGAATGTGACAATGGGAACTCCAGGTCTCCACTAAGAATACAGTTATTATTGATGCTCAGACCATAAACCAAAGTTGGCATTTGTTTGGAAGTTGCTTGCCAAGGAAAGGAAGGGAACATAGTTCCTAAAATTTGGTTCATGGGATAAGTGGAGTTTCTGTAAAAAAACCAGTACAGTTCTTTTTCCCAAAGCAGGCATATACATGAAATATTAGCCTGACTTATGTTACACATTGCCGCATTTCCAGAAAATGGTCTATGACCAGGCTATTCTCTGTGGTCAAATATACATACAAAACACTTCATTTGAAATCCATCCCTTTGGTTTTCATAATGCTGATTAGCATATTTAAGGCTCTAGAAATCTGTCACTAAAACAAGCAAAATCTAACTTTTTGTTTGTTTCCAATTGTACTTGATCATATAACTCATTTTCCTCTAATATGAAGGGAAACTCATGCTCCAAAAACCACACTTTGGGTAATGTTGTCACAATAAATTTGTTCTATTTTTTTTCAAGGACATAGTATGCTTTTAATAAATAGATTTTATGCAATACAGGAGCATCACAGTACGGTTAAACTTTTTTTTCCTTAAGATTGAGAAACACAGTAGAAGAAATGCTTGCATAAAATCATGTTGAAATTTTATGTGAATCTCAGAATAAGAATCTAAATTCAGGATCTGAGTTCTGAAGAACTTGAATTGCCTTTCTGCAATATCCCCAAGTCATAATTAATGGAATTAGGCAACTGACTTCCATGCATTTATTTACTCATTCATTAACCACCAATTTATTATTTGATTTATTGAGCAATTACCAAGAGTGAAGCACACTGTCTTGGCACCAAAGATACCACTGATCACTTGCTCCTAGGGAGTGGGTAGACTTTGAAAAAAGAAACATTGTGTAAATAATAGCACAAACACGTGCCATTATGACTGATGTCAGTTCTGCAGAGGTGAGGAAAATGGTAACAGGATAACATGTTACAGGAGAAAATGGCCCTGTTTGGCGGAGATGGAGGTTGTTGCCTGAGGAGGTAACAATTGGGTTGGCATTGACTGGATGAATTGGACCAGATCCGGTTGGGGCAGGAAGAAAGAATATTCCAGCCCTCAAAAATAGAATGCGCCAGAAGGAATTTTATTGGTTCATGGAGAGGGAAGGAGGCCCTGAGACTGGGGACCTGGAGTGAACAAGAGAGGAGAGTGGAATGGACGGGGGCAGAGGCCAGGTCCTCCAGGGCCTGGCAAGCCAGGAACACATATGTGCATATTTTCATCCCAAGATGAGTGGGAGGCACGGCTGATAGAACCTTCCAGTCTTGTGGTAAGATGAAAAAGAGTTCTTGGTTTAGAGAACAAAATGGATTATATCCTGATCCACTTAAGCATCATTTAATGACAAAAGATGGCATCCAAATAAATGATGAGAATTAGGCAGCCTGAAATAAAAGAGGCTTCAGTTTCATAAGCTAAACCAAGCTGATGTCAAATCCAAGAATTCTGGAGTCATGAGACAAGAATGTGCTATTGCTGAACCAGCAGCGGCATCCCACATAAAAGCAATCCAAAGACTCGTCACCTACCCGGGTGGCCCCAAATCCACTCGGCTTGTGATCCTTCTCTGATACATCTATAAAATGAATTGGTTTTAATTACTGTTAAATGAGAAGAGAAGGTGGGATTTCTATCTCTTCAGCACAATAATTTTCTCAGAGCAAGTCATCTTTATGAATAATTTCATATTATCCCAGTCATACCATCTGGATATCCAGGACTTATTTAATGGAATGGTTGCCTTTAAATATTTCTTGAAGAAGACTTTTAAAATTTAGAGTCTATGTCTTCATGGCAAGAGGTCAGAGTTTGTGATCAAACATTACGTCTTAGGATTTAAAATATCATATTTGATGTGTGACGAGGAGAGGGTGATCCTCCCAGAAGTTAGTAGCTAGTTCTTGGAGGAACATCCCTGCTTGAAGTTATTTATAATCAATAATAGTGGTAATGTAACTGGCTTACTTCTTTAAACTGTTTCCCTTGCCTTATTTATCTCTGTAAAATGGCATTTCCAAGGCTATAGACACTCGCCAGCAAAGCCATTCCTTTCCCATGCCTTGTTGGACAGTTCCAGGCAATCTTTAAGTCTCACTGGATTGATGTCTCACTTCTACTCCCTGCACTTTCTTGGGCCCCCAAAGCTAGACCTGTTTTCATCTCCTCTTTTTGCACAGGTAATTATTTTGGATGTCTAATAAAGAAATACTAGGGAAAGTGAATGTGGGGGCCACAGCTACTATCTTGGGGTAGTGAGAAGTCCATGGGCTCAAATTCAAGTTCAAATCTCAGAGAAGTCATTGCCCTTCTTTGAGCCTTGTTTTCTCCAACTGGAAAATGAGAATCAAGTCAGGTTATGATGTAGCCAGCAACAGTGGTTGCTAGCATGGAACCTGGAGTGAAATCTGCCTGAGTTCTATTCACAGCTCTCCCATGTGATTTTGGAAAAATCATTTAACCCCTATAAACCTCAGTTTCCTCATCTAGAAAATGGGAATAATAACAGTAGCTACCTAAGGGGTGTCTCATGAGAACACAGTGAAAAGATACAAGTAAGACATGTAGGGTGGTGCCTGGTACCCAGTGAACACTCAGTAATGATATGATTATGAGAATTAAGATTATACTTGGTCACACTGGGGCTCATCCAGTTGGTGCCTCAGGACTGACCCCTTCTCCTAAAGTCACATGCCTCTCATAAACTCATAATCTGGCCCCTACCTGCCACACATGCTGACACAAATGCCCCAGTCCCTCTTCCCTCTGGAAACTTCTTCCTTTTTTGCATTTTCTTTTCCACATCTCAAGGCGATCTTATTTTCACTCTTCTTGGTAGTCGTGTAGGCTGGGGACAATGTCTTGTTGCACGTACATGTAATTGAAATGAATATTTCTTAGCAATAAATATTTGATGCATTTGTTGCATTGCCCCATAAAGTTGTGGTCTCCCTTGATTCATTCCACATTGGAAGAATATCTTTGCTGTTCTAGGGTGTTGGCATGGCATCCTGCCGAAGAACCCAGCCCCATGCAGAAGGAAGTTAGCACCCCTCCCTGCAGCATGAAGACCACCAGGCCAAATTTCACCGCAGGCATTTGGAGATTCAGGATTTTAATTTCTCCAAATCAATCCAAAGGTGGAAAGTTCACATTTTGAAATTTTACTGGTTTTGCGAGGTTATCTCTCTGCTGTACTAGAACAATGTGATCTATGGAATGAACGTTTTCAGTATAGTCAGGTTTTTGGTTTTGGTGTTTTTAATTTTTTAACTTTTTTGATGAGTGGGAGGCAGCATATTATAGTGTTGAAGAGCAAAGAATTAGATTTCTTGAGTTATGGGTAACCAGATCCAGACTTATGAGTAAACTGAGGTAAGTTACTAATCTCTCAGATATTTTCTTATCTAAAAAATGAATGAAGCCGGGCTTGGTGGCTCAGCCTGTAATCCTGCGCCTTTGGGAGGCTGAGGTGAGTGGATTGCCTGAGCCCGTGGGTTCGAGACCTGCCTGGGCAGCAAGACCTCATCTCTACAATAAATCAAAAAATTAGCCGGGCGTGGTAGCGCGCGCCTGTAATTCCGGCTACTCGGAAGGCTGAGGCAGAAGGATCGCCGGAGCCCAGTAGGTCGAGGCTGCGCTGGCCGGGAGCAGCCACTGCACTCCAGTCTGGGAGACAGAGACTCCAACTCAAAAAAAAAAAAAAAAAAAAAAGAATGATAATATTAATTACTTCATAAAATTGTTAATATACACAAATGGTTAGAACATTGCCCAGCACACATTACTCATCAATTCCTGTTTGCTGCTAGAATTAGTAGTTCCTTCAATGATAGTTTATAGAAACAAGGTATAAAACGTGATCTTCCCCGGGACTAGTTTAAGTCTCACTATTGAGAACAGTCTTGTAAGTTTTTCAAAGCCTACACATGGGTGGTGACTGGGGTAGGAGGGCCGGGGGGTTGGGAGGGTAGAAGATGGGGTCGTAAGAGCCACATACTGTTCCAAGAGAAGGAAAGACAAACACGGGCTCTATTTTTTATAAAATAGAAAAAAAAAGACAATTTATCAAATATATGAACAAGATTTTTTGGTTTATAAGCATCATGAAGCTCATAATATAGAATGCACAATAGAAAACAAATAAGGGGGCAATTTTTGACAGGTGGCTAGGGAGGGATTCTCTGAGAAGGTGGTATTTAAACTGAGGTCTGAATATCAAAAGGAATTACCATGCAGAAGCCAGGGGGCAGACAGATAGGAAAAATATGATTAATCAGGTATTTACCTGAATAATGCCTGTCTCGTTAATCTAGACCAGAGATTATTAAGCTGTGGCTCATGGGACAAATCCAGTTCGTGGCTTGTTTTTATAAATAAAGCTTTATTAGAACACAGTTATGCCCATTGATTTACATATTACCTATGCCCACTTTCATGCTACAGGCAGAGTTGAGGGGCTGTGACAGAGACCATATAGCCCACAAGTCTAAAAATATTTATTATCTGGCCCTTTGTTGGAAAATTTTGCTGACCCCTGGTATAGACTATATGACCCATGAGGGTGAGGGCTACACTTGTCTGTCTTGTTCACTGCTGTTTCCTTCAACCCCAGCTGTGTCTGATATAGTAGACCTCAGAAAATAGCTGGAGAGGGACAAAATGTAAGGTATTATGTGACTGTGTCAGTTGCTTTTGTTTTTATTTTTAAAGACTTTAATATAAAGTTCTTGAAATAATGGATTCAGAATGCACAGTTGTCCATTGAGAGAGCATCACCAGTTCCCACATGTACAGAGAAGCAGAAATACAAAGTGGTGATTCAGCCACACATTTTATTCCACCATATGAACTTCCTTTAGGTCAGAATTGGTTCCACCCTGAAATGCCCAGTGGTTCTGAAGGCTGTCACCCAATCTGGCAAGGATTCAAGGGCAAAGTCATTACCTGCTTTATCTTTGGCGACACCACTTTGGAGGTCACCTCACCATGTGTATAATGTGAATACAAAGCAGCAACTCCAGTGTGGCATATGCCAGGGTTTCTCAACCTTGGCACTACCAACATTTTTGGGCCAGAGAAGTGTTTGATGTGAGGCCTGTCCTGTGCGTTGTATGATGTCTAGCAGTATCTCTCGTCCCTTACTCAATAGATGCCAGAGCACCCACTTCTTGAATCAAAAACATCTCAACACATTGACAAATTTTCAAGATGGGAGACAGGAGAGTGAGCAAAATCACCCTCAGTAAAAAAGTACTAGCATACACTTCCTCTTCTTTCTTCTCCTTTTTTCTCTTTCTTTTTTTTCTCTCTCTCTCTCTCTTTCTCTTTCTCTCTCCCTTATTGTAGAGATAGGGTCTCACTACATTTCTCAGACTGGTCTCAAACTCTTGGCCTCAATTGATCCTCCCACCTTAGCCTTCCAAAGCTTTTCTTCTTTCTATGAAAATTTTTAGGAGCTGGATGCAATTGTTCTCACAGATGAATATGTAGAGATCTTTGATTTTAGTAGCCAACCCTTCAGTCAAATCACCCTGTGTGGACTTTCCCATCCAGTAGGGTATGGGTGTCAATTAAAGATGACAATGTTGATAATTCCCAATAACATTATGGAGAGTAATTTTTCCTACATGGGGAAACCTTTTAAAAATTGTAAAATTTAATCTGAGGTTGAGAGTTGTGTGCCCTCTCTGGAGTTGGAGTGGTACTGTGGTAGTTGCTTTAAAAACAAACAAACAACTGGGCTCGGTGGCTCAGCCTATAATCCCGTGCTTTGGGAGGCCAAGGTGAGTGAATTGCCTGAGCCTGCGGGTTTGAGACCCACCTGGGCAACTTGGCGAGACCTCATCTCTACAATAAATAAAAAAAATTAGCCGGGTGTGGTAGCATGCACCTGTAGCTCCAGCTACTTGGAAGGCTGAGGTGGAAGGATCGCTGGAGCCCTAAAACAAACAAACAAACTCTCAGGTGTGAATGCAATCTGTGTGCTATGATCCCCACATCACTCATAGATCAGATGTGATTAGAAACCTCTGAATTCTCTCTTTCAAATGTCTGAACTAAGTCTGCCTGCCTGCCTATATAAACCATGCTCTGCAAGACACAGCACCAAGAACAGGTGCACACATGGAGCGCATCCTTTGCCAAGAAGATCCAGGAGGCGAACCCAGAACGAAAGAGAGGACCAGGAAGAGAGAGTGTGGCAGGCACCTAGGTGGATTTAGTCTTCTCCACAAAGAAGAAAACAGCATTAATATGACCTCTTGGGAATGGAAATTGAGAACAGTGCCATCTTGGCCTTGTTGGATATTGAACTTAAACATGTATGCTTGCTTGGTGTGTTTGATACCCCTAATATTACTTTAATTTTTGATATATTATATCTTATTATTAAATTTATTATTACATATCAATTTTAGCTATAATTTTCCTAACAAATAAAGGATCATAAGTTGTAAACTAGCAACCTACAAATATATAGTTGTATATGTAATATATAACATGAATACATACACATACATAGGTGAATATTACATATAATGTGCGTGGATCTATATATTTGGTTCACATTTTGTTTTTAACTTTGAATTCCCTCTTACATTTTTTTTTTTTTTTTGAGTTGGAGTCTCACCCTGTCGCCCAGACTGGAGTGCAGTGGCCACCATAGCCTCGACCTGCTGAACTCCCAATGTTTGAAAATGGAGACAATGTCCATGAAAAATATGTGGACCTTTGGTTTCTTTTCAGTATCAGATAGATCTGAATCCACCACATGCTCACCTTTTTAAATGATGGTAGTCCACTACCATGTGCCTACTGTTTTCCACACACCCCACTACTCTCCAATGCATGAACCTTGTTGCTTTTACAAATTTAGATTAATTTCTTAGGACATGTTGGCATCTCTGCCTGCAGTCTCTTGTATAGGTTAATTTTGCCTTTATCTTTGACCTCCTCCTGCAGCCAAGACAAATCCCTTTTGACTGTCAAATAATCTTGCCCCAAATGCGTTGCTTCCACAAAAGTTTGCCTGACTAATCCTATTTAAATTTCTTCTTTCCACAATTTTCTCCACTCAAATATATCATAATTAATTTATGGCAGCAGTTTTCCAAAATGTACACTGTGGAACAAATATATATATACAAATTATATATTATGTAGACAATATAAGGATTTTTGGTTGAGCAAATTAAGAAAATTCCATAGTGCATGAAGTTAAAGAGTGTCTTTGCAGCAGCATTTTTCAGAACTATAAAATGTAAATGTGCTTTGTGACTCTTCAAGAGTATGTGAGCATTTCTTAGTTTTCCATGGAATTTTGGAAAATTCACTCAGTCATTATATTTGTTTGTCTTTTTTTTAAAATGTGTATTTATAGTCTCCAATATTTGTGATACTTGTTTCAGCCACAGTTATGTTGCAGAAAAGGGAGGTATAGATCATCATAGGGACACCAACTTTTTATTCTGCAAATATCACTAAAAAGCAAAATGTAACTACCATCAACAATAAACACCTTTGCTTGAAAAGTCATTGAAAAAATAAGAAAAACATAATATTTGGATAAAAGAGCATCCTTTCAAACTGAATACATTTGGCTTGTAAAATGTGTGCTGTTTTCCTTATTTCCTTTATTTCATTGAAGAGCTGTAAAAAACTTTTTGTCACAGACTGTCACCAATGTGCAAAACTGAATCTGGAAAACATTGGTCTAGATTGCATTAAATCTGGCAACAACACACACTCAAAAACCACTGTAAAAAGAATTCACACATGAGAGAAGAGACAGTGGGTTTCCAAGGAAGGCTTTTCTATGAGGTTGCAGAAATCGTTGCCGCAACTGGGAGAAAAGATGAGAATGAGGTGAAACTAGACTTGCCCTTTGAGTGGTGTTTGTAGGTTTCTTTCTACGATACCTGGTCTTACATTGATTCCCACTGAGGAGGTTTTGAAATCTTGGCTGAACTGTAGGGACTGCCCTTTGGGGACTGACATTGATGGGGACAGAGGGAAGATCAAGACGCAGAGTGAGTGACCTTCACAGTTTAGGTCAGAACAAAGAGAAACAGAAGTGGTACTTTGAAAGTTGAGCTAATGTCATCAAAAACCTTGAAAATATGCTATTTATTCAAACCATTTCAAGATGTAAAAAAGATGATGATGCTTGTGGTAGATTTTAAGGAGGTAGCAACACATGATATAAATAGGTTCCAATTGTCTGTTGTATGAATAGATCTTGTCCTTTGAGCAGTGGGTTGTTATTTCTTGCTGAAGCAAGTTCCCTGCATTATACTGGGTAAGAACTTATAAAAGTCCTCATGCATTTTAAAAATATTTTTGTTTTTCTATTTTCTTCATTTGTCATTTGATGAGTACCATTTGATTGGGATGATAAAATATAGATTCTCCAAATAATCTATTTTTATTTTAAGAACAATTATTTTCTTTTTTATTGTTTTACATATTGATGTCTTCTTATGAGATTAATAAATCCTTGAGGGTGAGAACTAAAACTGCACATTTTAGGATCCTCACTGCCTGGTCCCTAGTAAGTCCTTGCTAAATGCTTTTGTAGATAAATAAATGAATGTGAAAATAGGTCTTGAATGAAGACCAGAAGACAGTATGTTTCATTTTTTTCCATTTTGCACTTTTTAAATTAAACTTTTTATTCTGAGATCACTGTAGACTCACATGCAGTTGTTAAGAAATATCACAGAGAGATTCCTTGACTCGGTTTCTCCTAGTGGTAACATCTGACAAAGCTACAGGACAGTATCACAACCAGGATACTGACATTGATACAAATACAGAACACTTCCAACATCACAAAGATTCCTCATGTTGTCCTTTTTTAGCCACCTCCCTCCTGTCCCCATGTAAAGGCTCAGGCTCCCCACTCAGTCTCTGTTGACACCAGAAAGGGGGGATCTGAGACTCCTTGTTACCACTGGGTAGGGTAGTGCTAGCTTCCTTCTGGGCCTCCACTGATACCCATCTGGCTAGAAGGGGCAGGAGTGCCTTGCAATTACCCTCCAAGTGGCTTGTACCAACACTCTGGGCGCAAGGGATGGAATTGTCACTGCTGGGCAGTGGTGGAAGTCCTGAGGCTCCATTGGGCTCCTCTGACACCAATTAAGTGGGTGGAAGTCTTAGCTTTCCACTCAGTCTTCTCTGGCCTGGGTGGGTTGGGGCCACCTTCTTTTCTGTGTTGTGTGGTTAAGAAGGCCTATTATTTTAAAGTTTTTTGTTCTACTAGGCTGCCCTTTTTCCTGGTCTTTTGGCTACAGAGAACAGGTTTTTGTTGTGGCTTTTTGTCTTTTGTACCTGTTGGTGTGTGTTTTTTTCAGCCCAAGTCTGGGATGCATGAGGCACAGAGAAAGCTTAGGGAACTCACTACCATGTCATTCCTTGAGTCCTGAGATTCCCAGCTGATAGGATCTGCCTTCTTTTAGAGTCATCTTACATTATAAACATACATACACACACACACACACACACACACACACACACACACAAAATGTCCAGATTTTTCAGTTGTATTTAGTGGGAGGAATAGGAAAAAATACATATACTCTACCTTTTTGGAAACTGAAGTCCTCATTTTACATTTAAAAGGGGACCTTTTTAAAAATTTTTATTTATTTATTTGAAATTTAAAAAAAAATCCCCTGGGCATAATACATGTTAATGTTCTTCTTGAAGATGGAGTGGTTTTTTTTTTCTTTAAATCTAAGTGGACACCTACTCTACTCTTATTCTAGTGTTCATCCATCTACAAACAGTACCAATCAAAATTTAACTGGTGAGTAGTGGGAACCCCATAGCCAATTTAATATATAATAGACCTTCTATTTCAAAAACAAATTCTCAGTCATCTTGATGTTCTTACTTGCAAAAATAAAATGTATGTATTTGCATTCTGATGTATTACTTTTCTGATATCTACTACTCTTCATAGAGGCAAATAGTTTACTTTTAATTAACCTCTTGGCACATAAAAGAAACAAAAGGTCAAGAACCTATAGAAGCACTTGTCTCGACTCACTTCCACTCTATTTAGCTAAGGTTAACACAAACAAAAACACCACAGAATGTTTTTTCTTTCATTTCTCCTATAAAAACATGTTTTCCCTTTAAAAAAAAAAGTTCACAAATGTGAGGAATCACTGAAGTCCTTTCAAAATGGGGAAGGAAGTTTCAAATCACAGATCCGTTTTTAATGTCCTCTCACTTAGGAAATAATGTTATTGTAGCACATGGGTGTTTTAGCACACGTAGATTTGAAATTTGCCAGACTTTGGAGAGGGTAGCAGGAGTAACAACGCTGGAAAAAGAAGCCTTGTGCCTCTGATATGCTGATCTTCCACACTGGCATGCCAGGCCCTTGACTTGACTTGACATTTCCTTCTGCTATTTCATGGGGCAGGCCTACCAGCAGTCTCAGAGGAAAAACACACAGCCTAAGGTCTAATAATTGGAAGTAATTAATAAAAGGAAACTTACATTACAGGCTTATGACGTGGTAGTGAAAAAATGAGGCCCTGGGGTTATGACAGGAAATTTAGGGCTGAAAACTGAAAACTGAAAATGACTTTTAATCATGAAAATTATAATTTGAAACCTCAATGACTAGAAACCTACTAATAGAGTCACTGGATTAATTAGGAGTAGCAGATTTCTTTGTCTCTTAAATAAACACACATACATATTCATATAATCTATCTTTTACAATATTCAGGGCACATCCTAGGTCAATAGACACAACCCATTCATCTTCTCCCTCTGGCTTCTTACCTTTTCCCACCATTCATAGGTTTATATAAGAATCCAATTGATGATGGATTCTTAGTGATATCTACACTTGAGTTGTAATCATCATACAAAATGGTATAATCTTTCATATACTGTCTTTATCAAGATTAGAGGGAAGGGCCTATGGTTTTTGAAGGATGATTCATAAGAGTAGAATCGAACCAATGGTCCTCTGCCAAGGAACTTTCTCTAACAATCCATCTCAACGACTGGACGTTGTCCTACTGTGTGCCACCAGATTTCTCGAACATATCTCTATCACAGAATGTATTATTTGAGCTGCTTGAGGGCTAGAGTGAATGTCTCAGTTGGCTTAATCTAATATCCCCAATACTTAGTAGAGTGACCCATATGGTTAATGTGTTAGAGTTGCATGCATGAATGAATCTTCTAACTGGCCAACCAACAAACAAAAACAAAACAAAAAATTTGTGAGACCGTACTCTGGCACCACAAGACCAAGTTGAAGAGGTACACATAAGGCAGGACTGTGATGTTTTTCCAGACAGATGTGGATTGCAGCACTGTTAATGATACCAAAAAGTTGGAAACAACCTATGCCATCCACATGGGAATGGATAAATTAAATGTAGGATACTCAGCAGTTTAGAAAGAATGAGTAAGATCAATAAGTATCGACATGAGGGACCCCAGAAACATGTTTGAAAGGAAAAAGCAAATTGCAGAATGGTCTCTACATCATGATCTTTTTATATATAAATAAAACAAACACCAAACAATTCTATATATCTTGTGCAAAAATAACAAAACAATTATATGTATTTTCCCAGGGAATAGAACATAGATGCAATTTATTTTTTTAAATGATCTGAAAGCCATATATCAAACTTATAACTGGTTTCCTTAGGGGAAGGAGAACTAAAGTGGGAATGGGATCAAAGGGGACTTTACTACTATTCTTATTGTTCATGTCTTTTTGGAAGGAGAGTATTTTGTTTGCACATAAGACTTTTTCCCTATACATTCAAAGTTGGAATGTTCCTATTCTTAAAACATTTGCAAATGGTGTCCCCAGTGCTCTAGAATATCTCGTGAGGATTTGTGGGGCACGTTCCCCCTTCTTCTTCATCAAAAGCAGAGGAAAACATTCGTGAAGGATATTGTTTAGGCCAAGCCTCCTCATTCTGGAGCAATCTCATTGTTTGTCAACTGCCAGCTTTGACATTCTCTCTCACTTCCCACAGTCTGGCAACTGAGCAGGAATCTGGAGCCAATTTGATTCTCTCCCTCCAAAGAAACAGCCTCACAGTCTGCACTGTGTTTGGAGAGAACTAGTTAAGTGTGCATTTTTTCTCTCTTTCTTCCAAATGCCCAGGCGTGGGTGTTAAGATGGGGAAAATCTGCCTCATGGCAGAATTGTGCTATCAGCATTTCCATAAGAATCAATTTTCTGATATGTCTGGGTGTTTGATGGAAGGACTTGATAGTACAACAAAAAAGCTTCCAGAGTTACTTCCAAGAGTTTGCGATTAAAAACAGACAATATGGACATAAGTGTTTCATAATAATGACAAATATTGATTGAGTGCTATAGCATCTCATCAGCTCTATGAACTGAGTCTTACTATCATCATACCTATTTTACAGATAAGCACACTGAGGTTAATTGAGTCATAGAAGATCACACACCTAGCATCTGACAGAGCCACAATTCAAACTCAGACCTCCAGCCTCTACTTTTCCATTCTGCCTCGTGTCACAGTCTCTGTTATCTAGTTCTTAGACTACAGAAAACCCTCAATAAACACTTCTTGAATGAATCAATGAACATTTCACATCTGAAAGACATCTGATTAAAGAAGACTGTGCAAAACCAACAGCATGGCTAACCACTCTAGGTATAGTGACAATGAGTGGCAGGACTGCAGCTGGAGAATAATTCTGGGATTTTGAGTCAAAATGTCACAATATGATCCTTGACTACTCGCACACATGGAGAAATTTCTCTGCATTTCTGAACCTCAATTCCCATAAGCAGGATTCTAAGACTCCCACCCAGACTCTCAAACCCTAGTGTTCCTCAGAGTCCCGCCCTGCCTAGTGTGGATGGAACCTGTGAATACTATGGGAAAGCCCCCAATTGCTTGAAGTTAATCAAGAGTACCAGAGTGAACCTCTGATCTAATCAGAGGAGCCTTTAAAAGAAGAGATGAGCTCCTTCTGGCCTGAAAGAAAGTACACTGACGTGTTGTGAAATGCCTCTGGGGACCATGTGACAAGAAACCACATGTGACATCTAGAAAATGATAGCAGTTGCTAGCTAAGAGCTAGCACAAAAGGGGGGTGTCAGTTGTACATCTACATAGCATATTTCTGCCATGAGGCAGATTTTTCCCATCTTAACACACACTCCTGGACTATGTCAACAACCACTGACCTCCACTAATACCCAGATTCAGCCTAAGGAGATCCCGAGCGGAGGACCCAGCTAATCAGTACCCTGACTCTTGACCCATGGGAACTGTAAGATCATAAGTTTGTGTTGTTCTAGGCTACTATGTGTTAACTCTTATATAGCTATAACAAATGAATATAGGTGGTGATGCATCTATAATGACATAAAAATTAAAATGCCATAGGAGACTTGTCTAGCGCATGTATAATAGTAGTAACTTTTGGCCCCCTCCCTTCTTGTGAGATGTGAGGCTGTCATTTACTGCTCTGAGCATGAATGTGATGACTGGAGTCTCAACGGCCATTTTGGCCGATAAGGACACGGGCTTCATTAGAGATGATGAATGGAAAGTTGGAGGGAGACTGGCACCCTTGACCATCACCAAACACCCACAGCAGCCTGAACTTGTGGACGCAATCAACGGTGCTCAGTCTAGTCTTTTGGAGTTTTCCTATTGCTTTAGCCCAAACCAATTCTAACTAAACCAGTTACATAAATTGGTACATAGCCCAATTTATTGACTCACACTCAAGCAAAAAAACTGACAGTGCTAACTTTATTCACTGAAGCAGGATATTCTGAACTTTCTAGAACAGAGGAATCCAAGTAATTATTTTATATACATAAAAGGGTTATTCCATTGTTGGCCAAGAATTCTAGAGAAGAGAGGTGAGATTTTTATCTTTGTTGGGGGAGGTAGACGAGAGAGAGAGAAACACTCCTGTGTAAACTGGACTTCTCAGGCCTCCAACCTGTCTAAGCACATTCACCAGCATCGTTATTATCTGCTGGATCAGAGGAGGAAGAAGATCATCACAAAGGAGGATCAGAGTCTCTCACAGAACTCATTTTAATGCTTAAACGGCAGGCCGCTCTTTTTTTTGGAGAGAATTCCCATTTTATCATTAAAACTGCTGATTGTAACCCTACTAATATATGAATATTGCTCACACATACAGAAAAGGGTCTAATGCGATCAAACACAACACTAATATTAAATTACTGTAACTCATTTACTTTGCCTGCACAGTCTTATCTAGCCCCCCCACCCCCACACAACAAGAGCTTGTACATGCACATAAAAATCTATAAACTCGTCCCAGGAATACAAAAGCATCCTCTATGATGTTGATAAGAAACAGGACAGTCACTCTCTCCTGACATATTTGTTCTTTAAAAACAAATCAATGGCACGGGGATTTGGCACCTGAATGCAGAACAACGGCTTGATGAGGCAAAGATTGTCTTCATTAAGGACATTAATATTCATAGGGAGTAGAAAATCTGACACAAGAGAGGACTCACTAACCTTTTCTCATATTAGATTTTTACTTCTTAACACAATTACAGTCCGGCAATGACTTAATTAATGCTGCTTTTCGTCAGCCGCCTTTAAAGAGCTGTCAATTTGGTCCTGCAGAAGCTGTCAACGAAACAGAAAGACAGTCATCTCGGTGAAAAAGACACAGGAAGAAATTCAAACACTTAATAATATTCAAAGTGCTAAGCAAAGTCACATATCAACTGGGATTAAGGAGAATTTTTGTCTTTTCCTTCCATCTTGCTTAAGGGAGTCTTGGCAATGGTGCAATTGGAACTTGACTATTGCTTGAGTTTAGAAGATGCAGAGAAATATGGAGTGAGAGATATAGGAGTGGAGGGAAGGAACCTCCCTACCTTAAGAAATGTGGTAGGTCAATGACTTCTAATCCAGGGTGAGCTGGGTGTTCTGCTCTTATATTCACAGGTCATAGAGTTGGGAAGGACTTGAGAAAGCTTATTGCCCAAACACCTCTCTTTGTAGATAAAGAGATTAGCCAGTCCCACGTGTCTTCTACCCAGATGTTGAAACTTAAGCTCTACAGGCCAAAATTTCACCTGCCAATAGTTTTCTTAGCATGCTCTGTGTTTTCTTAAAAAATGTTTAAAATAAAGTATTTTTCAAGACACAAAATTTCGGGATGCAAGCTTTTCTTGAAGACTGAGAATGTTTAGCAACACCATGTCTCCCTTGCTTCATGGCCATGACCTGAGGAACCTGAGAGCCAGAGGCCCTCTCCAGTGTTATCATGACTCCTCCTTGCTTATACCGTCTTGGCTTCACTCCTTTCATTCACCTGGAGTCTCCAGGCACATGCACTTGACTCTCTTAATTTACCCAACTTGACTTCACCTCTCTCCAAACAAAACCCAAGGCATTTCCAGATGTCAAAACCTGTACTCACCCCAGGATTATCAGTAGGAACAAACTACACTGTCTCCAAGGAGAGTTCCCTCTGGTTATTTCTTGGCTAAAGCAGTGTACTTTTGCCACATGGCTGGAACACTCTTCCAGACTCTTAGACTACAAGAGGGTCTCTTAACAGTGACACGCTTGGATCATTATCTGTGGTACGGGTTGTCCTCTACACTGTAGGATGTTTAGCAGCATCCCTGATCTCTACCCATCAGATGCCAGTAGAACCTCCCCTACCTTTTCAATGTGACAACCCAAGATGTCTCCAGACATCATCAAGCGTCCCCTAGGGAGCCAAGTGACCTAGTTGGCCCAAGTCGTATGTATTCCACACACTGTGTGGTGCAGGGTTTGTTTTGTTTATTTATTCAGAATCAAGATTAGAAGCAGTATGAGAGTAGAGGCTACCCTCAATATCAGTTGAATAAATAATCCAGCCTGTAACAATCCACTGTAAGGTCAACTCTTAATTATATCTCATTAGCAATGAGTTTCTTAAATCCAGTCTCCTGAATGGCTTGGGAGAAGAAAGGTACAATGCAGCTAGCTATCCTTCCTGTTACACTGTCAGTGACAGGTCACACGGACTTGACAGATACCTTCCTTATGACTATGCACATTTTACTTCAGTGTTCAAAGATTTCAAAGTCTCATTTGTCACACTGTGGACCTTGACTTTTCGTTTGGAAAATATGGAAAGTTGGAAAATTCCATGAAAGAGCCACAGTGTGGGGATGCCTTTATGTGTCCTGCCTGAGAAGCTACTAGCAGCAAATCTGTGAAGACACAGAGGGAAATTTGTGGATTTTCTTTGTTCTGGGATGCTGTTAACCATCCTACAAGGTAGAAGACAGTCCCCACCACAGAGAATGACCTAGGCCTAAGTGTCAATAGTGCCAGGGTTGAGAGACCCTGATTTAAGCTAAGAGCTGGCAAGAGTAATCCAGACATGTGGCAAGAGTACACTGCATTAGCCAAGAAATAACCAGAGGGAAATATCCTTGAAAATAGCACTACTTGTTCAAGCTGATAATCCTGATGTTGAACATAGGTGTTGACCTCTAGAAAGGTCTGGGATTGTGAATGAAGGGAGAGGAAGTCAAGTTGGGTAAAGAAAGAGCATCAAGTGCATGTCCCTGGAGGGTCAGGGTGGCACAGAAACTATACTGGAAGGGCACTGCTTAGCTGCACAAAGAATGTCCAACAGGAACTCACTTGCCCCAAGTCCAACAGACACTTGTAGGACTTTGTGGGGCTTCCCCTTCCAGAATCTTTTCCCATCAGAGCTGGTCACTGCAGAAGAGATGGTCAATTTACAGAGGGGACAAAAACCTGGTGCAAAGAAAAGGATTCTGACCCATTCCTTTTGAGGCTCATCATTTCGAGACTGTTCCTGACTGACTGAGGTATTCCTGCCTATGGTCTCTTGAAAGGCTCCTAAGAGCATTTTGGCTGGTAATCCAGAATCAACATCAGTCCTTAAAGACCTGCCGGAGAAAACAGCCCAGGGCTCACCCCATGTCATTAATGCTGGAGAGAACTCAGATCCTGCCATTCCCAACACTGTGGGCATACTTTACAGAAATTGTTGAGGATATAAGCAAAAACCGAGAGGGCTTAAACCATGGGATTCTAAGTTTAAGCTACCACTCTGGTTGGAGCTAGGATCTTAAGCAACAAGAAAGCATCTTTGCAGAGATGGGCAAAGTCGCCCAGGCTGCATGGAACCCATTCTCAACAGTGACACAGTGTGGAAGCACCAGAAACAGCAGCAGCTGGGACCGCAGGTCAGTTTCCAGACTTGACCCACAATTTCTTCCTCCAACTGGCTTTTGAAGTAAACATAACTCTATGAAATGGATGCAACCATTGGAATTCAGGAATGATGTGTGTGGGAGCAGGGTACGAGGTCAGGCAAAACTGCAAGAGAGATATATAAAATTTCAACTTGTGAGTGTTTTCAGGGCATCAAGTAATTAATTGGAACTGATAAAAGAGTTGTGGTTGCTTTTATTCCTCAAGTTGTGGAATCACGTTATATCACTTATGCCTTTTAGAGTATGCAGATTAATCTGGCACTGATGTCAAAGACAAAGGAATTTGTCATAGGGTCAGGAGAAAGGATGACTTAGGTTTTAAAGTTTTATAACTGAACTTGTGAGAATTACTGCATTAATTATTGGTCTTATTTCTATCCTTTAACCCATTGACTGATGGGAGCACAGTCACTCAGACTGGCAAGTCCTAAGATATAGAAGCAAAGAACTGATCATACCTCCCTTCGGTACCCTTAGCCCCTGGTCATGTAGGGTTAAATACAGAGGGTACCAAAAAAAGTCTACACATTTCAAGAAAGGAAAAAACTGTATTAAAATTGTAGATGAGTACAAGTCACCTTTGACATCTACAACTACAAGAGGTGATCAGAATGGTTACCATCAGCGTCCAGACACTTTTGATGACAGCAAACTAAAAATAATACATAGATAACATCTCTTAAAATGTGTATACTCTGTGTGGTATCCCGGTATATAGGATTTGGCATGATATAGATCTGAGTTCAAGTCCTGGCTCTGCTACTTAACAGCTGTGCAACCTTGAAAAAGTTATTTAATTTCCCCAAGATTCAGTTTCTTCATCTGTAAAGCTGTGATAATCATTTCATCACAAGTTAGCATTTACAGTATTGAGAATTTACTATAAGCCAAGATGAGTGCTTTCCCTGCATTATTTTATGTAATCTTTTCATCAACTCTGTGAGGTGCAGGCACTATTTTTATGAGCAAAAAACAAGGTTTAGTGATGTTAACAAATTGTCCTGGATGATGCAGGTAGTAAGTTGTAAAGTCAAGATGTAAACTTAGACTGTCTTCGAGCCTGTGTTCCAGCTATTATACTATGCAGTTTCTGTCATGTGGTGTTGTGATTATTAAACAAGATCAGGTATGTAAGCACTTATCACAGAATATAGCACATGGTAAGTGATTAATAAATACCCTCTCTTAATATTTATACACATTATTTATACTCCTAAACATCACCTCCTTCTTACTCCCTTTTTGGCAACTTACAGTGAAATTGCCTTGTTCATTTATTTCACATTGGCTTAATTCTACACATTTCTGTATCATGATAAAGTCTTCCTTCTGAGAACTTCTTCTGACTCCCTTTTGTTCACAAAATCATTCCTGTCATTGCTTGAGCTCTTGTCCTGCTGTCCATTCACATGTATAGAGTAAGTAAACATTTTCCTACAAACCTGACATAAGTGTTTGTGTTTCTGTCTAAATTGGAAGCCTGGGGCCCATAATAGCATCCTTGCCCCTAATAAGACCTCCGCATACTGGAAGTTCTACATAACTGCATACATTGAACTGAGTCTGAAAATAGATGGAAAGCTTATAGTTGAATATTAATAGAAGTTGTTTAGGACTAGAAATCTCTCCAGGAGTGTGAGTCATATTTTATCATTATCAGATTCTGTAGAGCAAACCATTTGCCCTTAAAATCATCATTGAAAGAAAGACATCCTTGATTTTCCCAGTGCAGTACCACCTAATCCTTAGCAAGCCTGGAGAACCAACATGGCGGGACGGGCATAGGGGGCACTGATATTCCTCATTCTGCCAAACTTGAACTCAGAGAAATGTCACCCACAGGTGGTCCAGCAGATGCTCAGAGGGTGAAGCACATTTATCATGGAATGAACTCACTTATCTCTGAGGACTTTGTGTCTTTTGGGAGTCACACCTGTCATGGGGAAGACTGAGAACACCTTTCAAAGAAAACCTAATTTACTTAAAGAAAAGCGTGTGTGCCCCTTCAACAATGGTTTTGTGTACTATTCCATGGACAGGATGATGGAACAGACAATTTCAAGCCAAGGCACTTTTCTAAGACACCTGTCTGCAGATAACTGATTATGAAATACAAGTATCTCCAACGCCCAGGAAGAGGGATTACAGATGCATCCACTGTGATAGGCTGGGGCAGAGATGGATGATTGCACACCTGATTTAGGTGAATTCTTCCCTACTTTAGGGAATAAAGAAACTTGTCAGATCTAACAAAGAGTCATCTTCACCTGGACTCTCCTTGCCTTCCCCATCAAGGAATCTGAATCATGTGACAGGGAAATGGGTAACATCATTCTCATTCTATAAAATGGGTTCAAGACATTGTGAGAAGGGAAATTAATAGACGTGAAGACTAGCAATTTACTCATTTTAGAATTAGAATGCAGATAAAATAGAACAAACTTAAAATGCTGATCATATTGGTATTTTCAAAATCATAAACATTTGTTTGTATTGATGTAGATTTCTATAAAGTCAACTGCAATAGTAGACACTGTTTATTGAATGGGTACTGTGTCAGGTAATATTCTAAATTACTTACATAGCCTATCTGCTTTAATCCTAACGACAGTCCAATGTGGAAGGACTCACTATTTATATTTTGTGGATGGGGAAACTGGGGCTTGTAAAAGGTAAGTTTTTTGCACAATAGCCTAGAACTGGTAAGAAGAGGAGACTTGAAGTGAGGCTCATTCTCTTTAAGATTTATGCTGCTAAAATTATGCCATATAACCCCATCTCACACACACAATGGGTGTACAAATCTGTCTGTGTTCACACCACCAGATTCTCATGTATGTGTACAGATTGTATTCTGGGACATCTCAGATAACGCATGGCTGCAGAAAGAGTAAGATCGAGTAATTGTGCACGGCAATAATATTCAGCGTGGCTGTCAACAAGCCTTAATTTAGAAATAAACAAAGTGAAACAAAACATGCAAATGTGGTAATAGCAGTATGCTGTATTTTCCTTAGTCTCTTTGATAAACAACTTGGAACTCTGAAACAGAGATTCCACACATTTGGGTGTGTGGAATCCTCATCTAAATGCCTAACACAACTTCCATATCAAAGGCACACCGTGACAGGAGGTATTGCATTTAACTGCACCCGTTTGGGATACTTTTCTGAAGCAGTTATTGGAGGAAGAGATAAAAATGAACTTCTTGGTATAAACTTGTGCTAACTCTCACATTCACTTTTAATGAACAGGTCGTATGTGGTACTAAGCGTGTCTGCATTTCTCTTTAGACCTCATCTCTTCCCTTCGGCTGTAATGAGAGGGGAAGAGAGAAGTGGAGAGCCACTCAGAGTCCTGCGATAGTTCATAAATATCTCTTTAAATATGAAACTGTCTAAACCCTCGGTGGTCATTATTTATGCATTACGCTCCCTATCCAAACTTCTCTCCATATCATGACCACTCTCTGAACTCACACAAGGGTCTTTCAACATGTCAAACATTGAACCATTCTCTCTCAGATCCTCTCATCTTCTCTCACTTCTTTGCAATCACCTTTGCATCAGTCCAACTTCTCCCACATATTAAAATTCAGGGCAATGTTCAATTTGCCATTGATTCTGTCATGTCAACCACCCTGGAATCAGGGATGAATGTTAGAAATCATCCTTAGAACATATACAAGTTCTCCAAACCAAAGCCTTTTATCCAGAAAGATAGAACCACAAGCATGTCATTTTGCATCTAACAACACGCTTATTTTTCTAAAAAGGAAAGAAAAGCACATAGGGATAATTTTAAAACATTTGTAAACATAGGAAACTGTGATTAAGAAAATTTTAAAAGTGTGACAAATACTCTTACCCCAAAATAACAATTTTAAACATTTTTTTGTGTTCCTAGGTAGCCTTTGTCTATGTATTTTTTCAACAGTTTAGATTGTACTGCATGTAATATTGTGAATCCTCATCTTAGTAAAATATAATATTTCCACATACCAGAAAAAATGTCTTCTAATCATCAAGAAATAAGAAGCACAAAGGGAATGTACTTATTAAAACACAAACAAAATAACATAAAAGGAGAAGGTAAGAGTGTATTAAAAAACTTAGTTTTGGCTATTCCAGCTTGATCACTGGTCAAATAACCTTCCTAGTCTTAGACATGGTATATATGGTATATCCTGGATGGTCCATATAACTGAGTGTTGCCTACTTATTTACATTAATTCTACAAATG
The DNA here is from genome assembly GCA_027257055.1 of Cephalopachus bancanus. NCBI lineage: Eukaryota > Metazoa > Chordata > Mammalia > Primates > Tarsiidae > Cephalopachus > Cephalopachus bancanus. The sequence goes on along the minus strand of JAPVLO010000335.1, from coordinate 2,528,609 downwards.
AATATTCATTATTCATATTTTGCCTGACTATAAGTTCCATGAAACAAGGTACTGTATTTGTTGTAATTCCGCTATATATCTAATTCCTAGCACGATGCCAGGCACACAGTAGAGGTTTTGGAGGTGTATGTTGGATGACTAAATGACTTATCTCTGTTTCCCACATAATTCTCAGGTGAGAATTAAATGCCAATCAAATGGCACTGGGTTAGAGAATAGAAAAACAAGGATGTTTCATTTTGGTAGTGAACACAACAAGAGGAAAAGGGATGCAGCATAGTTTTTTAAAAAAATTATTCTGCCTGTTTAGAGAAATAAATAATTACAAGTCCTTTTGTGAATTTCAATATGTTTAGTCTCTGAAAGATTGGACCCAGCCAGGGAGCCCTTATAAACACTTAAGCTTTTTAAAATGCCTTTTGGGCAATTCTAAGACTTCTTCATGTTGGGTTGATGGTAATTAATACCATCCCAATAGTGCACCTGAGCACTTTATTATTCCAAAAGGCAAAGACAGGAAGCAGTTTTATAAAAACAGAAAGCAGAATTAGGTGACATCATTAAGTACTGGGCACTACATTGAACTCTGTGAGGCGCTTTATAAACCTGAGTATGAGAAAAGTTTCTGCAAAGGACTCCAGATGGCGAAAGAACTGTGGCTCTTTCCTGGATGTATTTACCAACTGTGCTTTATTTTCCCCCTTTAAAAACATGGATAAAAATAGTGCCTATCTTATAGAATTATCATGGTGGTGATTACATCTATTAATACCTTAAAGCATCTTAGAACATTGCCTGGTACGGAGTATGTTCCCCCAAAATGTTATAACAGACAATTTCCTTCTTTATACATATTTTATTTTCAATTATAAAAGTTAAAATGTATTTTATTGTAGAAATTTTGATAAAAAAGTAAACAAAAATCACATGTAACCCTTCAGCCACAGATGACCACTACTCTTAACAAAGAAACATCCTCATATTTTAATAATGTTGGTAGTTTTTAAGTGTTTTCAAATCCTTTACCATTTCTTGCTTCAGAAGATGGAGTCTGATTTTTCTCTCCTTGAATGGGGACCTGTTAGAGTAATTTGATTCTAACAAACATGTTGAGGAAGTGATGCCATGTGACTTGTGAGCGTGCCATGGAAGGCATTGCTACTTCTGTCTTACTCATGTGGACTGCGTGCTCTAAGGGAAGTAGGTCACCATTTTGTGAGGACACCCAAACAGCTTGTGGAGAAGTTCATGTGAGGAGAACTTAGATGTCTCACAAGCAACCACAACCAACTTGCCAGTCATGTAAACGAGTCATCTTAGAAGGGGATCTTTCCAAGAGGCAGTCATGGCTCACATCTCGACTATAACTTCATGAGAGAGCTAAACCACTTGTAAGTTCTTGACCCAGAGAAGCCATAAGACAATAAATGTTGGTATTGTTTAAGTTACTCAATTTGGGGGTAATGTATTACACAGCACTAGATAACTAAAACAATGGATATATATATAGTCATGTATAATGTCTAGAATTTCTGTTAGTTTTTTCCTTTCACCTAGGCTCGTTCTTTTTTTATAAATTTTCATTATAAATTCTATACGTGGCTTTATCACTTTGAATAGTTTACAATGGTATTTTTAAATGTTTTTAAAAATTGTCCTATTATCAATAGTCACGGGGGAGAAAATTCTGTCACTTTTTAAGTTGACTCTCCCACCATGGCTTATTTCCTCCTGTGGTTTGTGATTTCTGTTGCTAAATTCACTTGGAAGTGAGTCCAGAGTGTTCCTTAGATCCTGGGCACTTCCCTCTGGGCGGACTTACATGTTCCTCTGCTGAGATCTAATGACTTTTACCTGTGCAGGCCAGTTTTATGCTAATTTTTGGTTTCCATGTCTCACACCCAATAGATCTTATGATCATGGACCCCATTTTCACATACAATCCAGGCTTGGGATTCTGATTTCTCATTGTGGTTTTTTTCATCTAGGACACTAGGGAAATCATAAGTAAACTTCCTCACAATGACCCTGGAATGTAGGGGAGTTTCTTGAGTGCTCCCTTTACCAGTTGGGGATTTCTGACTTGATACAGAAAGATTATTTCCAGCCCCCTCTCACCATACAAACCTGAGACCTCAGTCTCCCATCTCCACACAGACATTAACATCAAGCATTGAATAAACACTTCGTTTGAGACTCCTAAGGATATCCCTTTCTTACTTTCAAACTTAGCTATGTATTTAAAATATATAATTTTCCAGTATTTCTTTGTTGAAGTGGGATGAGAGAATTTCATACATCAGCTGAATCTGCCCTATTAATCAGACATCCTCCAGAATCTTCTTTATGTGTAACATTTTTGTATAATTATATTCATGCTGGTTCCACAATTTTTAATTTTGCTTTTTCATTGAATATTACAATAAAATCACCAAAATTTCCCAAGATTATTAAAACTCTTTGTGAACTGAATTTGAATGACTGTAAAATATCTCATCAGAGAAATAAATATACACAAATTTACTTAATATTCCCCCTTTGTTGGACATTAAGTTTTTCACTACACTACTGCTAAATGGGAACTCATTTGGTCTTGAGTATCCTTTGGGGAGGAGGGAGATATTTCAGTATTATTTTTTAGAACTGAGGGTGGGTAGAGGTAAAATAATTTGCCTATGGCTGTACAGTCAATCCAAGGCAGAAGAAGGACCCATTCAGGTGGTTTGACTCCAAAGCAAACAATCTTAACAGATGCTCTTTGACTTGTATTACATTCTTTTAAACAATAAGGAATTACAGTCACATTCTCTACCAACCCAGATCTGCTCATGGAAACCACCAGGAGAACACATCACTCAACACAGGTACCGATAGAGCTGGCAGGTGGGACCAGCCAGTTCATATGGTCTCACAGAACTTGGGTTATTTACTCTGGTTCTTCTTAAAATGAAAAAAATATACACTTATGTAGAACTGTATCTGGGAAACTCTCTAGTTTAAGCTTCTGAATGTTTCTGAAGACCCAAGACCCCTCAACACACAAACAATGCAATTGTATTGTGTGTTCTGTATATAAACTCCCCTCAAAATGTCATCTTAGTTTCTCCTCTCTGGTATTTATCAGAGTCCCACAGCTACAGAATCTCTTCCCTTTCTGTTTTGCATCTCAGAATATCATGTTCACTGAGACAATAGCATCGAACTCTATTGATTCATATATGTTATTCAATCCAGATAGAAAATATTCCTACATATATGTGCACACTTACAGAACCTTTCTGTGAGGACTACCTTTAAAAAAAATTGTTGTTGCTTTATTACCACCTCTACCAATAAAGCAGCATACCTCCTCTTTGGTTAACACATTAAAACAAAAATTATGTCAGATCCTCTTTACTATCCTAAAGAGGATGTCCTGGGAGATGCGAGGCAGTGTCTTACACCATGAATTGTAGCTTACTATCCAATTTCGACCACAGTAACTTACCCTATTGTCCAAAGTGTTAGTGGCAACACCATGTTGCTTTTTTTCTCTTCTTTTGATAAAACGGATGCCTTGGTCTAGTCTTGGACATCTCATAACATGCCGAATTCCTCTCTGAAGAACAGTATAGAGGCTGGCACACGATGTGCAGTGGGCCTCAGAATACAATGAGCCCGGGAGTTCCATTTTCATTGAGAACAGCTGCTCATTTGCTGTGGCGAAGAGGCCCAGGGTTAGAAGGGACCGAACTGCTCAGCCTTTAATGTTTTTGCAAAATTATCTTGTTGACAAGTGCAGCATTATAAATTTGAGTCCATTAGCTAAAAGGATCCATAAATATTTGAATAATGGCCTTTTTAGAGTTTTACCAGTCTATCAAATTTGTCACATGTCCACTTCTTGCAATTTTCCTACTGCTGAAAAGAAAAGTGCTGAACTAAATCTTATGGGTGGTTTCTAGACATGGGTATTTTTTCCTTGCTTTCAAAATGGAAACGCATTGCTGAACGTAAGTGGATTAACAAAACCACATTATTATGTATCTTGTAGTAGCAGCAGAGGATATACTATCTATCCACTAACATTTCCCTCACCTTCCATGCTGTGGAGACTAGTCAGCAAGGCTCTGTTTCTAGCCTCACATCCAAGAACGACCCGGTGATGAGTCCTGGCCAATGAAATGAGAGAGGTTGTGACCTAAGTCTTCTCTGCTGTCTCTTTCCCACATTTTCTTACTAGAAACTGAGGATTCTGGGAAGTAGATGATGGAGCCATACACTAGAAGGAATTTGGGAACCCGCACCATCTCCCGAAGTAAAGCCAACCACATCAAACCATGAACACCAACACTGGTATGTTGCATGCTTGAAGATGTACTTCCACTTTGTCAAGACATGGAAATTTCAGATTGGTTTTAGCAGCTAGCAATAGCCCGACTAATAAAGTGATTTGTTATAAGTTAAAGTAGTAGCAAAACTTATTTTTATACTTTGGAATTTCGGATTTCTTTTTGTTTCTTTCTTTCTTTTTATTTTATTATTATTATTTTTTGAGTTGGGTCTCACTCAGTCGCCCAGACTGGAGTGCAGTGGCATGCTCCCAGCCACCGCAGCCTCGACCTGCTGGACTCCGAGATCCTTCCGTCCCAGCCTTCCAAGTAGCCGGAACTACAGGCGAGCGCTACCGCGCCCGGCTAGTTTTTGATTTATTGTAGAGACAAGGTCTCGCCAAGTTGCCCCGGGCGGGTCTCGAACCCACAGGCTCAGGTAATCCACTCTCCTGGGCCTCCCAAAGCGCTGGGATTACAGGCTGAGCCACTGAGCCCAGCCAATTTATTTTATTTTAAGGATGTGACGTACAATTCAAGATTAGGTCTACAAGTGGTCATTGTACAGGTAAAGTTTGGGCAAAAAGAGATCTCCTAAATTTTGGAGCAGTGACCCTCGTAGGTTTCCAAAAGGTGAAACACAACTTGGCTCTATGTTGTTTGTATTAGATTAGAAGTCTACAAAAGACTGTGTGAGCATCTTGGTGACTGCCACAGGTCGGTATTGAATATATCGTTCTACCACCTGTTTGTCTGACTTCAAGAGACTATGGCACAACTCTCAACCAACAACTACAAACAGCAGCAATCTGAATTCCTATCACAGAGTTCAGCCTCAGACTGTCACATTGGTGGTACCTGTGGAAGGTCATTGTACACATTTCATCTGCATTTCTCGGCATTATAAGTCTACTGATAGATGAAAGAGCTCACAATAGAGCTTTATCTACTAAACGATAACCATCTTCAGGGAATAACACTTTAGTGTCCTTTTCTCTGTCTGTGGAATGATTTTAATGGTTAACATTCACTGAACTTTTACTTTGTGCCAAGTACAGTGCTAGATGTTTTATAAACATTATTCCTACTAATCCTTATAATAACCCTGTAGGATTTACATAATTATCTCCAGGAAACTGAGACTTAGAGAGGTTAACCAAGTTGCCAAAACTTACACAGCTGGTAAGTGGTGGAGCATGAATTTAAACTTGGATCTGCCTTGTTCCAAAGCCATGTGCTGTGGGAATATCATAGAAAACATTATGAACAGCCACATGGAAAATTTATTTTATAACCCAGGGTTTTGCAACCTTCAATTACTGACATTGGGGCCAAATAATTATTGATTGTGAGGGGCCATCCTGTACATTGTAGAATATTTAGCAGCATCCCTGGCATCTACCCAGTATATGAGTGTCACCTCTCCTCCTTCAGTTGTGACAACCAAAAATGTCTCCAGACATTGCCTGATGTTCCAGGGGGACATTATTGCCCACAGGTGAGAAACACTACTATAATCTGTTAGAAATAAATTTTCTTCCCCTAAGGAACGGAAGCAGTCCTTTTTTTCTGATAAAGAAAATGATATAAGAGATTGTGTCTCCATTTTTGCTGTTGGTGCCAAGGAACTCAAAGACAAATTTAAATTTAAACTATAGCAAATAGATATTCTCATTGTCCTAAAGAATTTTCATTGATCATTTTTTCTAATTATTGATCTTCTCTTTTTCCCTGCCTTCCTTATTTCTCTACTTTTCCCCCATTGTGGCTGTCTTTCTCTAAAATAATTTGAAATGCTTTACAGAAGATAGCAAGGTATAAACACAAAAATATATTTTTTTAACTGATTTTGAAATCAGCTTGCATAATTATGTGATCAAAGCTGAATCTTTCCAGGAAAAATAAATATTTCCATATTTTTAAAAAATCTTTTCAATGATTCTCTCTGACATTAAAAAAATCAAAGTTGGATTAAAAAATTGAATTTAATTGAAATGTTCTGGATCCCAGAATCATATTTTAAAATGGATTCAGGCACAGTAGAATACTAGAAAGAATGAAACAAAAACCTAGAAAAGCTTTGGAAATAAGTTTTAAAAAAAAATTTCCCCTGCAACTGCTGAATAATATCATTCTATTAAAATATTTTTATATTTCTATAGTATAGTTTCTATGTAGAAGACAGGATAACAAAACGTGTACCTTTCTAAGATGATTTTTTTAGATTGAGCTACTACTAATACTCTGAATTGATACACAAGGATCGGTTCAGCCAGTTAAGAGACTCCACTTTTAGAATTCTACCACATGTTTTCACAAATGAATTTTCCAGTCTGTCAATTACTGGGGAGATAAAAATTGGGTCCAGAACAAAGGGTGACTCAGAGGCTTATTTGGAAATTTGGGATTTCTGGTTCTGCTTTGACAGATTTGGAAGAAAAGGCAAAACATTTCCTGTAAATACCATCGCTGGGATGGCTTCTCACTCTCTCATTCCTCCATCAAACAGAAATCTATATTGTGCCTTGAGTCGAGCCCCAGAGAAATTATCAATATTCACACATCTGGCACAAATCTGTTGGAAGGAAAAAAAAAAACCCATCATGCCATCTGTATTTCTTCAATCGTTTTATAGCACAGCTCCAGTCTCTGGCCGTCATTTTGTCACTCGGTCTTGTAAATATAAAGTTATATTACTTCTTGGCTTGTTTGAGGACATCGTTCATCATAAGGGGAGGATGAGGAGGTGATGTCACTGCCAGGAAAAAAAAAATTTTTTAAACTTGCCTTTCCCAATCCCCCACCTTCCCTGGAGTATGAAGGAGCCAAATTTCATCGAGTTTGGCACAGTTGTAGGAATTAACATGACTGAAATGTATGCCAGATTTCAAAACAATTTCTAACAGTTTCTGTGAGACCGTGTAAGCAACTGAAAATTGACATGTTGTGTTGTGCCCGAGTCAGCCAACTGCTGTCACTGCATAATTAGATTTTCCTGCATGAGAGGAAAGAGTTTCCTTTAAGAAATTATGAAATAAGGCAGCAGCTAATATAAGATATAAGTGGGCCTGTTATTCACAAAGAGGTAGCTTTCCACCAAAGAATGACTTTGGACACACGCATGCACGTGTGTGCACACACACACGCGCACACCCAGGAGATGCCAATGGCCCTGGATGTGTGTGCCTCACATGCTCTTTGCAAAGGGAAGAGGATTTACAGCACAGGCCAGATGGAAGTGGGCCCACTTGGCTGCCCAAGGAATGGCTGAAACCCAGAACCAGGAACAGATTTGGAGTTAATGAATGTGCGGTTGCTTCCTTCTGATATGGAATAGATGAAGCAGAGTATGCTGGGTGCCCCAATATTTCTTCTCTCCCCTCTTCAACAGTAAAAATAATTTTCATTTAGCATGAGGTCACCCAACTAACGACTATATTCCACAGGCTCCCTTGAATCTTGGTCTAACCGTATAACTGAGTTCTGGCCAATTAAGAATGAGAGGAAATATGTTTCCAGATTCCATATAATGTCCTTAATAGAAAAGGAGGGTTCCTTTCCCTTTCTCCCTCCCTGTCTTCTGAGGATAGAAGCATAGGCATGCTCATAAGCCACCTTTGACCAGGAGGATGATGTCTATATCACAGAGATGAGACCTGCACCCTAGAGCTTTAATACAGAAAGTACCACACCCCTGATACTTTTAAGTCATTCCGCTGACGTTGGATGGCCTTCTGGACTGTCCTATAAGAGACAGGTCAGTTACTGCTTGGCTTAAATACTTCTATTTTGGGGTTTTGTATAACAACCACCTTTCCTGTCTCCTAATCAATACTGCACACTTGGAAATAACCTTCACATTTCATGAGTTTGTCCCTTGTAGACACAGGAGTGTTACCACTTGAGGACACATGTATTTTTATTTTCCAATTATGCCCTTTGGAATAGACACTTTTCCCCAAATAATCATATATTTTTGAAATACAAAATATCACTCAAAATATCATTCATTTGTTCATTTATAATAAGGTGATTACAATTGTTATTTTTTACTGTCTGACAAATGAAGAAACTTTAGAAAAGTGAAAGACATTGCCCCAAATCACATGACTAATAATTTCTTTTCCTTTTGTTTTTTACATTATCTTTTCAAGTAGAATAAGAAATGAGTTCTTAGCAAACAGAAGGACGTTTAACAAATACTAAGTAACTGAATCAATGACTACATCCTTAAAATAAAGTAGTAAAGCCAAGATTGGAACTCAAATCTGTTGACTTCAAAGACAGTAATTTTAAATTCCATATTGTCTTTGCTCCCTGACTATGTCTTACACTAGGATTCTTTTAGTTGGATTTGTGAGTAAAAATTTCAGTGGCATTTGTAAGAAATAATCATGATAATTTAAAAATCTTCAATTGGTTTAAAGGAATCTTACATCAAGACTTTTTCCTGTGGCCAGTAACAGAAGTCTTTACTTAAACTAGCTTAATTATTGATGAGGCCTTGTTGACTTCTGTAACTGAATCCCCAGGACATGATTTGTGCCATCTCTCAGCATAGTTCTTCTCCAAGTTGGCCTCACTCCCAGGTTCCATATGATATCAAAATGGCTGCCAGTCTCTCCAGGCCAACATCCCATTCTGTTTAATTCCAACAGAAAGGAACCCTAAACACCTTGGTCTGATTGCATCATGGGCTTGTTTGTCAATCAATGACATGTCTTAGAGGTTTCAGGGATCTGATTGGCTGGGTCACTCACTCTAAGAGTGTAAGAATTCCCAAGAGACCAAACAGAGTGCAGTTTCCAAAAGAGTAGGAAGTGGTTGCTGGATAAACAGCATTAACAATTGCCCACTGTAAGACTCTATATATTCAGAACTGTCCCGCTGTAGGAATCTCATATGTTTTTATTATTCTCTCATTCAGCTTTGGCCTAGAATATTGTTATCTCCCTACAGATTCCTCTGCTGATTTCCAATCCTAGACACCTACCCACAAACATGTATTCACAATCAGTACACACACACACACACATACACACACTGTTCACGCCTCTGCTCAATGTTATTCTAATTTCCCTAAATATCACTCATCTTCTGGGCACAACACTTTCCTTGGGCAATACAGCACACATTTTGTAGCTCAGGTCTGCCCAAAATGGGTTGTGTAATCTTGAACAAGTAACTTAACCTTTATAAATCTTGATATCTTCATCTGATAATGAAATCATAATCATTCCCACCTCACTGGGGTATTGTGAGGATAAAAAAAATAATGCATATAGCACTCTATATCCAAAGCCTAAACTCAAAAGATGTGCTAGTTAGTACAGACAAAAGGTCCCTGAGTTTCCCTCCCCAGGCCTGCTGTCTCTGGAGAGTCCTAATTTGTCTGAACAATCTGACCCGAACTGCCCTTTTTCTACCTTTCACAATACTTAAAATTGAAACAACATTTATTGGCTCTCATGCATACACTGCATTGGTTTTCTGTCTTTTCAATAGTCCAACCTCTATGCCAGATGATGCTCCCATTCCCACAATGAGATTCCAACTCCTTTTTGAAGGCTAAGTTTCATAATTGGTGTAGTGTCAGCCAGACCAGGGTCTAACTCCCAGCTTCACCATTTACTAGCTGCAAGATCCCAGGCAAATTATTTAATGTACATGAACTTCAGTTTTCGTCTCTGCAAAATAGGGTTGATGTCAAACATGAAGACAATGTGTATACAGTGCTTTAGTATGGTTTTAGACACATGATAGATGCTTAATAAATGGCAGCCATTATTTCAAATCACATGTACTTTTAACCTGCTTCAATAATTTAATTTCCCAATCTGCATAACCCTATGAAATAGTCATAGAATATGTTTAATTGCCCTAAAGTTCAATCTTTTATGTGTATGTGATTGGATCAATACTCAGACATATTTTGCAAACATTATTGTCTACATGATCATCTCAGAGCAGAAGACACATGCAGATGCTTTACTAAGAAATTTTTACCAGCCACATTCAGAGCAAGAATCATGACCAAGAACCAAAAAGAACTGAATTTTTATGAGGAATTGAAAATACATGGGAAACTACTTTTATTATCTCATTGGATCTTCCAATAGTCCTGAATAATGAGCGACCCCCAAAACATAATGGCTTGGAACAATAGCAATATAATATTTTCACCATTCAGTGGGTTGATTGCATGGCTTCTCTGGTGGTTTTATTTGGGTTCATTCATAGGTCCTCATTCAACTAGATGTGCAGTTATGCTGTAATGTTCAAAATGGCCTCACCCATGAGTCCTGCAGTTACTGCTGCTATCAGAGCACCTTGGTTCTTCAGCAAGTGGTCTCTTATATGAGCCAAACCAGCTTTTTTGCAGCATGGTAGTATCAGGGTAGAGCTTCAACAGGCAGATTCCAATAGGACAATGCCAATGGGCTAGTGATGATCAATCCTCAACTTGCCTAGCTCATCCCAATAGACAATAACATTCCATTGGCCAAAGCAAGTCACAAGATCAATCCCAGAGTTCATCTGGATAGGCATTGGACTCTGCCTCCAAATGACAGATGTGTCAAAAAATGTATGACCATTTTTATTCTATTACAGAGAGTTTTAAACAAGGTAACATGTGGAAACAGAAACCAGAATCAAATTCAGGTCTGAATATTCCTGTACTCCTTCCAGTTTTCCAATATAGAGTATCAGAATAAACCAAGAATGATAATTTTCATGGTCATTTAGACATGTGTCTTACTTTTTTTAAAAACACATATTAAAGATCCTACTATGTAGTAGGCATTATTCCTAGCTCTGGGGATAGAGTATACAAGAAACCAAAGACTCTGTCATTAGAAGGCTATGGACATGTAATAACACTTGATTATTGGGATGAGAGTAACCAAAGGAGAGCAAGTCTTTAAACTGATTGGTCAGGAAAGTCCTCTCTGGGGAAGCCTGGGAGAAACAAAGGCAATTATGGGAAGACAGTTTTAAGCAAAGTTCTAGCAAGTGTAAAATCCCCAAGGCAAGAAGGAGCATGGCATCAGGGGTACAGAAATAAGCCAATGTGGCTAGAACAGAAAAGGCAAGAAGGAAAGTAGAGAGGAAGAGCTCTGAGAAGTAGAAAGAGACTTTCTTACGGGATCTTGAGAGCAAAGAAAGATGTTTTGATTTTGTTCTCATGGAAATAGGAAGCAATTGGAGCACTCTGAGTGGGGCGGTTGATCTTGTTTACATTTGACCTGGGTAACACTTGAAGACACCACAGCTCTAACTGTTAGGACATGGTATGTAGATTACAGAGCAGCAAAGGGGAAGCAGAGCTCAGTTGGAAGACTAAGTGCTGGATATGGCGGTGGACATGGAGAGAAGAGGATGTCCTGTGGCACAGTTGGCATAAGGGTTTATAAGACTTCGTGATAGATTTCTTATGGGATGGAGGTTAGGTTGGATAGAATACCAGAAATGGAGTTGAGAATGTCAGCAAATGCCACTCACTGGGGCCACAGATAATCATCAGCAAAAGGTGAGTCTAACTTACTAAATGTATTTGTTTTACCTTACTTTCAAACAACATGAATAGACATCTCTCTTGATTCTTTCCAAATTAATACAGTGTATTAGGTGGAAAGGACAAATGCTTTAATGACATGCAAAGGAAGAAATGGGAGTTCAGAAATGCACACTTCCTGGTTGCTGAGAATGTTTTATATCCCAATCATGTTCTCTGATTAGAATGTGGGCATTCACCTGTAAACTAAAAGGCAGTCAACTCTAATAATGAGAAAAGAAGAGATGAACATCATCTGGGCTGTATCCCACTGTCCACATGGACACTTAGTGGATGACACATCCCAATACAGTGCAATAATCATGTCAACAGTAATATTTCTCAATAAAATTGAGACATTAGCCTCTCCTTAATCCACTTCCCAGTTCTTATGTCTCCTTAAACCTCTCTTCAGCCCTTTTCTAATTAACAAAGCCTAAGATTGCCTTTGGCACTTATATGAATGGAACGAACATTCAACTTTTACATATACCTGTTAGCTTCAAAATACCTAAATCAACCCATATATTCAAGAGGCAGCCACATCTTGTCAAGGCAAAATACCTAGATCCCCATCTTGTCTAATAAATTACATCCTAAGACTTAGTTCTCTGTTGCCTGCATATTTTTTCGTGCATAAATCTCCCCCAAACAATAAATCATCTTTCTGTCTAACCTATCATGTATGGGCTCATTACTTCACACATCATAATTATAATCAACGAACAAAACTCAAGAAAAAAAATCTGAACAATGGAATAATACTTTTTTTTCTTAACATCAGTGTAACTTTGTGTGATCAAAGCTTATAATAAGATAGATGGGTGCTTTGGATGATTTCAATGCAGGTATTTTACATTTTGCAGAAATTCTTAACAGGTCCAACTACCTAAGGAAAAAAAATAGCTCTTTTTGCCTTTAAGACTTCTAACTCTGATTTTTTAAGTGCACAGATAACTTTAATACCTAAATTGAAAAATGAGAAGAATATCCGTAGGGAAAAAAGGAGCTCATTGCTGCCTCCCTGAAGTTCATCAAATGTTGTCACATATTTCTCTAACATTTTTGACTTGGTTAAGTGCAAATTTAGGTGAACACACTCTTTTCCCAGGGTTCATGGCAACAGAAATATAATATGTATTTTTTGATTAATGAGTGCAGCTCTACACTCTGAGTGATCTTAGGCAAACAGCACTTTCTAGAGGCAGAGGGCTGGACCAAGTAACCTCTCATTTCCATTATTCCAGACTCAGTTGTCACTAACTTTTTAAGTACTCACTTCAAACTCCTTCTTAGGTATATCTGCAGAGTATAAAAGCCCAAAACCTCCATTCTCAGGATTTAAAAATTATAAACAAGGGTGCATGTTAATTTCCTCCATAACTATGGAGAAAGATTTAAGTTGGTAATTAAGCAATGGGAGAAAGGTGAAAGAAATTCACCTTTAGTTATAATATTGCTTGGGAAATTAGTGAATCATAATTCACGTGCTTAATAAAAAAAATTCCATGCACATAAGTCCAAATCCTTTTTGAATTTGTGAGTTTGGGCAACAATGTCTAATTCACTGATAGACTAAATCCTCTTGTCAATCTCGCTTTTTGTTTCATGATTATCATTGATGCCATTTTGTATGGTGTTCTTGTAGTTATCAAGGACAAATTGACAATAACCGGGTCATGAGGAAGCTAGTCATGAGGAAGCCTAGCCAGTTGACTTGGAAGTTTATAAAATGCTGGCCCCACACAAGGCTGTCTCTGAGAGGACCATGTATATAGACCATGAATATCTCATTCTATGTTATAAAATGTTTCCCAGAATCTTGTCTCCTATTAGCTATGTGACCTTGAGCTTGAAGCTTAATCACTCTGTGCCCCAGTTTCCTCATCTGTTAAATTTTGGGGTAGTAGTAAGAATTTAGTGAGTTAACACTTGCAAATTGCTTAGGATGGTATTTGGCAAATGTTAGAGTGTTAATCTTGTTGTGGCCATTGTTGTTATATGTCTTCATTTAGAGAACTTATATTTGCTCTTCCTGATTCAGTCCTCCTCTGAGATGCCTTCTTGACTTTCCTAGGCAAAGTTAGTCATCTCTTCTATACTTCCGAACTTCTTTCATTCATAAGAAATGTGATTATAATTATTTGTTCTTACATCTGTTTCCCCTGCTGATCCCTGTCTGCCCCTTTATTGGTATCTTCTCTCCAAATAGTCTTTTGTGTATCCAGCCCAGGCACCAGCATATTCCTTGCACATGTGAATGAAGGAATGCATTTGCTCTTGGCAAGTCAATTGGCAAAGAATTTAGGTTGGTTCTAGAAATAAATATGAAAACAATAAATCATTTTGCTTAGTCTTAACATTTAAAAAATATACACTTGAATTAGAATATCACCATTTTTAGCCGGGCTCGGTGGCTCAGCCTGTAATCCCATGCTTTGGGAGGCTGAGGTGAATGGATTGCCTGAGCCCGCAGGTTCGAGACCCACCTGGGCAACTTGGCGAGACCTCATCTCTACAATAAATCAAAAATTAGCCGGGCGTGGTAGTGCATGCATGTAGTTCCAGCTACTTGGAAGGCTGACGTGGAAGGATCCCCAGAGCCCAGTAGGTCGAGGCTGCAGTGGCCGGGAGCGGCCACTCCACTCCAGTCTGGGTGACAGAGTGATACTCGAACTCAAAAAAAAAAAAAAAAATCACCATTTTGCAAGAGTAAGCAAATAAATTTAGTCAATGATCAATGAGTGCTACATTAGAGAAAAAATAGATAATATTGAATAGTATGTGCCTCCAGATGGAGAAACCAATACCACTTCTAAAATAGTTCATCTTCTCACAATAAAAGCAAACCTGAATAGATCAAGCCTCTTATCAAATGATCAACTTACAGGAAATACAAGGGACAGAGAAACATGTTACCTGACACTATGATGATGAAATTCGTAAGTTACAGACTATGGCAAACTCTGCAAGATAAATGACCAAATAAATTTTAGGGAAAATTAAAAAAAAAAAAAAACGGAAAGTAGATTGAAAGAAACTTAAGGGACATGTCGACCAATTGCCATATGTGGAATGTACTTTAATCCTGATTTTAAAAGGATCCAGATACTAAAATTATAAAACAAATCAAACACTGAATGGATATTTGATAGCATTTTTGTTTGGTCTACTTAGGGTTTAAAACTTTCTTGAATAATTTTCCAACATTCAAAACTAATAAGATTTCACATAAAATCTATATTTTTGAGCTTTCTTTAAAAAAAAAACCCAGAAGATCTGGTAAAGGGCCCACATTTCTACATAGTCATTAGAAGCTGAAGTTCTGAAGCAAGGGAGAAATTTTCTGAGGGTGACAGTTTAGGGAGTAGCATACAGACTGCAGTTAAGGAAGAAGATGCTAAAATCAGAAATGCTTTTAAAATCAAGTCTGAAATAATGAGGTCCTGGACAACTTAGAGGCAGAGAGAATGAAAAGCAAGGAGGAAACATCCATGCTCTGAAGTTTCCACAGGACTTGGTGATAGAATGGACTTAAGAGGTGAAGGGAAGGACAAGTCATAATTGGCTCCAGGTTGTCGCCTCCATGGCTAGAAGAATGAGGGTTTGGAGAGGAACCTTGCCACATTGGGAATTGTAGGAACAGAAAATATATTGATTTTATGTTGGAATATTTTGGAAGATGGTGACACAAGAGATCAGTATAGATAACTATTTAAGCTCAATCACTGAACAGCGTCCCCTTTGACATCTTGTAGACATTTAGAAATATGGAAATGGGATTTGTGTAACAGGCAGGAAATGCAGATGTTGGAAATCTGGTCAGTCCTCTCCTGATTGCTTCTAGAGATACAGGACCAAGAGGTAATCAGCTCTCCACTGAGGAATTGGAGAGAAGTCGGAGGTATAGATGAGTAGTAGATATACATGGCCAGTGTACATTTGATGGAGGCAAAGCAAAGGAATGTGTGTGTATGTTCTAGGGAAATTTCTTGAAGAGATCATCTCTTCTTGAACCATGTCATGAAGGAATAATAGACATAGCACATGACTGTGGAATCAGTATAATAAAGCTTGCATAGACTCAACCAATATTTAATGAGCACCTACTAAGTGAACAACTTATGCGTATATGTGTATATATATTTCTCCACTTGCTTTACTTGTCTTCATAACACTCATCAATGCAGATATATGTTATATATGTGCTCACTTGCTGATTATTATATTTTATTTTATTTTAAAGATGTGGGGTACAATTCAGGATTAGGTATACAAGTGGTCATCATACAGGTAAAGTTTGGGCCTCCCTTTGGTCCCCATTTTGCCTGGTTAGAAATCAGGTATCCTATTGATGTGCTCTACCCCACTACCCCATCAGTATCCCACTACTGACAATCCTTTTCTAATAGTATTGTGGTAAATGTTCAGGGTCCACTTACTTGCTGATTCTTGCCAGTCTCCCCAAGTGAAATACAAGCTCTGTGAGAGCAGAAACCCCTTCTCTTGTTTACCAGAGTATTTTCATGGATTAGAACAGTTCTGGAAACAGAGCAAGTTCTCAATCAATGTTATTTGGAAGTGTCCATCCTCACAGAGTTTACAGCCTAAGGTCAGAGGCAGAAAACTGAGCAGACAATTACAACACAGTGTAACCAGAGTGAAAAGTTCACGAGGTTTGGGAAGCACACAGGCAGCGCCCAGAAGAAGATGAAAAGCTGCTTCCAGATCTTTCGGATAACTTACCTCATGGAAAGAGAAACAAGAGTTTATCCTCTTTGCAAAGTTCTTAAATAGCGGGTACTAAGACACACAAGCTCAAGCTACAGGGATGACAAAACCACATCGTTTTGATTCTATAACCAGCCAGGATTCACCTTATACAAATTTAAAATGCTAGGTGTGATTTTTGCACCAAATTTGTTGGTCCCTGGTGCCACTCAAATAGGGTAGGAGAGCTGACCATGAGAATGTTTATGTCATTCCTGAGATGCACAAAATCAGCTCAGCCTTGGTGGAATTAATCTAAAGCACTGGATGAGATGTGTTTGTGTGTGTGTGTGTGTGTGTGTGTGTGTGTGTTCAATTAGAACACATTTTCAGCCTTGTGAAGGAAATCAGTGGACAGTTATTATGCACTATCGGGAGATGAGGGGAACAGACCCTTCCGCTCTCACTCTGGCTAGCCAGTTTGAATATCAGGGTAAACTCCACCGCCCTTCTTATCAAAATGCTTCCGTGGCAAAGCAGCAAGAACTTGTCAGATACAGATGGTGATGCTGACTTCTCAACGGGGGAAAAAAGGACCTAAATTAGACTTCTATAAAAAGAATATTGCATATTTATTTCCACAATAACACCCAGGAAAAACGTTAGTCAAGAAGCAAGCAATTGGGTGAATAAATAAGCTTGTCTTTGTTCTCATCAATTAAGTTATTACATCAGTTGGAAAACCAGTGAATTATAATACAGATGTTTAATGAAACACTGCTGAGCCTATAAGTCAAACTCCTATTTTGTGGTGTGATTTTGGCTGCATAGTTTTGTGTGTGTTAAACCGTATTTATTAGCTGATACCCATTATTATTTTGAGCAAGGTATAATTCAGTTGTCAGGCTCCATCGCAGGCAAGGAGATTTAATCAGTAAGAGCCGCTTTGCTACTGAGTATAAAACAATGTGGGTTTCATGAAGCAATCACGGCAGTGTGAAAAAATGGGATTAATTAGTATTGTACAAGAACAGGCAGCATGCTCATTAAAACCTTGTGAGGTGGCGCTTGATAAACTGCCACTTGATAGGACCGCATTAATGTGACAAGGCAAAGACTTCATTTCCAAATCCTTTCTGATTCTATCTCGCTTTTAAGTTACCTGAAATGACCCGCGTTGGTGTTTGGAATACAAAGATCAAAATGACTGCCAGGTATCCCTGCGCCACCTGGACTTAGGACGCCAAGCACAGATAGGAAAGCTTCAAAGACAACTTTTTTTGAACTCGCAGTCAAACATGAATCAATAACTGCAAATGAGGCAGCGCCAGGGGTGGTGGATTTGCATTCGCACTCGGCAGGTTGGGCAGAAACTAATTTGACAATTGGCAATCCACCTTCATGAAGGCTACATACGAATCCTGTCTGTTTACCCAGCGCTGGTGATGTTTGGAAATGTATACAACCTGAGGAAGTTCTCAGAGACTCAAGAGAGCGATGGGGAAGACTTGGAGGGAAGGAGGAAGGCAGTAACTCAGAGAGCAGCTCTTCTTAGCACCTCTCTGTCAGTGCCCACTGATAATCACAGCTATACCTCGCTTAACGAGGGGGGTACATTCTGCGAAATGCATTAGATGATTCTGGCGTTGTGTGAACATCTTGGAGAATGCTTACGCAGACCTAGATGGCATAACCTTCTACATCCAGGCTAGATACTATAACTCCTATAGGCTACACATCTGCACAGCATATTTCTATACTCAATACTGTAGACAATGGTAGCACAAGGGTATTTGTATATCTAAACATGTCCAGATACGGAAAAGCTACAATAAAAACACAGAATCATAATCTTATGAGAGTACCCTTGTATATGTGGTCCCTTGTTGACCAGGAAGTTGTTACACAGCATTTGGACTCCCAAAATGTCTCTCTTGGTTCCTAAAATATATAGTCATTGATTATTGTGCTTTGTTTCCACAGTAAAAGCATCTGCACATGAACAAAAGCCCTGTGAGAACAATATGCTTTGGTAAAGAGTATTTTTTTGAGGTGTTTTGAACTCGTTTTCCTCTTGTGGCATCCGATTTTATTCTCTCTCAAATGTGGAATAGTTTGGGTTGAGTCTTCATGCTGCAGTTGTTTGGAAAGGAGACATGCTCGTGAGCTAACGTCAGTGGAAATGCATTCACAACAGTTCCCCAAATCCATCATTTCCTCAGAGGATCTTCTCTTACCTGTATCCTCCCATCTTTTTACTTTCCTGGTGACTTTAGCTAACACTGCTTATACAGCACCTCTATATAGAACAGCTGTTTATTGTGGGTATTTCTAGGACCAGAAAATGCTGCTCAGAAACCTTAAAGTCCCTGCACCCCCCCAACTATTTTACTAAAAAAAAAAATTAAGCTTGTTAAATCTCACCAGTATATTAAATTAATGCTTTCTACCATGAAGTGCAAGTGCTCAGCTCACAATTATAGGTTGTTTGCAATTGAACTTGGGCAATTCCACTACAATCTGCAGATTCAAGGTACTGGGCAGAAGTCAGGCTACCTGAGCAGGCTAGATAGGATTAGCACACTGCTTTATCAAGTGATGTGTTGCAATATTATTAATTTAAGCCCTAACATCTCATTGTTGTGATCTGAGCTGCATGATGTAATGCAATATGACAGCCATTGAATTAATAGAAAATGGAATTCATCTCTCAAAATTTCACACAAAATAAAGGCACAGAGACAGACAAAAATAAAGGGAGAAAGACAGACAGATAAATACCTTTAATACTTTTCTCTATTCAAATGAGTCTGCCTCTATCTGGCAGCATTTGGAGTATTATATAGCTTCAGCCCATTTGCACTGAGACCCCGTCATCTTATTTATTCCTCTGTAATGCAAAGTAGTGAATATGTTCCTATTTTGTTTCTTTTATTTTAGCAAGTGAATTGCATCGAGGTAATATGCTGTAAGTGGAGGTTCAAGCATTACCATTTATGCATGACACAGTAATAGGAAATTTTCTGCCCCTCTTAGCTTGATGAGAACCTTCTGCAAAGACACTACCACTGCTTCAGGTAGTAGCCACCTTCTTGATTTATAATCTTATGGTGGCGGAAGAGGTGAGCTGGGTAATTTAAATCACTAGATTTCTCTAATGAACTAGGGCCAGGGAGAAAGCACTTTACATTGTAAAGGCTCCATTTCACCTTCCTTATGCCCCACATACTTTATCTCCAAATTTTTACATTATTTATACAAAAAGGGAAATGGTTCTCTCACAGGAAAATGAGTGAGCAAAGCATCTCCACTGATAGAATTTCTTCTACAATCCACTGCAAATCAGATACCCTCTCTCAGGGCAATCAAAATAGGGTTGCCAGATTTCACAAATAAAAATACAGGGTATCCATTTAAATTTGAATATCAGATAAACACTAAATAATGCAATATGGAGGACATGCTTATGTCACAAGTTATTTGTTGCTTATCTAAAATTCAGATTTAACCGGGCACCCTGTGCTTTATCTGGAATCTTAAACTAAGAGGAAGGTAGAAAGGAGTCATACTTAACCCAGTGAGGGCATGACATGAAATGCCAGGAGATAATGCTCCACAAAGCTTGGGAAAATCTACTGTACAGGGAAGCTTTCTGGTCTTTCTGCCTCTTGGTGCTGCATTTTACTCAGCAGATGACTGAAGGCTTCACTGAGCTCTGAAATCATCTATCAGTCACTTATTTTCCAACATGGATTGGCAATTTTAAAATGATGCTTCCTTACATATTAACCTCAAAGAGACTTTTCTACTGTTATATTTTGTATACAGAAAATGCAGTGGTTTGCAAACCTGAGAACTTCTAGAACCTTCCACCATCATCACACAAACAGCAAATGTCTCCAGCTATCTCCACAGACCACAGTTTCAAAAACATTAAACAGATATACAAACAAATACATGCAGGTGCGTGTCTATAGAAGCATCATTCACAATATCCAAAAGTGTTACAAATACAACCCAAAGGGCCATCAACCGGTGAAATGATAACCAAATTATGGTCTATACCTACAGTGAAGTATTATTCTCTGGAATGAAATACTGACACATGTTACAATGTGGATAAACCTTAAAATTATGCTTACTGAAAGAAACCAAACACAGAAGGTCACATATCTTAATGATTCTTTTTATATGAAAAGTACAGAATAGGTAAATCTTCAGCAACCCATGGCAAATCAGGGGTTGTTAGGAACCAGGAAGGGTAGGAGCTGGAGGGTGGATGGGGGAGTAATTGCTGATGGATACAGGAGTCTTTTTGGAGAGAGGAAAATGTTTTGGAACTAAATAGAGGTGGCAGTCACACAGAACTGTCAATATGCTAAGTGCCACTAAACTGTTCACTCTAAAATGATTAATTTTATGTTTAGTGAATGTCATTTCAATACAAATAAATAAACAAATAATCAAAAAAGCCATTGATCTTAGTGAGAAAATAGAGTTTGCTAGTCTGTCTTTGGACTCGTTTTGAATTCTTTATTTTTTATTTACTTATTTTTTTTAGAGGCAAGTTCCTGCTATGTTGCCCAGGTTGGTCTCAAACTCCTGGCCTCAAGATTTTCTCCCTCTTCAGCCTCTCAAAGTGCTGAGATTACAGGCATGAATCACTATGCCTGGCCTGAGTTCTTTACTAGCTGCAAAAAGACCTCCTCATTTTCCGTAATGCTTATTGACTAACATACATTTCTATATAAGGTATTATAACTAAAATAACATGAATTGTGTACCTATAAAAGAGTCTTGGGTAGCAATACAGATGCTTTGTGCAAATTAGAAAAAGTGCCTTACTGGGGCCACTTGATAAGCTGAGGTTTTGAGATTCATGTAAAGTCTCTGTTGCACGTTCTTCTTTGTCTTAAAAAAAAAACCTTAGATAGGCCCAGTGGCTTATGACCGCAATCCCAGCACTTTGGGAGGCAGAGGTGAGAGGATTGCCTGAGCCCAGGGGTTCAAGACTAGCCTGGGCAACTAGGTGAGACTTCATATCTACAATAAATCAAAAAAATAGCCAGGTGTGGTGGCACACACCTGTAGTTCCAGCTATTTAGAAGGCTAAGGCAGAAGGATCGCCTGAGCCCAGTAGGTCAAGGCTGTGGTGGCTGTGATCATGCCACTACACTCCACCCTGGGCAGCAGAGTGAGACATTAACTCAAAAAAATTAAAAATTAAAAATGTAAAAACTATTCTTCACTCACAGGTCACACAAACAATACTCCATGGGGCTGCATTGGCCCATGAATAGCAGTCTACCAACCTCTGCTCTATATCTTGATTCAGGTGTTGGTTACATGTATGTATATATTTATCAAAATTCATTGAACAGTACACTTAACACCTATACCTTTTACTGTATATATTTCTCAATAAAATACAGAAAAGTGCCTTGTAGTTGAATTAACATTCAAACAAATGCTAGCTAATATTATTTTCAATTCATACAAATAATATGCTTATTTCTTTTTAATTATAGTGAAGAAAATATTATTTTTCCACATTGTAAAAAAAATTCAAGCAATATCTTCTAAGGTCTCCATTATGATCCTCTCACCTCCCACTATTTACACACACACTTGCATTCCCTTTCCACAAAGAGAATTTGATTTACTAAAGCAGTATCTCAAACCTGGGAATACTCCAACCCCCCAAAAACATTCTTAGGCCTCTGGGACTCTTTGAGCCATAGTGAAAGAAACAGGCATCTTTGATAGACCAAACTGCCCATCCTATCTGGTGTCTAAGTAAGAACCAGCCAGGAGACCACAGACAAGCTTGCCTTTGATTGGCATGCTGCCAGGCCTTCCTTCCCGGTTTGAGCTCTTACCAACGTCAGCTCTGAGAGAAGAATGTTCTTGAAAAAGGAGATTGCATTGCACTTATCATCTAGCCGAACTACAATGTGAAACATTTCCAAAGCTAAGACACTATTTTTGAGAATATTTTCTGTATGTTCGTATCTGCATATGTGCATATTAGCATCACTCTTCACTCATGCTGAGGAATATTCTCCACGGAGCCAGCAATTCACAACTTCAGAGGAAGCAGTGTTAAAAAGTAGCATGAGGAAGGCTCCATGCAGAGTGGAGAAGTTCTCATCTATTTCAAGCAATGGAAGCCCTGGCATTGGTGGCAGTAGGAAATATAAAAGTACTTTGTTAAATGAAGCATAAGAGGACACGGGCGTGGCTGCACAAACCAAATTGTATATATATATATTTTTTTTTTCTTTTTTTTTTTCTTGAAGCTCCCATCAGAACTTCGAAGTTGAGAGATTGTGGTGGGTATACTGTTCCTAGCTAGAGTTTCCTGTAATTAAGTTATTCATCTTTCTCTCTCTTTCTCATATATGACAGATAATTGGATGGGAAAGAAATAGACTGCTTAATTAATGGAATTAATTTAATTATATTGAACAGTTTTTATCACTTATTATGTCTATATGTCTATGGTTGCCAAGTGCTATTTGAAACAGGGGGAAAGAACAAAGAGGTGCTGACTGCTGTCCTTGGGAACCTACAGTCCTGTTGGGTAGATAAGGTGAGAATCCTTACACCATCATTACAGCAGGCATTATGCCTGACCTTGAGCTTGGGTTGCCCTGACTCAATGAATTATCACCATAACTCAGGAAAACAGAACTATTTTTATATACATTTTACAACTGCAACAATTGAGGCTAGTCAAATATCTAGCCAAGATTTTACTCCAACCCCTCCCCAAAAGTAATGAAGCTAGCATTAAAACACAGTTCCATTCTATGTTTTCAAATCATGTCCCTTCACCATGTTCCCAAATACAACTGAATGAGCCATGTAATATCTAAACTTCCAGAAAAGCATCCAAGATGACTAAGGTCTAGAATGGAAAAACTATAAATGAATACTTTAGCTACACCCGGAAATAGCAGTAATTTCTGAGTGTGCAAAGATAGGAGGAATGGCATTTCATAGGAGATCTCAACTTACCTAGGATGTATTCCTGGAAATGTCAATAGAAAAAAACATTAAACTCTCACAAGGGAATTTCAGTCCAATTAAAACAGCTTCAATTCATTTGCTGTCAAGCATTATCTTTTTACAGATACCCTGATCTGTTAAAATTGATCAGAACATGATGAATATTTCAAAAAAATCACTCTTCTTAGCGGTGAGGACAGTGACATGTCATAAAATTTTGGACAACTGCACATGCTAGAGTACTGCAGAGAGCCCTACAATTTTGTTTGGTACATGGTCGAGTAGGGCGTCTCAAATACAAGTTGGTGCATACTTTATGCTCATAGAGGTTGAAAGGGTTGAAAGGAAAAAACAGGGGTTAGTAGGAATAAAGACATACAAAATAATTCCAAAGGAATTTCCAGTCTAGAAACATCTAATCTGTTTCAATTCTCTGTTCTGCGCTTGGTAACCAAGGACTCAGTAACTTTCCCAAACTGTTGAAAGGGATCTGATTGGCAAACTAGCTGAGTGCCTGGGAAACGCCCCCGGAGCCTCGGGGAGGGAGGAGGACAACTGGGAGGATTATCCTGCCGCCTCCGGTTGGCGAGAAGGATGCTAGGGAGCAGGAGGAGGAGCTTTCGCTGTGGCTCTTTGTGGCCCTGTTACTATGGCAACGTCCCCCTTTGTTTCCCTAGCTCCAGAGCTGCCGCCTCATTTAGCGACTGGCATTCAGGTGAGGCAACTGAATGATGGCATTAGGAAAACGAAGAGGTGGAAAAACAACAAAACTGCTTGAGCAAAGAGCACATGCGCACATCCTGGCACCGAGAAGTCACCGAGGGGAGGAGTTTCCGGACCTCTTGCCATTTTCTTTTTAAGCCAATCAGTGTCATAGGGTTGTAATTGCTGCTGAATAATATGCTTGGGCGAATTTTTGCTTGATTCTGGCTGTCAGTTGAATGGATGCCTTTCATGCGTTCTTCTGCTGCCTGCAATGCTTTGCTCTTTCTCACTCCGTGGAGGAGTCACTCCCCTAACAGGCTTTTCCCGACCACCCCCTTTACCCCCTGCAAATGAACTAATATTCTCCCTAATAAACCCTCCTGTTTGCGGTGGGCAGAAAATTCATGGCTATTTCATTGATTGTCTTGTATTCACCAGCTTTTGATGTCTTCCCAGCTAGACTCCAACCTCCATGAGGGCAGGAGTGATACCAAATGGAATGTGTTGGGCCAATGATAACATATGAATATGCATAGCATAAATAAGATGATAATTTTGAACACATGTGCTAAGGAACTGAGACTCTGAGTGCCATCTCAGTGGCTTAGAGTCTCTCTCAGTTCTCTTTTCTCTTAAAAGGACAAGAGTCATATTAAAATAAAAGAATGTGTCCTGAGTCTTAACTTATTCTTCTCTCACTTGCAGTGCCCGCTCCATGGAAGAACTTTCCCACGTCTTAAGGAAGTCTAGTCAGATACTCACTACTGAATAAGGTAGGGGGTGAGAGAATGTTGAATTGTCATTCAAAGAGTGGGGCAAATTGAGCTCCAGGAGCACTCCTGGACTAGGCATTTTTCTGTCAGGTTGAGATCACAAGAAACAGAGGGTCTCAAGGTCCTTATATATGTTATTTAAAAAAATGTATTATTTATTAATTTTAGAGTTGTGGGGTACATGTGAGCATTCACTACATTAGAAAATTACCTGCAGATGAGGTTAAGGCTTCTAGCATGCCCTCTCTCGCCCTGGTAGTGGACATGTACCCAATGGGTGGTTGGGTGCCCCTTATTCCCCCTCCCTCCCTTCTTTAGCAGTGCCTTGTGTTTGTCTTGTGTGCCCAATGTTTAGAGCTCACTTATGAGTGAGAACATGCGGTGTTCGGTTTTTGTTTCTGTGATAGTTCACTTAAAATGATGG
Organism: Cephalopachus bancanus; assembly: GCA_027257055.1. Taxonomy (NCBI): domain Eukaryota; kingdom Metazoa; phylum Chordata; class Mammalia; order Primates; family Tarsiidae; genus Cephalopachus; species Cephalopachus bancanus. The sequence continues at coordinate 2,503,121 of JAPVLO010000335.1, read as the reverse complement.
GTTTGAGATATTTTAAATGCTAAGCAAAAGAAGAGAGAAGATAGCATAAATGAGATAGAGAATAGAAAAAGTCCCACAAATGCACAACATCCTTTGCCCATCTGCTCATTTGGTTCTTCAGAATCCCATGGGTTTGTTGGCTTTTTTAATCTCCCTGTATAAAAAGTTGTGTAAAAGGAAATCTATTGGTTGGGGAGGAGGTAGTCTTCTACCTCAAGTTGGAATATCTTTTCTAATTTATAATGAACATGAATGAGAACTTGGATGAGTTTTATAGGAAAAGTATATTTTAGGCAACTTTGATGGGACGTACTCTTTCCAAGATGCTAAAGCATTTGGCCAAGTAAAATGACTCAGTATGAATGTATATTATTCTCATACATATGCAAAAACAACTGTACCAAACAAACAAACAAAATCCAAATTTGAAAACCTAAACAAAAGCTAGCATGAGAAGATCTGTCAATTTCATAGCAGTGACATACGAGAAGGTAAATTTAGAGATGAACTTCATGGAAAGGCAAAGCAGCCTTCCTACCTCTAAAAATAATTTCTGGAAGGGAGAGCCATGAGCCATCAGACTCTTGATAATTTGTCAGTGATTATACTAATGGCTAAACCAGAATTAATTCAGGAAGCGGAGATAGCTCTATCTCTTCTGAGAATTCAAAAGTTATCTCATGTAAGATTTTCTACTTCATTGGCCAATGCAATCAAGAGTTTACATTGTTCTTCTTTGCAACATTTTGGGATAATGATTTGAGATGGGTGTGACTGGCCAAGCTTAAGTTTTGAGCTTATGTTACAAGCCTGGGTGCAAGGGAGACAGGAAAATGAATATCTCATCTTCAGGACTCATATGTAGTGTGTGGGTTCTACCTCTCACTATGATACATATGAGAAATTCTAAGCCTAAAAAAGAGGCTGAGATGCTGATCAACCAAAACTAAGTACAAATATCCACTAGAGCTGGAAATCCAATAGGCTATGCAAGAACCGATGAATCCCTTGACTCAAAACTGTTTAAGGAATGGTTAAATAAACTGAGGGGCTGTTGGCAAACTTTTTTCTATGAAAGTCCAATAGTAAATATTTTATGCTTTGTGGTCTCTGTCACAACTACTTAACTCTGTCACAGTTGCATGACAATAGACAAACAAAATACATAAACAAATAGGCATAGCTGTTGTCCAATATGACTTTATTTAAAAGCACAGATAGTAGGCTGAATTTTACCTGCAGGCATAGTTTGCTGACCCCTGGTTTAGATCCATGGTTTAGAACATGTGCTCTGAGGTCTGGTTGCCTGGGCCTGACCTCAGCCACTCCCATTACTAGCTGTGTGGACTAGGACAATTGTAATTAAAACTTCATCTTAATGGTCTCCTCTCTAATGTATGACTCTTAATAGTACCCACTATACAGAGTTATTGTGAGAATTACCTAATGTCTGTAAAATTAATGAAACAGAGACTGATGCACAGAAGGTGCTTCAAAAAAGTTCATGGCATGCTTCTATTCTACAGGGAATTTAAGCATCAGGTAAGAGTATTGTACACAGCTTTATTTTGTCTCTCTGTTTTTCTTTCTTTGAAGACAGCCCTCCTCTACCCAACAGACAGATCCTGCACAATTTACATGGAGAGTGAGGTGGGCCACATCATATCCTTGCTCCAAAGATGGGTGGCCCAAGTCACACCAAATAGAGCTTTCTTTTCCTCTGGCCGTAACATATATATTTTGGTGGGCTCATGGCCCAAACTGAGTTCTCCCTGAAACTCTGTCTACCAAAAAAGACTCCAATAAAAAGCAAAAAATCATTAAACATTTTATGAATGTAAAATAAATATCGTAGAACCTATAAAGATGTGGTTCTCAACCAGGCATACCTGGAAGTTTTTGTTTGTTTCAAGCACACACTTGGCCTACTCCAAATAAATCTAATAAATCAGTATCTCAAAAGAAGGGGGTTATAGCATATCTCTCTAATTATAAAGTAGTTATGGAGATACCAGACTCCTGTGGGCAATTCAACTGTACTTTTATATTTTATTCAGATCCTCAAAAATGAGTATGTAAAATAAAATTTCAGATAATTCATTCAACTGCAACTTAAATACATTTCTTATAGTAAAAATTTGTATCGTAGAGCTATAAATTAGAGGAACATATTAAAGTTAAGAGTGATAGGAAACAGCCATATTATCCAGGATTCTTTTGGTTGCAAGGTACAGAAAACCCAAATCAACAGGTTAAGTTAAAAGGGGAATGTTGATTGGTTTATTTAGTTGGGAAGTCCAGGGTTAGAGTTACCTTTAGGTAAGGCAGGATCCAGAAGGCCAATGTTATACAGAAGGTCAATGTTATTCAGCAGGTCTCTCATCATCTCTATTTTAGGTCCTGCTTAACTTTTCTTATATGTATCCTTCAAGATAATAAAGGAGCTGACCATCCCACACCCCCTGCTTCCTAGGATCCCACTGTTGAAGCTTATCTCCTCTAGTGGAAAGAGGATTTCTTCTCTTCGATATCTATTTATTAATTCCCAAGAAGACTCTAAGTAGCAGAGCTAGTTAGTAGTTCATGCCCAGACCAAGAAGAATGACGAAGATAATAGGTTCGATTATGAGAGGCCCATTCTGAGTCACATTTCACAGAAATGTGGTATGCAGAAAGAGGGGTCAGTCCCTTCCACCGCAACCTGCAAAGAGGTAATAGAAAGATAAAAATCAGCATATAATCACTACAATCATGCATAGGCTGAGTCCCACTGAAGACTTTCCTTCATTCTTCATTCTCTGTGATTTGTCAATGATTCCCAAATGGATTAGATACTTACCAACAATAGCAAAATCTTATTACTGCTCAAGTGTAAATCGGTGTGTATGACACTGGCTAGAGGGCTGTCGAGGAGAGCTTACATCTGTGAGAGCCTTCCTCAATTAGAAGTGAGTCTTAGAGGACAGCAAAATCTGATTGTTTCATGTCACTGAGGCTTTATAAAAACTCTCCCTTCTATTCTAGTGAATTTAGTTTTAGTGGTAAACTGAGTCCCAGAAATGGGAGCCATGACTAAATCTCATGTGATTTCTGATAAAAACTTTTGAGTGGCAAACCACATAGTTTAGGAGTCTGGCAACTTGCTGTAAAAAGATGTCAAACATTGGTTTCCAAACTAGCTCCCAAATGGAAATAACACCATAAATGCAAATAGCTGTGTTTACATGAAGGCTTTCAGCTAAGGAATGCCACAGAATGAATTGTACAAATTAATTCTGTTGGAATGAGACATCCTTCAGCCCCCCCCCCACCACCTGTACACTGGAAGCCTAACTGAAAAAGCACATGATAAGAGTTCCAAATGCACCACGATTGGAAATAAAGGATGTCTGGAACTGTGAGAAGAACAGTTCCAGACATCTATCAGATGGGCCCCATGGTTGAATGTATGGACTGGCCAGTAGGCTATGAAAACAATGAATGAAATTGCAGTACGTGACTGAGTCCATCAGAATTTATAACATTCTATAGTGCTGAGTGGCCCTCAATTGCACCATGGATCAGAGATTCAGATGATAGAAAACCCAATTCTTAGTCCTATAATATTTGAGAAACAAGTATATAATATGGAGTAAAGATTTTAAGTCAGATTCAATCTAGCCTGCAAGAAATCTGAACTAGGGGCTTGATTCAAACCATAAGGAAAACCCCACATTAACTCAAGGTACTTTATGTTAACTTTTTTGTTTATTATACAAGTAAACCAAAGTTTCTCATTTAAAAAATATTACTTGATATTATTTTCCAAAGTTTCCATAGAAAGTATAGATTTGCTTTGTAATACAGTAGAGTAAAATGGCATAACCACCACTTTTGATTCATTTATGTAGCATATGTTTAGTGAACACCTGATATGCCTTCATGTGCTTAGGATATAGTGGTAGGTTATATCTACAATCTATAATGGTATATTACTCAAAAATATTATGTTCCTGGCTGTATGCATCTTATAAAAATCTGGAAAATAAATAAATGCACACAAAAATTCCAAGCATTAAGTTATCTTAAAACAAGGGTTGACAAGCCACAACCCATAGCCTGTTTCTGTAAATAAAGTTTTATTAGTCCACAACCATTGTCATTTGTTTACACATCGTCTATGGCTGTTTTTGTGCTACACTGGAGAGTTGAGTAATTGCAATAGACACCATGCAGCTCTCATAGTCCAAAATATTTGCTATCTGGCCCTCTACAGAAAAAGCTTGCTGACTTCTGTAAAGAAACAAAAAGGGCAACGTGTTAAAGTGCCAGGGCGGGGAGTTGAGCATAAGGTCCAGAAAGGACTCACTAAGGTGGTAGCATTTGAGATCTGTGTAATAAAAAGCCAATCATAGTAAACAAAGTGCTTTGGACAAACAGAACAATATGACTTTGGTGCTTTTTGTTTGTTTCTAGTAAAATATTGCCATAAAGGTGATGAACAAATTGCCAGGCTATCACGTTAAGCAAGCCTCAAGTGGTGAAATAAACACAAAATTTTCAACTTGTCTTTTGTGCAAGGCGATAAAAACATTTCCGAGTCCTCTCTGTATTCCCATTCAAAAGAGAGAGTTCGATAAGTAACTCTACAAAGAAGGAATATATTGGTTCACTCCTAGAACATAGCCTTCATTTTTATGGTCAAGGATTAGAGCAAAAACCATACTTTCTTTAGGAAGTTATTCTCCTCGCTTTGCCTGGAATGAACTCATCCTTGTCTCCAATCATGATTCTCTTTCTCACCTTCATGCCTTTGTACTGATATAACATATCTGCTTGAACCTTGCTGGGGATCTCTTTTCCCAGAAAAGGTCTTTCAGTATCATTTTGGGAGAAAAAGAAGAATCACCACCAGGAAATCCAAGCAAACAAGATAATGAGGAAATCTAGACTGTCTATGGGGAAGCCCCTGTCTATTTCCACTGGCATTGTAAGTGTCCTCTGTAGTTGGAGAGGTGGATGCATGACTGGCCAGAGAACATTGTATTGTTCTTCTGTAAATACTCCATGTCTCTAGGTGTGCCATTTATTAGTAAAGGTCAAAAACCCCACCTCACCTTTTGTGCAGTATCTCACCCCAATAATGTCCCTTTAACTCACAATTCTAAAACCATATTTGAAACGATTTCAGGTGGAAATCCGCACTTAGCAAGTATGTCCTTGCCTCTATTAAAACCCTCATGCTCCAATTTCAGATATTTTCACAATACTTGTGGTGGTCTAGGATAGATAAATTAAATCTGCTTTTCTCCTGATTGCCTTGCTGGCCCTCTTTGTAACTTCACTTTGTATTCCTTTCTGTTCAATACTTTTCAGAGTACTGAGAGTTTAAAGAGGTACAATAAATCCCAGATCAGTTTTTAATGACCACGGTAAGCCTGCTTGTAATATGTCAGTAAGCTGAACCTAAAAGCCAATGGGGAATAGGCCATTTCTGCCTTAGTAATTGCTTCCACAGAAAGATTTATAATGTCATTATCTGAATCTATAAGAAATAACTCATGGAGCTGAAATACCCTAAAAAAATATTACAATTCTCTTAAAATCTAGTCATTCATAAATGCTAAATCATAAAACTTTTTTCAAGATGTTTTATGTTAAAAGTAAAACCCAGTAAAAATATAAATGCTCGTTTCTTAATCAGATTCCTCATTCTTTATGTATCTGTTTGTAGCTTTGCAGTTTTCTGGGATATATTTATAAACCAAATATTGGGCTGCCAGAATTTCCAACCACTACAAGAAGCTATGGCGTCTGAAAAGACATTTCTCCTCACCTTTTTATCTCTGTGTGATACCAGGGAGTAAGGAGGAAAAGGGCTAGTTAGTATGGCAATAAAATTAATTTCAGCAATAAAAGTCACTTTTTCCCCTAATTTCTCCATGAAAAAAAAATGACTAAATCCCCCTCTAAAGGCAACAAGAGCTGTTTTAAGATATTTACGCAGTTTCCCCTCCCTTAACATTTTCAAATCAAAGAAAGAAAGAAAGAAAGAAAGAAAGAAAGAAAGAAAGAAAGAAAGAAAGAAAGAAGGAAAGAAAGAAAGAAAGAAAGGATCAGTGACTTCTTTCAAATAGCAAGAAATATCCTCCCTGTGTGCCCACAGTTTAATAAAAAGTCTTGGAATTGCCCTGTCTTCTTGCTTCTGTATACCATAAAATAGAGTAACATTTATTCTAGTGTTTGTAGTTCTAAAATGTTTTTTGGAGAAGAGAATTTATTACAATTTTAAAATGACCCTCAAAATGTTTTTCATAATTTGTAAAGTCATATTTTCTCCCCGTAAACACAGTAATTTGCCACAAACATGAACACTGAATTGGGTTCTTTCCAGAATTCCTCCTTCCTCCATGAGCATACTCAAGGCTGAAAATCTTCTTTACATTCTCAATATCTGGGATTGCAGCTATGTCTTGGGGGCAAGGGGCATCTCCACAGAGTTATTTATAAACATTTAGGAAATAAAAGGAATGGTGTGTCTTTTGTTTACCATTCCTAGTGCCACCTCATTGGGTTGGCCGTCATCTCTCTATTCCTTGATTAATATCTTTCAGTTTGACATCCCTATAAATTGTAACTTTCAAATATTCTGTGGCATCTTGATTCGACTTATCCAAAACTGAACTAACTTTCCTTCCAGGAACTGCTTATCTCAGTGAATAACACCACTTACCCATTTGTTACCTAAAAACCTGAAACCTAGGGAGAAAGGCAAAAAAACCCGTTTATCTTCTCTTTTCTCATTGCCTGCATCCAAAGAATCACCAAAAAAAAACTCTACCTCCAAATGTCTTCCAAATAGAAATACTTTCCCCTATTCCTACCCTACCACCTCAGTACTTTATCACCTGAACTATTGCAAATACCTCCCAACTAACTGCTAATATGTATATATTATATATAATGTATATTTAATTTACATTATATAACAAGACAGAGCCGTTAGTGGGGAAGACAGAAAAACCATATAAGTAAAATAGTTTAAGATAGAGATAAGAGCTATGAAGACAACACACTAGAATCACACTTTAAGCAGGTAGTAATAAGAGCTTAGACCTGAGTGCAAAGAAAAATACTGATCATTGAAAAATACAGAGGAAGAGAGGTTCAAGTCAGAGGCCAAAAAAACGTAGGGCTTCTTTGAGAGAAACAAGATTCTTGTGTTGAAGAAAGAGAACAGTGTGGCTGGAACATTGTGATTTTGGAGCAAAGATGCCTAAAAGGAAGCCAGGACCAGATCATACAAGGTTAATTTTATATGTCAATTTGACAGAACTAAGGGATCCCTAGATAGCTGGTAAAATATTTCTGGTAAATATGTCTATGAGGGTGATGCCAGAAGAGCTTAACATCTGGATTGTGTAGACTGAGTAAAGACAATCACACTCATCAATGTGGGCAGGCATTAATCCAATCTGTCGAGGGCTTGGATGGAACAAAAAAGTGGAGGAACGGCTAATTTGCTGTCTCTTCTTGAGTTGGGACATCCATCTTCTCCTCCTACTGGCCATCAGAACTCCTAGTTCTTGGGCCTTTGGACTCTGGGACTTATGCCATCAGCTCCCCTGTTTCTCAAGTCTTTGGGCCACAGTGAATTACACCACCAGCCTTCCTGGCTCTCCAGCTTGCAGGTGGCAGATGGTGAGACTTCTCAGCTTTTATAATTGTGTGAACCAATTCTCATAATAAATATTTCTCTATATATTTATATCAATACCTATAGTTATACCTACACTTATATCTATATAATTTGAGTTCTGTTTCTTTGAAGAATTCTGACAAATATACCATGCAAGCTACAATATGAAATGCAGGTTTTATTTTAATGCCATAGGAAACCATCTGATAGTTTTGATGAGGGAGCAACATAATCAGATTTTTGTTTTAGAAGAATCTGTCTGACTTTTGGAGAGTGGATTCAATGGGGGCCATGAATGAAGGCCAAGGTCAATTAGGAAGCTGCTTTAATTTGGATACATGTTTCAATGACTCTACCCATTGCCTGTGGAATAAAGTTCAAATTCCATCACATGACATTCCAAGTCCCCTAAATCCTGGTTGCTCCACACCATTAGGCTTACGTCCTAATAGTCCTTGATCTCTATACTACAAATTCTCAGCATCTTAAGTCCATCTTAAATGTTTTTCCTCCAGCCTTTAACATATAGAGTCCCAAACTTTTTCTAATTTCCTTGAGAACGTGTTCCCTCCTTCAAATCCCATCTCTTACATGCAGACTTCTGAACACACCGGGTCATATCAAACTTTCATTCCTCCTGAACAGTGGACCACACCTTAAGAAGAAAAAGAAGAAAGAGGAGGAGGAGGAGGAGAAGGAGAAAGAGAAGGAAGAGGAGGAGAAGTAGGAGATTTATCTCCCTTGGATTCCTGCTTTGTATTATTGTTTACATCTCGTTTCGTTATTTCATTTTCCATGTGTGTGCATATGTCCCATTTTTCCAATTACAGTGTAAAACCCTTGAGGGCAAAGACTTTCCTTATGTTTCTGTGGCTCCCCCATGGTGCTTGGCACTATGCCATACCCACAGCATGGCACTGGGTATAAGTTGATCTGTAGAGGAAGTGCTAAAAGCCCTTCTCAGAACTGAGAGAAGCATCAAGTTGTCTAATGAACTAGGTAAGTAAAGGAGTCAAAAGTTGAAGAGAGATTTTTAAAAAATTCTCTATTTGTAATAACTTCTTTCCTATAAAACCCACCATGCTTTGAATAGAATTGAATATGAAACATGAGATAAGCTTGATGAACTATTGATCATTAGCTCTGAAATTCTAATCTGGATTAAGATCAAAGATTTAGAACTAAATGTCTCTGAAGAAGCAGCTCAAAGAAGCTCACTAAGCAAAAGATCGCATGCTTGGTGTGGCCCTGGATAAATTACACATTCAAACAATGTGAGGTTTAAATGTGGACTGTAGATTGAGGCCAAAGAAAGTCAAGTTCAGGTGAAAAGGGAAAGATATCAATGTAGGCTATTGCACTACATGTGAGACCATCTACCTGTCAGAAGCATGAATTAGGTTTGGGAAGAACTGGCCTCTGGTTTCACATTTCTTTCCATTTGTCTTCATTTTTGTGAGCAGGAAATTCTGCTGACAAGTTAAGACTTTAGCATGGAATAATAGCTGAATAAAAGCGCATGACTGGGTGAATCACTATAGTGGTGCTTCTGTTCTCCAAAGATCTGTTTCAGTGTTTATCATGTTGAAAGTCCAGGAAAGTGGTCATGGGAACTCACAAAGGAAAGTAAGAGCCCTCTGTCAACTGCATATAGAATGAGGAACTGGTGGTTATTGGGAAAATAACACTTGTTATTACCTAAGATTTTTCTAAGAGGAAGAATTGATGGATCGATGGAGTCATATATTGCTTCCCTGGGATGATGGAGAAGCTAGAACCCCCTGTGACAGCTTCTCAATCTAGATACTTAGAAGTTGCTATGGTGCAAGATCTAGAACAGGATCCCTCAATCTTAGCACCATTGACATTTGGGGCCAGGTGATTCTTGGTTGTGGGACGCTGTCCTGTACACTATAAGATGTTTCCTAGCATCCCTGGCCTCTACCCACTAGATGCCTGGAGTGCTTCCCTGAACCAGTTGCAACCTAAAATGTCTCCAGACATTGCTAAGTGTTCCCTGGGGTAGAATAGTAGTGGTGGTGGTGGTGGGGGTTCAAAATCACACTTCAAAAATACTGGTCCACAGTCAGATAGACCTGGATTTAATTTTCAGGTTCTCCATTTCCTCATCTGTAAAACAGGGATAGATATCGGCCACTGGCACATAGTAAGGGCTTAATAAATATTTCCCACTGCTGTAAATATTATTATTTACTGGCCATGGCTCAGGCATATAATTTCCATACTCAATATTATTTTTAACTCTTTAAAAAATTTTTAAAAAACAAGTCATTTTTCTCCATGTGATATTATTTCTCATTTCTGCTAGTGAGGAATAATATGTCTCTCACTGTGTGCTTTCTTGCAGGTAAGCTCAAGGTTCCTGAATTTTCTTAATTTCACAGCACTAATAATGTAAGTATTATGAAGATATTCTGATATTTGCCTTCTTTAAAAAAAAAAAAAAGGAGCCATTGCTCTGCTAAGCTATGATCTGGCCATGTGCTCTTTGAGCTGTGGCTGCCATGTTTTCTTAGCTTTGGTCCTCTCCCCCACCTTGGGGAGTGAATCCAATTCCTCCCTTTCTCTCTCTCTCTAATTTACTTTCTATATAAACTATATTTCCTAATCTAAAAAAAGAGGAGGATGCTCATTTTTTTCTCATCTTCAAGTCAGTTTTTAAATGAAACAGTAGATGGATGTCACACACACCAATTATCTAATTGTGAAACTGATCTTCACTTAAAGCATCCATGTTTTTGACATAAATAGTCATGAAGTAGTAAGTTTTCAGCATGACTGTTAGACTGATTGCTAAGTGCCAGACACCAGAGGCGAGAGGAGGAATAACTTCAAGAGATCTATCATGCAGCATGGTGACTATAGTTAAAGATGATATATTGTATTCTTGAAAAATGCTAACAGAGTGGATATTAAGTGTTCTCACCACAAAAATGATAACTATGTGAGGTAACGCATCTGTTGTGAGCTAGATTTAGCCCTTCCACAATGTATGTATACTTTAAAACATCATGCTGCACATGATAAATATATATTAAATGCCAATTTAAAAAAATAAATTTGAAAAATAAAAGGATTTCAACCTAAAGAGCTCCATGATCATCTTTCAGTTGAAGGAAAATCCCTTTAAGTCAAGTAAAATAAATCACATCCTCACTGCTGACTCAAGGTAGTCACTGACCTGTCCGTTAGAACTAGTAGTCTTGTGACAGATCAGAAAAGGGTACAGAAAAAAAGTTTAGCTTTTCTATGTCTGATTTTGTTTTGTTTTGATTTTAAACTGTAAAAGATATATGAATAAAAGAGTATGAAGACTATAACTAGTGAGCAAATCGTTTCTCTTACATGTGAACTGTGCAGTTAAACTTCCTGACAAACAGGAAAATTATACAGGTAAATAGAGCATTTCCATGTAAAATAATTACATATATGGAAATCCTAAAATGTACATACATACACACACACACACACACACACACACACACACACACACACACACACAAAGCTTCAGTGTTAAAGACTTGCAAACTCTTTCTGTAAAGGGCCAGACAATAAATATTTTATGCATGCAGGCTGCATATTCCGTTGCAACACTCAACTCTGCTATTGTATCACAAAAGCAGCCATAAACAATAAGTAGACAAGTGGTCATGACTGCGTTTCAATAAAACTTTATTTACAAAAAGAGGCAGCAGGCTGCATTTGACTAAAAGACCCCAACTTGCTTTACCCTAATTGAGGCAATATCCTAGTAAATGTCTATCCTTAATATCATGGGTCTTTATCGTGCATATCTGTCCTTTCAGTGCATAAAAGACCCTTTTTGTACAAATACCCTTGGGGAAATGATAAATGCATGGCGGCCTTTCATGTTCCTATAACTCAACAGAGTGATAGAGAAGGCTGTTCATTTTAACAAAATTATTCCAGTGTCTTTGCAGACTAAATAAGCCTAGTATGGAGCAGTACATTTAATTTAATTTTTTCCCTCCAAAAATAAAGAGCAATCATATTAAGAAATTCCATCACTCAACACTGAGAGGAAGCTCCTTCAAGTCTTCGGTGCTGCAGTAATTACTGGCAAAGAACCCCTGATGAGAGATCCTTGAAAAACAGAAAATGTACCCAAAGACCTAATAAAAGCCTAGTCAATTGCTGTTAGATATTTCTAAATAGGACACAGGGAGGAGACAAGGGGAATTACAGGGCTGCAGCATGCACCCCATTCAAAATAAAAGTCAGAGAAAAAGACTTCAAGAGCATAGTTGTGGACGAAGAGTGCCTTGAGAGTCCAAAGAGGGATTTGGAAGCTTTTCTAGGACTTGGGTCTGAAATACAGTTCATAGCCTCCCCCCTTTTTTTGAGTCAGAGTCTCATATCACCCAGGCTGAAGTGTAGTGGCATGATCACCGCTCACCATTGCTTCAACCTCCTGAGCTCAAGAAATCCTTCTACCACAGTCTCCTGATTAGCTGAGACTACAGGTGTGTGCCACCACATCTGCCTATTTTTAAAATTTTTGTAGAGAGGAGTTCTCGCTATGTTGCCTAGGCTGGTCTCAAACTCCTGGGTTCAAGCAATCTTCCCACCTCAGCCTCTCAAAGTGCTGGGATTACAGGCATGGGCCACCATGCTGCGCCCTAATTCATAGCCCTATTTTATAAAGGTTAATGCTACAGATCAGGATCGCAGAAGATAAAAAAAATAATAAAAGGAGAAAAATGCCATAATCTTGAAATCAGCCATGTACATCAAAATAGTTTACAATTTAAAACTGTGCATGGGAAAAGAAAAAAGGAAGGAGGGAGGGAAGAAAGAAAGGAAGACAGTTCGATCTGCTGGGGAGAATTACTTTTTAAAATTAAATTTTATTTTATTATAGAGATGTGGGGTACAAGTCAGGATTAACTCCATAGGTAGGCAGCATGAAGGTGGAGTTTGGGGCCCCAACTAAGCCCTCACTCTCCCTTGTATAGGACCAGGTACCCTTTGTGTAGCGTGCCCGGCCTCTCTCCCTCCCTCTCTCACCTGACCTGGCCCAGCAACTGCCAATCCCTCCCTCATGCTAATGTGATTAATAGTTTAAATTTACAGCTATATATCTAGAGTCCAGCACAATGCCTGGCACTTTATAGGTGCCTAATAAAAGTCAGTCAAATGAAGGAAGAAACAAAGGAAGGAATGAAAGACGGAAAAAAGGAAGGCAGAGACAAACAGCTGAGCAGTCCATGACATCAGAGTGTATAATAAAAAAGAGTGGTACCCCCTTTATTTGAAAGAATACTGGAAACTTGGGATGAGCTTTCACGTAAGAAGCAGCAATTGTGTGCTGAGCTAAAGTAAGCCCTATGCAGAAGACCTTGAAAAAAGCTCTTTGTGTGGCACAAGATAGTGCCCATGAGTCATGGTCAGAGGGCTGAACGCTTCTGCATCAGAAGAGAAAGTCTCTGGGTGAGTGAAATGGGCCACCTGACCATCAGAGAAGAGGGGAGATTCCTGCTATTTCTCGTGAGAACATCTCTGGGTGGATTTGTGAGTTTCTTCATATAACAACCTTTATTTTGACTAGGGATTAAAAAATCCAGAGGCTATCAAAGTTCTCAGAAGAGCGCCTATGGCGGAAGCTGCTATTGCTCACGAAATATCCATGTGGTCCCCACATTTCCCAGTTTCCTTTGCAGTTAGGCTGGGGCCTTGACTAGAGAATTACATTGGAAAGAATGTAACCAGGGCTGAGGTCTGGCACTTAAAAATATAGCTTTCCACCCTCGAGTGCTCTTCCTCTTTGGCATGGCACCCCCAGGATAGGTGTTCCAGATGTATAACTAAAAGACAGAAGCCCAGATCTTGAGTCAATCTTGAGCCATGAAAGAGACTCACTTAACCCCCAACCAACTGTGACACAAGTGAGGAATACACCCTTTTGTTGTTAAGCTACTGGATTTTCAGGCTTTAGTTGTCACATCAGCATCAGCAAGCATTGCCCTGACATATCTAGTCATCCCTCTCTAGCTATACCAACTAAAATTCTTTCAGATGCAGGTGACAGAAAGCTCAACTTAAACTGACTTCAGCAACAGAAGAATCCAGGCACACTTGGATCCAGAGTTTAAACCATGTAAAGTGGAATCACATTCTCTACATCCCTTGACTCTGCTTTGTGTTGGGCTCATATTCAGGGGACTGGGGACCTTCAGAAGTCCTAGGCTCTTCCTAGGTTGTGACAAAATAACTGCCACACGCCCAGATTCTAACTTCCCATGGAAAATGCAAGAGGGGTTAAGAGTCTCTTTGCTGGTAGCATCCACACAGACCTAAGAATTTACTACAGTTGAGCCAACTCAGTTTATCCTGAACTTAAGATCACCCTTGTGACTAAAGGAATACAACTCCATCATCAACTTAGGCTTGGGTCCTATGATCTGCCCCTGGAGATGAGAGGGAAGCCTTATCCAGGACACATGGACTGAGACAGGGTAAGGGGAGAGGCCCCAAATGGAAACGTGCCTGTTACTGGAAGAAAAAGGTAGGCCAGATGCAGAGTGAAGTCAGTTGTCTCTAATGATGTAAAGTGGGATTCAGGCACAAGTCTTGGATTCAACTGGAGCCCCAAATGTCATTCTAAAACTCCTCCAGGACATATATTCCTCTATATTTGAAGAGTGGGGAGTTTCAGTGATTGGATGATGCTCTTATTTTTAAGACTACATTAAGAACAGAAGATCCAAAGGTGCAATGTTACTCACAAAGCAATATTGATTTATACTTCAACACTCCTGTTTATCCAAGCATATCAGGCAATGCTCATAACCCAGGTTTTTTAAAACTGCTAGTCTATCAGAGACAGCAAGAGTAGGCAAAGAACACAGGCTGTGATGCAGAGAGATTTATCTTCATCTTAGTTCTCCCTTTGCCCATCTCTATTGGCAACCATGCATTCTTCTCTGTTGAATAGGGATAATAATGCTTAGTGTGCAAGGTTGTTGGAAGGATTAGAGAATGTAATATATGGAAAGAGCGGGCACAGTATCCAGTATAGAGTAGGCACTCAATAAGAATTGGTTCTTCATTTTTTTAGCATTAGCATCATTCTGCCTAGATGGTATCTAGTACATTATAAACTCTCAATAAATACATTTGTTTTTGTTATTGTTAATTTTAGAAATGCTTCAGGAAAAATAAAATTGTGAATGAATAGAAGAAAATTGATTTCATTCATGTAACACATATTCTTGAAGGATTATCATGTGCCAATCATTATGAAGGTTTACACTGATAAAAAAAGATTTAACCCCTTTCCTTCTGGAATTCACAACCTAGTGTGGAAGAGAGATGATAAGCAGTTATATGTAAAAATAAAAGTTTGTGCTTATATTGTGATAAATGCCAAGGAAACTAAAAGAATGCCATATTAGGTGATAATTAGTCTATATGATAGGTAGTATGGTCAAGGAAACCTCTCTAAAGAAGTAGCATATAAGCCAATACCTAAAGATTAAATTGCAGCAGTTATTATTAATAGTACTAGTATTATCACTAGTATAGTACTAGTATTATCATTCACTAAATCTAGAGTAAAATTATAAGCATGTACTTAAAACATTTATAAATTCAACTACAATAATAATTATTTGGCATAAAATTAAACTTAGGAATATAAATGCATTTAATATACATGTATTGAGTACCGAGGTAAATGGATTCAACCAACTGTTGGCATTCCATCTTGAAATGAACATGAAAAATGTTTGAGCCAACCAAGATGAAACAATCCTTACAAATGTCCACAGAAGAATGAACAAATATATATGCAAACAGTGAAAATCTCTTTATATTTCTATTACAAACCTTCCAAATTTGTTTTAATCAAACTTCTTTGCCAGCATTAAAGTCATTACTGTCTACCAATAAATGATAATAAAATGATGTCTTTATTTATTGTGTGCATTTTCTAATTCCCAGTACTGGAATATAAGCTCTCAAAGGTCAATGCCATTTTCTGCATGTTTCCCCACTGTATTTTCAGTGCTTAGAAGAGCACTTGACACATACTAGGCACTCAATAAATTGCTGTTGGATGAATGAATTAATGCATGGATAAATGTGTTTGCATTTCACCAAATATATTTGCATTACAGACTTGTAATTTCACACTGAGTTTAGTCAATGTTTTTAACACACTGACACTTATAATCAAGACTCAGAGTTTTACTTACGCTAACAAATGCTGATTTTTTCCTACTATACAGTTTTGCCTTTCCCCATTCTGAATATTAGCTTCTCGTTCAATCTTTATGACATATACTTCTGAATAAATAAATAGGGTCCCTGTGTAGTAGTGTCTATTGTAAAACTGCTCAGTATCAATCTATTTCATTAAGGGCTGGATAAAGGATTTGAAACCTTCTGGGAAATAAAGAATCATGACAAGACTATACAAATAATTATGAATGAAATCATACTCTGACAAAGTGCATGGGTCTCAATATGGCTAAAGCTCCTGAAAGGGTTAATAAAAAGACAGGGAGGTCAGACTTAGACAATGTGGTTAAGACACTTGGGTGAGGGCCTTCTGCAATGGAAAATACCCTTGAAGAACCAATCATAGTTGAATTGGCATGTTTACATCATTTTGGCAACCAGAACTGCAACCCTGTCTCCTGAATAAGATACCTCTACTCTCACAGAACAAAAGAACCATTAATGACACCAACTAACCTGTGTAATTCTCATTTATACCTCTTTATTACCTTCCATATACTCTGTGTGATACATTACCCATTCCATTAATTGTTAACATACACGCAAGTCAAGATCTTTTATTATGCGAGGTCATCAGTCAATGATAACAGAGATATTGATGAATTAGTCTCCTCATCAGAAGTTGAGCAACATTTCCATTCAAGATGATACATAGATCTTTAAAACATACTCAATAATATTAAGTCTCAATCTCCTGTTGCTTTTTCTGAACGTGCATTAAGACCTTTATACATCCATCTATCCTCCCACCCATTCATTAAACTTTCAGTATTAATTTTCTACTCTTAGGGCCAGAACCATGTTTGTCTTGTTCACTGCTGTACCCCTATCCCAAGGACACAAAACATAGCAGGAGCTCAGTAAACTCTTAGGATTAAAAATTAGTGAATGACGATGTGGTAGAAGGAATTATAAGATAACCTTCATGAGCTTCACCCCCTGGAGTCATTTGATAATGTCACCTTACATGACAAGGGGATTTTACAGATGGAATTGAGGCTAATAATCAGTCCACCTTAGGACAGGAAGATTATCTTGGTAAACCTAATCTAATCACACAAAAACTTTAGAAGCAAAGAATTTTCTACAGCTGAGAGCAGAATAAGAAGACATAGTAGTCTCAAGTACAAAGCAGATTCAAACACTCTTACTGACATTGAAGATGGAAGGGTTCACAAGAGGACCAGAAAGTGGTCTCTAGAACCAAAAGTGACTGCTGGCCGACAGCCATCAAGAAAGTAGAGACCCTAGTTTGACAATAACAAAGAACCAAACTCTGCCAACAACCTGAATCCAGATAAGAGCCCAGCCACCCAACATCTTGATTTCAACCTTGTGAGACCCTAAGTGCAGAACCCAGTCAAGCCCACCTAGACTTCTGACCTACAAGGCTGTGATATAATAAATGGATGTTCTTCTAAGCCAATACATTTGTGAGAATTTGTTACACAGAATAGTTAACTAATACAGGGAGACTTGAGGAAGACTGTGGTAACAGTGATAGAATAATATTTTAGTCTCCCCAAATTCTCACATAAAAACAAACATAGCAACTAAATAACAAAACCAAAGATTCATAGACAACATATGCCAAAAAACACAGGTAACAAGCCATCTCTACAAGGCCATATTTCAACTGGGAGGGTGGGAATGAGAGCCCCAGGTCCTCAAAGGGTCAGACTCTGCCCAGAGGAAGCAGAGGTAAGAAACAGTGTGTCTGCAGACTTGAGAACAGAAGAAACCCTAAATAGCCAACAGGAACTCACTGGAAAGCACAGCTGGCCAATTTGAGGTAACAGGAAAACAGGGCATGCTATGATCTCTAAGAACCAGTGAGCACAAGAGGTCAGTGTGAGTTCTGAAAGAGCCAGGAGCTGCACAGGCAAAATGAGCCCTCACTGGCAACAAAGTTCCCTTCCAATACTTAGCCCCACACTGAAGAGAAACTACTGGAAAGAAAATCAAAAATAAAAGTCCAAATAAGGTCAGGCATAGTGGCTCCCAACTATAATTTCAGTACTTTGGAAGACAGAGGAGGAAGGTTTGCTTGAGTCCAAGAGTTCAAGACCAGCCTAGGCAACATAACAAGACCTCATCTCTGCAAAATATCGACAAGAACAACAACAAAAATAGCCAGACACTGTGGCACATGTCTGTTGTCCCAGCTACTTGGGAGGCTGAAGTTAGAAGGGTCACCTGAACACAGAAGGTCGAGGCTGTGGTGAACCATGCTCATGTCACTACATTCCAGCCTGGGAAACAGAGTGAAATCCTGACTCAAAAAAAAAGAAAGAAAGAAAGAAAAAAAGAAAGAAATTCAAATAAAAGTGGGGTGAGGAGAGTTTGGAATAAGACCAGGAAACTCTCAGAAAGCAAGCTACCATATTTGTGAACACTTCATAAAAACAGAAGAGGAAGCTCTGTGAAATTAGAAAAAAATCTCCTGAACCACATTTCCTTCTAAAAGTTTAGGACAACTAATTTCATATAAAAATGACAACAGAAATGTATTGAGGTCAGATCCCTTGCAACATTACAAGAGAAAAAAGAAAACTAAGAACCAATAACATGCTTCTAGAGATGAAAGCATGCCAGAAAGATATGCCCACAAACAGATCAAAACTGTAGCATACTACATTAGACAATGAAATTATACGAGACCTGTATAATTTCACAAATCGGAATTATATTACCCAGAAATGAGGTAAAAGAACACACTAGACAATTTTAGAAATAAAAAATATCATTTAAAAAAATGAAATCCAAGCTAGGAAAAAATATGAGATCAAAAACATAGTAAATACAATGCCCAAACTTAAAATATCTAATTTTTTAAGAATTAAAAGAAAATAAAAAAATCAAGAGAAAGTGACAATATTGAAGACAAGCAGGGAAGATTTAACAATGAATGGGAAAGAGGAGTTCTTTGAGTCCCTAAAGAAGAAAACAAATGCAAGGGAACAGAAAAAAATGCCAAGATATTAATATATTATTTAAGAAAACCTGCCTGAAATTAATAAAATATATTGAAGTTGCATATTGAAAGGACACACCATGTACCTGAGAATAGTAACCTGAAATAACAATCTCCGAGATATATTCAAATGAAATATGTTGGCCTTTAAAGCAAAAGGAATATTAATTAGACATTTAGGCAAAGAAAGAAAATTCTTTATTTAAAAACTATTGTCATCAAACGTTTGACAGCAACACTCTGTGCCAGATAAAATGGAATACTATAAGATATTCAAGGAAAGGTAATATGAGTGAAAGATTTTACATACAACAAAACTGACCTCCAAGTATACAGGGCACAAAGTACTATCAACACGCAAGAACTCAGGGCAAAAATCAGAACCGCCGAGAAATGCAAAATTCAGGTGAGAGGGTGGGGACAAGAGGTACAAGTTCTGAGTGGATAAGACTGTGCAAAAGAAAGAAGGGAAGAAAGGGAGAAAGGGAGGAAGAGAGGAAGATAGGAAGGGAGGAAGGTAGGAAGGGAGGAAGAGAGGAAAGAGGGAGGGACAGAGGGAAGGCAAGAAGGAAGGAGGAAAGAAAGGAAGACAGAAAGCAAGAAAGACATTTGGCATTGCTACGTCTGAATGTTTGTATCTTTCTAAAATTCATGTGTTAAAACTTAACCAGGAAAATGAGCATCCACAGTTCGTGCAGCACACAGGTTGTTGTCTTGTGAAACCATTTTAAAACGGGGGAGATCCCCCTTTAGATCTGGGGCCACAAACGTGGAAAATGAGTTAAGAACATCTTGTCATACCAGAAAGCGAAAGACCTATCAGACTTCAGGGTCATGTCAAAAGGAGTTAGGAATTGACTCAAAAAGGCACTCCTTGGCAAAAATGAAATAAATTGAGCTCCAATAAGCCTAATAAATGCAATGGATTAAACTCCATTATATGTTTCATTATGCTATAGTGAGGCAAATAATTATAATAGTAATAATGACAGAGGACCAATTCAGGATCTCAAAAACTGAAAGAAGAGGCAAAGTGTCTCTTTCTAAAAGTATTGCAAGATACACATTTTTAAAAAATGGATTCAGTCAGAATATCAACATTCTGGAAGACATACTGAATGATCAGATCTAGGCATCGTACCTCAATAACTATGGCATCACAGAAAGAGAGACGACTAGACAATTCACACTTCTGATGAACGAACACACCAGCACTGAGAGTCTTGTCGGAGAGGCTGAACCCATGTCTGATCAATTCTCTCAATTTAGTTGTCAATTTGCAGGAGATATAGCAGACACTGGAGTGTGCTGCACAGCACCAAAAGGGTGCAATCCCCAAAACCCAGACAGTGGGATACTTCAGGCTAAATGACTTGGGTCTGCCACAAAGAAACTACAAAGAAAATAAAGGGATAGAAGGAGAACCTATATATTAAATGAGATTTAAAATAAATATTTTTTAAATGGCAAGGCTAAAAAATAGTGTTCAGGGATGAAAAGTTGTGAACCCCATTAACTATGTAGGCCAGTTCCTTAAAATAAATCTCCCTTCTCTCTCTTTCTACACACCCACAGCCATACCCACACATCCTATTGGTTCTGTTTCTCTGGAACTTTCTCTTTATATGTGTAGTTATAGAGATAGCTAGACATAAACATAGATATCCTCTCTCTAGATGGGCGTATTGATTGATAAACTATATAGAGGGTACCAAACATGTGTACACATTTTAAGCAAGGAAAAAACTGTATTAAAATTATAGATGAATACAAGTCACATTTGACTTCTGCATTTACAACAGGTGCTCAAAGTGGTTACCATCAGCATCCAGACATTTCTGATGACAACGAACTAAAAGTAATACATAGATGATAACATCTCTTAAAATGCATATTTTTTTGTATCCCCAGTATATCACATTTTATTAGTTCTGTGTCTCTGGAAAACCCTTATTCGTATACTAATTGTATAACTTTTGAACAAGTTACCTATCATCTCTGTGTTCTGGGTGCTTCATTGATGAAGTGGGACAAATTAATATCCCAATGTACTGGAAAGGGCTTCCTTAATAGAAGATGAAGCCTTCACAGAGGCCATTGGGCTTTTCCCTCTTGTTCTGACATCAGAAGAAGAATGCCTGGAAGAGTAGCGGCCACCTCATGACCATGAAGATGAAAACCACATGCTGAGGATTGTGTGGCTGGGCAAAAAGCAAAGGAGACTGGGTCCCCAGAGCCATCCCACCTGCTTGTGACAGAAAGCTGCGAAGTCGAGCCAGAAAATTACTGTGGTTCAAACTAATGCATCTAAGCATAACCCTCACCTCTAGTGTCAAGCACAAGACTCCAGGCAGAATCATGAGCTAATGTGCTTTACTTGAGAAATACCTAGGTCACATGAAGGGCTCAGTAAAGATGGTCATTGTCATTGTGTGCCATCCTTCATGCCAATCTCCCATCATAGCACAATTGCTGCAGCAATAGTTCCGGGTAATGATACCATCAGCCTTGGTTCCAGAGAAAGGAAATTGTGTTTCTCCTTCAGGCATCCAACAAAAGTCCTACTTGGCCCAAGCCTAATGCTGAGGGTTGGGCTTGTATCGTCCACGTTAGCAATTAGAACTACAGGATGCCTAATTATATTTGAATTTGAGATACACGATGAATTGTTTTTAGTGTAATATGTTGCATGCAGTATTTGGAAGGTGGTTGTACCATCAAAGTAGTCATTGTTTATCTAATATTCAAATTTAACTGAGCATTCTATATTTAATCCAGCAACCCTAGTTGGGGCCCTTTACAACCAAATACCTTAGCTGAGAGGATGGTGGGAGCTATAATTTATTAAATGAAATTCTAGGTCTGTTTTATCAAAATCAAGTGAAGGAATGCTTGGAGCAGGGATAATACACACACACACACACACACACACACACACACACACACACGCACACACACACATGCATATAGATGTCTTCTTCAAACAAAACAAAACAACTCATAGAAACTGCAAACTGAATATCTGCAACAAATAGATTACACAGCAATGGTGGAGACCTAAAAAAATAAAGTATGAAAAAAATCCTACCTGTACCTAAGGTAGTTGCAATCCAACCTCACTGGTGTTTATGACAGACAAAAATTTCTATTTTTTTCCTCCAGTCATTCAATTGCTGGATGAAACCCCCAATAAGACATAAAGGAAATCACAGCACAGATTACAAAGATTCAGAAAGAATATAATTATATGATAGGTGTGTGTGTATGCTGTAAGCTTGCACATATCTATCTCTTTCTGAAAAAAGGATTGCACAAAGAAAATCCCTGATTTCATTGAAAACAATAATTATGTCAGTTACACTAAGAAAAGGATTCTAATACTCCAAATTTTGAATATTTGGTAGCTTGCAGTCTAGTATTCTGCATATTTGTTGCAAACTGAAAGATGCTGGTGTGATATATGCCAGTGAGTGTCTGTGTGTGTGTCTGTGTGTGTGTCTACATAGATACCTATACACATGTATACATTTTTTTCATTTCTCCCTGGTCTTAGCCTGTGATCTACTTGGATCTAGTAAAAATCCACTGTGGAGACAATGATAGGAATTAGCAATATTATGTGAATTTTAATGGTCTTAAATTAGACAGCTCTTAGAATGCCAGGATTCAAGTCCTTTGATTTTATATAACTGACAACTTCTGCATAGCACTTTAGTCAGGCAGACTCTACAACAATTAAATAAGAACAAAAGGCTTCTAGTACTGACATTACTGCAAATATATATTTATATAGGATGTACAGTTAATTCTCTCCCTTTACAGATTCTGCTAACAGCCTAAGCTGCAGCCTCAAATCTCTCATCCTTTGTAAAAACTTGAGTCCTGTGATAACAGAAAAATTGCCTTCAGCTTTTTTTTTTAAGTGAGTATTCAAAATGGACAAAGGATTTTGACATATGACCACTGAAGACTGTTTTTTGTTTTCAGCAGAAACAAAAAATCTGTTTTTGAAGTTGTCAGCATTGAATGAGAAAAATTACATTTATTCATTCACTTTTTTGTTTTTTTCATCCAGTATTAATTGAGCACCTATTTTATGCCAGGCACTAGTCACTGGGGACACTGCAGGGACTAGGGTGCCTTGTCCACCCTCCTGGGAAGAGACTCTCACTCCAGAGCATCAGAATCATTCCATTGCCACAATCTAGGAAGTGCTTCATGTGTTTTGGTCTCTTGTCTATAGGAAAAATGCTAAGGACAAGAGTTACTGGAGTGAATTGGAGATATTTTATGCCTTTGTTGTCTAAAGGGTATAGATATGAATACTTTTTAAATTTTATTCATTCTGTATGTTTTTAATCAATGCAGACCTTATATGTAAGTTTTCAGTTGCTAATTTCTTTCAAAATAGATATTTAAATCAGTTAAGATAGAGTTAATGAAAACATTGGGTAAAAAGTAATAGTGGTGGTTTGTGGATTGGTAATATTTACTGGAAGTGGTTTACAAGCTTCAAACACTGTTATCTGTCATCTCAGGACCTCCAGGAAGAACGTTGCCTACCTGATTTCCTCTTGGTTTGACTCCTTGGGGCTGAAGTTCCTCTTATCACAACATCTTTTGATAGATGTTGCAGATCAAGCTATAAGAGCAAATTCTCCTGGAAGAAAGAGCACATTGGCTTACATTTACACAAAAGAATAAGTGAATGACAGGTGACTTTACACCATTTTGTGAGGGAACGCCCCTGGAGACAGGAAATGTGTTTGGGAAGGGGTCAAAGGGTGAGGAGAAGTGGTAGGTGGGGCTACATGAAGCCCCATGATTGTTGATTTGTCAAACCAGATGCATTATCAGTCTTGATTGCCAGGGCTCTGCAGTTACATAGTGATATTTAGAGCAATGAAAAGAAACAAGAAGATTCTTGGTTCTGGTTTTAATTTTTAGTTTTGATGCCTATTGCCAAATTGCAATACAACCAGCATGAACCAACCACTCAAATAATATCTTAATGAAATAAAATATTAGAAAATGAAATCTAAAAAAGAAAAAAACCATAGCAAGCAGCACTTGTCCAACACTCTAGGGTTTGCAAAATACTCCCAATACTTAACCAAATCTTTTCATTTGATCTTACTAATGAAGGAATTCTTCCTAAGCCTCGGATCCCAAACGAGGTGGGTGACTGAAGTGGGTGGCCACAGCATAGGCTGAGCTTCAGAAGGTTGAAATTTCTGTTATATATCATGCCTCTATCCCCTGCTCTGCCTGTAGTAAAACTGTTGCATTTAGTGACATGGTTCTTTGTACCCTTGAGTCAAAATGATGAGGCTTCCTATATACAGAAGAGCAGGCTGCTCTGACTGGCAGCATTTTGGTGTGTGTGTGTGTGTGTGTGTGTGTGTGTGTGTGTGTGTGTGTGTGTGTGTTCCACATTCAGTGCCTTAAAGGCTCATTTATTTGAAGTTCAATTGATTTTCCAAAAACCAGGGAGCATTATAAAAATATGACAACATTTGCATTATAGGTGTCACTTACTCAAAAATGATAGATCACCAAACTGAATCAATGTGGATAATCAGGCTGTTTATGTAAGTGTCAATGGTGCAGTTTTGGTTTTATTTCTTCTCTTTTCATCCCCACACTTTCCCTAGTTGTTTCATCTCCTGCCTCCATACACATTTAAAAGAATCTGATGACTATGCTTTAATTTAGGGGCTACTGTTGCTCATTGCTGCCATAGAATGGTCTACAGACCAGCAGCATCGACATCCCCAGGGAGCTCGTTAGAAATGCAGATTCTCAGGCTCTACCCCAGACCTACTGAATCAAAATCTACATTTTAACAAGATCCCCAGGTGATTCATGCACACATTAAAGTTTGAGAAGCCCTGCTGAAAATCCTTCCTCCATTCATCCAAGACAGAAAATTGATTTTTAAAAAATAATAACAAAATAAGGGACCAGGTTAGCACAGTGCAGTGTAAAACCTGCTCTGATGAAGGCAGGGAAGAGGGAGGGAAGGGAGGGAGCCAGGGAGGAAAAGGAGAAAAGAAGAAAAGTGCTACCTACTTACTAATCTGAAAGTCCAGACCTTATTTCAAAGAACACTGTGAAAATATTATTTTCCTATTCCTGTCTTAAACAGCAATGTTTCATATTTCCTAGGAAAAATGGCTAAAAGCTAGAGCACCATATATTTTGTATAGGTAAGGTTTTAATATGCTTCAGAACCCCCAGTGCCTAATGAAAGCCTTTTAAGTAAATCTCACGAAGCTCTAATCTCCAAGAGCCTCCCATGTTCTTCTCTGCTGTTCTTGTTTAATTTTTAATAAGAACAATTCCACGCAGCTCGAAAGCACGGCTCAATTAAGAAATATTCCTACCAGGCATCTTTGAAATCTTGCAGTATTCTCTTCCTTCTGTTTCCTCATGACCCTCAATTTGGTTGTGTCGAGAGGTTTGTGGGGAGGAGGGGAAAAAAAACGAAGCTTATTTTTTAATTGCAAGTTCAATTTCACACTGTTATTTAGGAGATGGCAAGACCAGTTTCAAAGACAGAAACGCAACTCATGTAACTGCTGCCAGAAGGCTACAGTGGAATATCTTAGTACCCTATGTTGAAATTTCAAGTGGCATCTTTGATCTGATTCCTTAGGCATTAGATGTCCTTGAAGTTATATCAAGGTCATGAGAAATAATTTTGAAGGAAACAATTGTGTCTAAATCATAGAACCCCCAACCACAAGTATTTTAAAGTAATTTAAACTTAACCCCCTTATAATGCTGCATGGTTTATAACAGAATAATTATTGGTTAGTTCTTTCTTGTAAAATTTACCTTGCAGTAATGTGTCCTTTCTAAAGGCCAGTTGCTAGTGATGTAAATCTAGCCACAAATTTTCATGAGCTGCTCCTGTTTTTCAGCTGAGAATTTTATGTTTACACCAATATCTGCATATCTAATACACCAAAACATACACACACATGCATGTGTATATGTGAATTTGACAACAACAACCCCCAGTGGTGTTAACCCTGTTGGTTAATTTCACAAAATTGACACAAAAGCACAATTGCAAATGTTTGAAATAATGCATTCATTATTATCTGTAACCCATTCACTGCCTGAAATGTGAGGGTGCTTACTAAATTGAGCATAATATAAATGAGACAATTATATAGATAGAATTGTGAAGCAGAAAGACAGTTAAAATAGCAGTAAGAAAAACATCACCATATATCAGAGCTACAGCTACGCTGACCACTGAATTTAACTGTGCCTATTTTAGTGGCAGAGACTAAAAGGAAAACACAAATTACACATCACACATGTATCATAAGAGAAAATTCATAAATATACCAAAAGCAAAACTTTAATGGCCCCAAAGAAATTTTCACATGAATCTATATATTAGGGACTTCAACTAACTTAACCAGTATCTTTGAGCATGGCTATAGCAAATACAAAAATATTGATTTCTAGTTGAACAGTCTTTATAATAATAACTGAGAGAGACAAAGTTCTACAGGTAAATGAGATAATACTGTCCAATGCAGCATAGTTCACTATGGGGATAGAAGTCAGAGATCTTCTGTAGACATGGCTCAAAATGACCAATGCCCTTTGTAAGTATCAGACATTCCTAGCAAATTCATCAAGGTTACGACTAATATTTCATTCCTGGAGACTCAGTGTCTTTAGAAACTAAATGCCTTAAAGTAAAAATTAACATCCTTTCATAAAAAGGTAGGAGTTTGAAAGTTTAACTCAGCCACAAACCATTTTTTAAAAAAATAACTTTACTGAGACAAAATTTGTATAACACAAAATTTACTCATTTTAATGATCTTCAGTAAATTTATGAAGTGGTACAACTATCACCATAATCCAGCTATACAATATTTCCCAAAAAGATTATGACCATTTACAGTTAATTTTTTTTTCCACCTCCAAACGTAGGCAGCCACTAATCTGTCTGTCTCCATGGATTTGTTTTTTTCTGGGTCTTTCATAGACATGGAATCACATAACATGTGGTCTTTTGTGAAGAATCCCTGGCCTCTACTCATTGCTTTCACTTAGCATAATGTTTTTGAAATTTATCCATATGGTGGTAGTATCAGGGCTTCATTCCTTTTTACTGACAAATAGTATTCCCTTGTGTGGACATACCACATTTTATCTATCCATTTACCAGTTGATAGCGAGTTGTTTCCAATTTCATTTTATTTTATTTTATTTTAGAAATAGGGTCTTGCTATGTTGCCCAGGCTAGCCTCAAACTCCTGGCCTTAAGCAATCCTCCTACCCTGGCCTCCCAAAAAGCTGGGACTACAGGTGTGAGCTGCAGTGCCCAGTCAGTTGTTTCTAATGCTAGACACAAAGAAAAGGAGCATTGTAAATGCTAGGGGTAGGGCCCCATATTTAGTTCAAAAAGTCCATATTTAGCTTGTACTTTTTCATAAGCTTGGACAAAAAAGGAGCACCTGGTTTCCAGATCATATAACATGCAAGAGAGAAATAAAAAATAAGTTTTGCCAAGCCATAAAATAACTTTCTGCACACTCTTCCTCCCCCCATCTAGTTTTTAATAATTATACTTATTGAAGGCGTATAATATATGAGGCTTATGGCAATTCTGTATGTCTTATCTCATTTAATTCTCACACTAACCCTATGAAGTGAGTATTATTTTTGCCTCCTTTTAATAAAGGAATTGGCTGAGAGCGGTGGCTCATGCCTGTAATCCCAGCACTTTGGGAAGCCAAAGCGGGAGGGCTGCTTTGTGTGTGACCAGCCTGGGCAGCATCACGAGAGCTCATCTCTACAAAAAATAAAAAAATTTGCCAGGTATGATGGCACACACCTGTAGTCTCAGCTACTGGGGAGGCTGAGGTGGAAAGGTTGCCTGAGCACAGGAGGTCAAGGCTGTGGTGAGTCATGATCATGCCACTGCACTCCAATCTGGACAACAGAGTGAGACCCCAACCCAATCGATCAATTAATCAATAGGGAATCCAGAATTTTGATAATTAATTGCTCATTGCTCAAGATCATGCATCTAGGAGCAGGTGATAGGAAAATTCAAACCTCATAATCTGATTCCAGAACCCAAGTAACTATTGTCTTTATTCTGCCTCTTTTGTATTGCTATATGTCATTTCCTTAGACAAGTCCTTTCCTGATATCCTGAATAGCCCAGAGACTTCTGGTAAGTGTCCTTTAAACCTCTGTGTTTCTCCATGACACTCACTGCCCTAGTAATGAGGATTTTGTAACCACATTTTCTTCCAGTCTGTTGGTTTCATGAGAACAGAGAACTAGACTTAGTTCTGTTTTCTTCTTGTTACACCCTAGCTCCTGCCCCATGAACCTATTATAGGCATTCAACCAACATGCGTTAAATAGATGAGAACATTTTTAAATTAACGCAACTTCCTAAAGTTCATGCCAGGATAAGTTTGCTGGCTGCCAAGCATTTCCAAAAAGTGATATGATACTTCCACTATCGTTAGAGCATTTAGTGTTGGCATTTAAATATTGGAACATAGTTGCCAAATATTTTTTAAAATCGATTTCAGTGTATTTTATGATAAGCAGAACTCTTTGAAGTGAATTAACCAATGGGCTTATTTCCTTCAATGGGTTTGAGATACTAAAATTATATTATAAACCCAAGAGAGGATGCTGTCCTTCTTGGTTTCTGGTTAGGAAAGATTTGTCTACAGGTTACAGAAACCTATGATAGCAGTTTTATAGAGAGTAATTCTTTTACAGGGTGAAAACCTTGGCATTAAGTGGTCCTGGCCAATGCAGTGACCAACAAAGTCATCAGAGGCCCAGCTTCCTTCTGACTTTTTCCTCTTCCATCAACATGTTGGGTAACATAGTGAATGGCTCTTGCAACTCTCAATATATCATGACTGAGACCAACACTGGAGAAACCAGAAGAGGTGGAAGTAGTCATGCATGCAAAGTTTTCCCAGAGTCATCCTATCATTCATTCATTTAACACATATTTACTGAGTAACTACGATGTGCTAAGCACTGATCTAATTTCCAAGGATGGGGAAGGGAACAAAGCAAAGTATCTCTACCTTCCTGGAGTTTATGTTTTAGATGACCTCAGGCAACTCATCTTTTCTGAGTGTTTACTAAGGTATAGGCTGGGATTTCCCAACTTTGTACTATTGACATTTGTGGCCAAACAACTCTTTGTTGTGGAATCTACAAACTGAATCTATACATTATACATATTTAGAAGCATCACTGGCCTCTATTCATTAGATTTCAGAAGCCCCTGCTTCCATGCCCCTCCCAGATGTGGCAACTGGGCACATCCCAGGAATGTCTCTGGACATTGCCAAATGTCTCCTGGGAGGCATTTTTGTCTCAGTTGAGAAGCACTAGTCAAGACATTTTTCTAAGTGTGTCACATGTATTAGTTCTACTAACCTTTTGCAATAACTCTGGAAGGTAGTTATTTATTATGCCCATTTCAGAGATTTAGGGGAAAAAAATGAAACAACAACAAAAACCCCTTAGCCAGTGAGGGACATTAAGTAAATTCTTCAAGGCTTCAAAGCTGGCAGCTACTTATCCAGTCCACCTGTGGCACTGTCTCTCACTGGGCAGGAGGGGCATTGTGGCCACCCTTAGCTGCATGGAATTTGGGGGCAGTGATAACACGACTGACTGATCCTATTCCCAATCCAAAACCATCATATGTTAAATGCACAAAATTGATGCTACTGTCTTAGAACAGTGCATGAAACATAGTAAGGAATACTTAGATTATATCTCTTAAAGTCATTATTATTGCCTGGGTGTGAGCACATTGGCATCCAAAGCAAAATAGAGGTTTACGAGCAGGAGAGAATCTTGAGCTGGATGTCACGACAAAATTGACAAATAATGGCACATTAGAAAATGGCATGTAACAGTGTCAGCAGCATCCTGTTTCCTAATGCTGGGAGATCAATTTCATGTAATACCTCTACTAAGATATTGAAATATAAGTAAAATAGGAAGGAAGGTAAGACATGGTCCTCTCTTATATCATTTGAAGCTGGAAATGCATTCATCATAAGAACTTAACTGCTTACTTCGAGTTTAAAAGTGATAATATGCTACAGGTTTTAAGAAGCATTGAAAGACTGTGTTTTACTCAGAGAATATTCCATTTTCATCTATTGCTTCATTGAAATAAAAAATAGATGAAATAATCATGAAGTAGAGGGAACCCAATGCCATCCTTACCACTCCCGCGTGGAGGTAGAACTAGTTAACAGAAAACTCTGCCCAGACCAGTTTACTATCTATAAAAATAGATAAGAACATCTTCACTCATTTAACAAATATTTATAGATGTAATGTGTAAATCAATAAATATTCTGAGGTCATACTCTGAGTTAGACACAGTTTAAAATACCGAGGATAGAGCAGTGAGAAAATCAGACAAAATTCCCCGCCTTCATAGTTTAGATTCTAGCAGTGACAGGCAGAAAATGAACAAATAAATACAATTCGGAGTTCGGATTTGCACTTGGGACAGCATTTTGTTCTCCATCCTTAAATGGTTTTGCTCTATAGAGACAAAGGCTTAGATGAGATTGATGAAGGCTAAAAAAATGTTCCAGATAACATCCAACCAAAGAATGTTAATGAACCCTTTATTTTATAGATAAGAAAATTGAGTCTGAGAGAAAGGAAGTATATTTCCTAAG
Source organism: Cephalopachus bancanus (assembly GCA_027257055.1). Taxonomy (NCBI): domain Eukaryota; kingdom Metazoa; phylum Chordata; class Mammalia; order Primates; family Tarsiidae; genus Cephalopachus; species Cephalopachus bancanus. Next base: position 2,472,457 of record JAPVLO010000335.1, on the reverse strand, counting down.
GTCACACTGTATTAACCAGGAATCTCCCTGATATATTTTAAAAGACACTTGATTCAAACACACTTTACACCAAAATAAGGAAATTTTGGGTCCTGTAACTGGCACATCCAATGGGTGAATCTTGGCACTAGGTCGAGTTTGATCCAGAACATCAGATCCTGTTTTGGGGGACACTGACTCACATGTATCAGTATTGTATTCTTCTCTGTTATAAGGCTCACTCTATGAATTTATAAAATTGACCACCAGCAGCCCCAGGCTTACAAGCTATTAGGCAGTATAACCCAGAGTTTTTCTCTGCAGCCAGATTGGCAGGTTCAAATCTCAGCTCTACCACTTGCAAGCTGTGTGATATCAGACATATTCCTTTAAAAGCTCAGTGTCTCAGTTTCCCCATCTGTCAAATGGGGACAATAAAACAATATTGGATTGTTGTGAAGATTAAAAGAGAAGACTCCAGCAAAAGCATCTTCTTAGATAGTACCTGGTAGAGAGTAAACATTCAGTAAATGTTAGTTATTATTACTGCTGATTTATCAATTCCAGGGGAAAGACCTCTCTTTTTTCTAATTACTCAGACTAGGTGGGAAAGGTAACCCACCTTGCCTGAGGAATGTGCTCATTCCTCAGCTAAGCACTGGGGCAGGGGTGATAGGGACACCTTGATGGGCCAGGACTTTGGTAGGGTCCCTATGGAAGTCATGGGGTGCAGAAAGGTCAACACAGTCTGTTTTGAATCTACAAGATAAAAGTGGGAAAAGCGTGACTCCCCAAAAGAAAACAGGCTGATTCCAGAAGGGAAAAGAAATGGATGCTGGGCTGACAAGCAAAAGAGTTACACATCCCAGAGATTTGGGGGCAAATAAGGAGCTGGGAAATGGAGAGAAGAAGGGATGATATGCTAAAAACAATTCCCAGGGAAGACAAAATGAGCACAAAGGAGGGAAGAGGAGAATGGGGGAGCCCCTGAGTCATCACTTCATGTCAGCTAAGTGAGGATGTCTGGGAAATGAAACTGAGCCTAACCAAAACATTTCCTCTAACATCTTTATTTTAGGCTAACATTTCTGGTGTGGGGCTGGGAGCATTGACTTTGTTGTCAAAATTTATTCGGAAAGCTTGTTGTTTCCTTGCCCATTTTCTCTGTGCAACATTTTTAAATGCCTGAAATTTGATTCATAGCCAGAGTGACAAATTGGTTTTACATGGAACAAATCTGGCTATCAGATTGCCTTGTTTGACCCCCACAATGCTTTACAGAAATTAAAATAAGTTGTCCAATATTTAAGGATAAGTAGACTTCATGTTACATCACAGATTTCTTGTGTCCCTTTTGACCAACGGAGACATTTGGGCATTAAGGGACTGAATTCCCACATGGTGATCAATGGAGTTGAGTTGCTCCTTTAGACAAAACTGATATGTTCTAATTCCTTGAGATGCAAAGTATGGCCCATGCACCAGTAGCGTGAGCATTAGCTTGGAAATTGCTAGAAAAGCAGAATCTTAAGCTCTGTATTAGACCTTCTGAATCAGAATAAACAAAATTCCCAGGTGATTGAAATGCATAGTCAAATGCAAGAAGCAATGCACTAGTTTACCACAGTCTCCACCTGGGCCAAGCCCACTTCTCTCATTGAAGGTCAGGGCCAGAACTACGATGAGGCAAGAGAGGTACCCAACCCTGAAAGTGCACGCCTTCTCAAGTGCTGCACTCAAGATGCTGCTCTTGCCTGACTCTAGTTCTGACCCAGTTGAAGATGTTCAGTGTACTATCAATATCTCATTTATACAGTGTTAGGACTAGACAGGAGCACAGAAAATTCTAGTACAGCTCTTCATCTTTTCAAATGGAAGCATAAAACTAAAAAAGAGAATAGAACTGGCTCAGAGTTGAGATTTTAATTAGTGAAAAACCAGAGAAGAAAGTGCCAGTGTTCTGTTGCTAGGACCCACAAAGCTCTTCCCAGAAAGTCACAGCTGCCTCTCTTCAAGTTGGCCTTAGGTCCTGAGTAAGCTTATGATGAGGTCTTGCAAGTAGATTAAGGATCGTGGGAAGTAAGATTTTCTAATTCCTTTATCAACAAATCATTACAAATGATTACCTATTGATGAATAACTCGGTTGCCTAGGTAACATGGATATACTTAAAGGAACTTGAAAGTACATTTTCTTTTATTTGATGGGAGAATCAATTTTTAAAATAATCAAAGCCAAGCATTTCTTAATATAACACCAAAAGCATCATCCATATAGGAACAAAATAAAAGATAAATTGCACTTGATCAAAATTAAGGAAGGATGTTAGGAGGATGAAAAGACAAGACATGAATGGGAAGAAAATACAAACTGTATATCTGATAAACAACTTACATCCAGATTATGGAACTCTCAGCCCAATAATAAGAAAATAAACAGAAAAATTAAAAGTGGGCAAAAGAAAAGCTATTTCACCACAGAAGACACACGGATGAAGTAGGTACATAAAAAATCATCAACATTGCTAGTCATTAGGAAAGTACATATTAAAACTGCAGTGAAATACTACTATGTAACTATTTGAATATCTAAAATTATAAAGCTAACATATCAACTGTTGATGATGAGATAGAGTAACTAGAAATCTCACACACGACTGGTGGGGATGTGTAATGATGCACGCACTTTGAAAAACAGTTTGGCAGTTTCTTAAGGCTTTAAGCCTACACCCACCATATGATTGGCCATGCCAATCTCAGGTATGCTCCCAAGAGAACCAAAGTACATGTCCACACAAAGATGATGTACAGGAGTGTTCATGGACTTTCTTTGTAAGAGCCCCACTTTAGGAAAAACTCTCCCAACCATGGCTTTCCCTCTACTCTCATGCCACCACAATAATCCTCAATACTTAATAAGACTTCTATGATGAAATGTGAGGATTTATCTTCACCACCAAGCAGCAGATACTAGCTAGGTGTCCTCCAATTCAATTCCAACACTATCTACCTGGAGATAGTGTCAGACCTCATGGAGTGAGGGCTCAGTCCCACAGGACTGCCTTCCTCCAGATACCATTTGCAGGCCTGGGCCTGCAGAGCTTCTCACCAAATGGCTTCCAGTTGGGGTTCCCACAACCCCCTTCTTGGGTACAATTAATTTACTGAAGCAGCTCACAGAACTCAGGGAAACACTTACTTACGTTTACTTGTTTATTATAAAGCTATTACAAAAACACAAGTGGGGAGGCAGTACAGCAAGGTTTTGGGGAAGGAGATCAGAACTTCTAAGCCTCCCCTGGGCTCCACCTTCCAGGAACCTCTAACAGTTCAGCTACACAGAAACTCTCCAAACCCAGTCCTCTTGGGATTTCATGAAGCTGCATGACATCAGCATTCCTTCCAGAGTATAAGACAGGACACTCTCTGTGGAGGATCTTAAGACCCACATCAGAAGGTGGTGGAAGATTAGAGTCCTGCCTTGAGGCAAGTTAAAGCAGGGCAGGAGAAGGTCAGAGAGGTCCTGTTTCCTAAAGCATAATGCACCCAACATTGTAACAAAAGACTGTAACAAGGGCTATGGGAGATATGAGCTAGGAACCATGGACAGAAAACAATATAGAAATATATATCATGACACCAAAAGCCCCAAGTGAGAAATGGCCCAAACGCCCATCAACAAATGAATGGACAAATCAATTGTGGAATATCCATACAATCAAAAAATACTTGGCAATGAAAAAAATGAGTTATCAATACATGCAACAAGGATGAATTGTGGAATTATGCTGAGTAAAAGAAGCCAGGACAAAAAAAAAAAACAAAACCAAACATACTCCATTATTCTGTTTATATAAAATCCTGTAAAATGCAAACTAAGCTATAGTGACAAGAAGCCGATTCAGGAGCGCATGGGGGTGGGGCTGAGTGGGGAAGGATGGGAGAGAGTGATTACAAAGGGGCTTCAGGAAACTTCTGCGGGTGATGGATATGTTCATTATCTTGATTGCAGTGATGGTTTCATGAGTGTATACGTATGTCAAAACTTATCAAATTGTGTACTTTAATATGTACAATTAATTGAATGTCAACTATACTTCAGTTTTTAAGAAAAGTGCTGTAAGAACAGTAACACGAAAATAGTCAAACTTCTCATCCCCTTGGTCTTCTCACTGTTCCTTAAACACAACACAGCGCTGAGTTACTGCTTCAAACACTTGGCATCAGCTGTGCCCTCTCCCTGGAATGCTCTTATCTGTATATTCAAAGAACCTGCTCTTCATAGCTTTTATGTCTTTGTCCAAATATCACCTTCTCTACTTATGACTTAATCCTTTCCCCCAGTGCGCCCCTTTCTCCTTTTCAGCCTGATCTTTTTAAACTGTATTTTAGATTCAAGGGGCACATGTGCAGGTTTGCTATGCGTGTATATTGTGGGATGGTGAGATTTGGGCTGTATTGAGCCCGTCATCCAAGAGGTGAGCATGATGCTTTATGGGTGATTTTCAACCCTTGCCCCCTCCTCACTCTGCCTTTTAGGAGTCTCCAATGCTGTTGTTCCTTCTTTATGCCCCTGTATATCCTGTCTTCTACTTATAAATGAGAAAATGTGGTATTTGGTTTTCTGTTTCTGCGTTAATTTGCTTAGAATTATGACCTCCAGCTGCACCCATACTGCTGTAAAGGACATGGTTTTGTTCTTTTTTATGGCTATGTAGTAGTCTATGGTGTCTAGGGACCACATTTTCTTTATTCAATCCACCACTGATGGACACCTGGGTTGGTTCCATGTTTTTGCCATTGTGAATAGTGCTGCAATGAGTATACAAATACAAGGGTCTTTCTGGCAGAGCAAGTTATACTTTTTTGGGTATACACCCAGTAGTGGGATTGCTGGGTCAAACAGTAAGTCCATTTTTAGTTCTTTGAGAAATCTCCAAACTGTTTTTCATGGGGGTTGAACTAGCTGACATTCCCACCAACGGTGTGTGAGCATTCCTTTTGCTCATGAACTTCGGGTTAACTTGTTTATCTGTATTATCTGCTTCTATAGGGAGAATTTGTCAATATAAAAATACTCTTTAAAAAAGGGATGATATTGTACCAGTTGTACTGGCTGGAGGGTACAGATGGGTTAGTGTTGGTGGCTACTCTGATCTGGCCATCATCCAGTCTGACTGGTCTATGATGATAAATTCTCTATATATTCTACCACCCACCCGCAAACTGGATCTCTCTGCATTTGAATGGTCTTTTGACTTTTTGATAATAGCCATCATGACTGGTATGAAGTGGCATCTTATTGTGGTTTTGATTTGCATTTCTCCAATGATTAGTGATGTTGAGCATCTTTTCATGTTTGTCACTGACTCATAGTGACTATCTGACATACTATATATCTTACTTATTAATGTAGTCAATCCTTTGCTTGTACCCTCTAGAACATAAGCTCTTCTAGGGTAGGATGTTTGACTATTGTATTCACTACTATATTTCTAGCATCTAGAATAATGTTTCGCACATATTAGAAGCATAATATCTGCTGATCCACTTAAATCTGTACTGTGCATGTGTTCACAGCACCTTACAGTAACTTTTGTGGTTATACTGCAGATATATATTATATACCATTGGATTCAACTTTGAAGAAAACTACTTATTAATTTTTTTTTCTTTTTGAGCTATCAGTTCATACAGCAGAAGTGTTTGATTACCAGAATTAAATGTGAGATAATGGATGTGATAGCACTTTATAAACTGCAAAGCACTGCGTTATTATCAATAATCAGACTGAAGAATAATCTTAGACTAATTTTCTGAGTCTGGAGTAACTGAATTCTGAGCAAATCACTTCGAAATGTCTGGACCTCCGTTTCCTCACTCATAAAACAAGCAGGTAAAAACCAACCATGTTTAGCATCTTTTGGGAAGTTTAGCACAGAACTTAAGAATATAGACTGTTATCAGACAGGCCCAGGGTCAAATCTTGGCTCTGCCCACATACCCCACAGATCTAAGGGAGTTACTTAACCTCTTTAAGTCTCAGTTTCCACATCTGTAAAACAGGGGCCAACATTTTCCCTTCCTTATGGGAATGCTTTAAGAGAAAAAGTAAGACAGCACCTGAAAACTGCCAAGTGTCGAACTAGTACTCTAAAAATGCTTTGTCCTCCATCACTGAATCTTTCCTTTCCTGAGTTTCTGATCAACTTTTAGCTCATCATCAATTTAATCTGATATTCCAGTCCCATCTACCTATTAGAGGGATTTTGATTTTAGTTAGATTCTAATATTTATAACTCTTGAAAGTGAATGAATTAAAACTGCTAGCCAGTAAAACTTAATTAATAAGTGCTCCCAGGTAGAAAGTTTCTCTCCGAAATTGAGTTCCACCCACCCATATGGCCTGGAGAATCAGTAAGTGTAGCCACATGATACATTGCTCTATTTTAAATGCCACAATGAACAGCACAGGCTTAACTGCAATTAAGTAGTCCCCACTGACCACTGAATATACAGTACATCACATCAGGAGAGGCAAACCTGTCAGATTAGTGGAAATTCATTTTGGGATTGCTGGGTAATTTCGAGAGTTGACAACCAAAGAAAAATCCATGATCCCTTGTGTGTGCCAGTCTATATCACTCTTTAACAGCAGTTGTTTGGGAAATCATACTCCAGATTCTGAAGTTCACTTCTAGAGCAAAGTTGGAAAAGAAAACGTGAGTGATGAGATCATTGCATGATGACAAATGGAAAGAGATCCTTCTGGTACCAAACTTAGTTAACAAATAGGAGGTGTGCTCTAAAAACTGGAAAGTGCATTTTTGTACCCTGCCACTTCTGAGCTAAGGATTGAGGGTGATTTATCTAGATAACAGCTGGACGTTAGTTCAGAGTGCCAAAGAGGACCTTGTGACTTTGGAATCCTTGGACTGGATGGAAAATTTTAGTCTTTCTTTTTTTCTTTCTGAAAGTTGCTTGGTTCTAGCTGAGGGTCTTCAAACCCTCCATTCCAGCCAGCAACCAAGCTGATGCCCTCTGTGTGAAAACTTTTAATGGGGGAAAAATTGCACTAAGTAGATCCAATACAGAGAACTTAAAAGTAATAACTAGCATGGATTAACTTCTCAGTGTGTCCCAGGCACTATGCTAAATTCTACCTGTATTATCTCTTAATTCCTACTTGGACCTTATGAGGCTGGCACTCCTGTACCCATTATATGAATGACTAAGCCTAGAGAGGTACCACAAGATGACCACAGTCATACCACTCTTACAAGGAGTGACTATGAATAGATTATAATCATCTCACTCTAGGGCAAGGACTCTCAGTCATGGGGATTTTGCCCATGGGGGCATTACACAAAGTCTGGAGACCGTTGTTTTTTTTTTTTTTTTTTTTTTGAGTCGGAGTCTCACTCTGTCACCCAGACTGGAGTGCAGTGGCTGCTCCCGGCCACCGCAGCCTTGACCTTCCACTCAGCCTTCCAAGTAGCCGGAACTACAGGTGCGTGCTACCATGCCCAGTTAGTTTTTTGTTTATTATAGAGATGAGGTCTCACCAAGTTGCCCAGGCGGGTCTTGAACTCGTGGGCTCAGGCAATTCACTCACCTCAGCCTCCCAAAGTGCAGAATTACAGGTTGAGCCACCGAGCCCGGCCTGGAGACAGTTTTGTCACAACTGTACTGACATCTAGTGAGTAGAGGCAAGAGATACTGTTAAACACCCTGTAGTAACCTGCCTGCACCACTAAGAATTAGTAGTGAAGCTGAGCAATGGTGCTCTAAGACAGTGATTCTTAAGTTGGGTCCCTGGGCCAAGATCACCAAAATATGCAAAATATAGAGCTCCCCACCAAACCCACGAAGGGGGTGGGGCCAGCAATCTGTCTTGTAAAAGCCCTCCAGGTGATTCTGATGCAGGCCAAAATTTGAGACCCACAAATCTGGGAACATCAGAACATGTGGGCTGAGCTGTACCACTCAGCTTAAATGCTCACACATCCCCAGTGTCCAAAACAAAATTAGTACTGGGGTCTCTTGTTTGTAGAATTCTATCCCTGTCAGAATTCTAGACTGCTGGGCACCCTTTCTTGTTTCTGAAGCCACAAAAGGGTGTCACTAGCCTGTCCAGGTCCCCCTCTGGAATGTCCAGGAAACAGATGGTGTCATAGTGAATTCTTCAGGAGGACTTAGAGTCCTACCAATGTGTCTCAGAATGCTGAGATACTCTCATTAGCAACATAGAATTGAATATCTATTGATCCTCCATTTATGTCATATCCTAGAAGAGGTACCTGTCTAGATATCACCTCAATTATTATTATTAATAAAGATAGTGATGATTGCTAATTCTAAAGAACTGTTTATGTGCCAGGCATATCTGCTAAACATCTGACCTGCATGACTGCATTCTTTTTTTTATTTTAATTTTTATAGATTTAGGAAGTACAAGTGCAAATTTGTTACAGGGATATAGTCGTGAAATCTGGTGTACATTGTACCCATGAGGTGATTCTTCATCCCTCATCACTGCCCTGAGAGTTAGGTTTTGTTATGGTGTCCATTGTAGAGACAAATTGAGACTTATGACTGTATGTTGGGGATGTTTCTTCCATATCATGCAGACCTACTCTAACCCGCCAAACTCCAGCAAGTTAATTTCATTGAGTGGAGAAAGAGCACCAGGCTGATGTTCATGGAAGCCTTGTCACTAAAGTCAGTTTGTCCCTTTGCAAAAATAGAAGGTTTGATCTAACAAAGCTCTAATTTTCTTCCACTTCTAACCAGCTATAATTCTAAGTGAGTAAAAATGTTTCCATTTTCTTAGAATCCAGCACAATAAACACTACAGCTACTTACACTGATATTTACATTGAGTTCATTCCATTCCATTGATAGAGCAGTTTAAGATTTTCCAAGTGTTTTCCCATCCATGATCTCATTTCAATTCACAATTGTTCTGTGAGGTACAAAGGGAAGACATGCTGACTTCCTCTGATCTTTGATTATTAGAATGATACCGCCATGTGCCTGAGAAGTGTTGAAGACTTTACAATTCTTGTCTCTTATTATGACTCTGTGACATGAACATTACTACCCCACTTTTTAGATGAGAAAACCAAAGTTCAGAGAGAAGTCAAGGCCCAAGGGGACACACTGTAAGCGGTGAACCTACTTTGAACTGATTACAGGCAGACTCCCAAGCCCAAGCTCTTAGCCCCAGAATACACAGGTCTTCTAAGAAACTGAGGCACGGAAAGAGCTAGGACTTCCCTAATAACATGTATTGAGTTGACTCTTTAGAATAAAATCCAGGCACCTGCCTCCTGTCCTGTGGTCCTGCATACTAGGACACGATTAGACTCAGCTCTTTCCTCTTGGGGATGGGGATGGGGTGAGCATGGAATTGATGCCTGGTTTGTCCTCACCGGGACTGAAAAGATGCTCACCTTCTCCTGCGTTCCACCATGGGGGGTGGGGCGGGGGCGGATCTGCAAATCGCCTGCTCCCTTTAAACAGATGCACCAGACTCTTGGGAGATGAAGCTCGTTGGTTCTGTCACTCGTGAGTAATGCACCATAGCTCCCTAGTGGGGAAAATGCCAGATTATACAAAAGCATGCTTTGGTGTGCAACTGTCTTTAGAATAACAAATCTCCTCTTCTGCTTGTGAACATTATGCTTTAATAAAAACCAAAACACTGGCCACAAATCCCAGCTCTAGCTTGTAAATTCATGTTACACCCCTCACCATACTGGGTCCCCAACACACACCTTTCGTCATGCACAGGGAACGATCCAGCCCATGGTTTTATTGACCTTTGTCTTTTGGTGGGGAGAAATGGGGGAAACAGAGTCTTTCAACTTGGAAACTATTAACTATTGACATCTTAGGTGGGATATTCCTTTGTTGGGGTGTTGGGGTGAGGCAGGGGGGCTGTCCTGTGCATTCTAAAAAGTTCAGCTGCATTCTTGGCCTCCACCCACAACCCACTACCTAATCATACATGTTAGTTTTTTTTCTCAGCTCCTCTATCCCAATTTCGACTATCTCCAGCTATTGTCAAATGTCTCCTGGGGATGGGAGGGCAAAGTCGCCAAACATCTGCATTAATGAGAAAACAAATAGCCAGCCATGTCCTGGGTGGGTGGGTCCCACCATCGAGCAACATAAAATAGATATCAGCCGTTTGGTCTTAGCTGCGTGTTGCCCATTGGCCCTTGCCCCCATGGCCCTTTAGGGAGACATGGGGGTGTTGTCAATACCCTGTGATACTGGATTCGGAAGGCTAGGCCGAGTGCACCTTGCAGAGGAGAGAAGCCTTCCAGGGCGGGGCTCAGAGCACAGGGCGAGCTGCTGCCTGCATCTCAGCACGCTCACACCTTCACACGTTTGACTTAGAGGTGACAGCTCACAGGTGACAGATGCTCAGGCACCCGGCAGAGCGACAGGATGGAAATGGCAGACTCCGAGGACGCGGCGGGAAAGGCCCCTCCTTCCTGCATTCAGGGGAGGACACCGTAGCGGAAATATATTTGGGTATTCATTCTTGCTGCAAAATGGGCATCGAATCCGTGCTCGCCTCCAAGTACTTCGCCTATTTCCCAGGTTGGATTTGTCCCCCAAAGGACACTGTTTGCTCAGTATTTGAAAGTTGGGATAGGGCTTGTAATTTCTGGGTCCATGATGTCTGCAGGCCTACAACTGTGAGCGGGACTAAGCAGTGGTGCCCCTGTATGAGGGCAGGTCTCTACTGTCCCCACTGCCCGCCCAGCTGCTGCACCAACTTGCACTGCCTGCCTGGACCCTGTAGGTACTTGAAGTTGCGTGTCCCCACCTGTATGTTTTTTCAAATGTGTCTTATTAGGCAATGTTTGATATACGAAACACACTGAACACATAAGTTAAAAAGCATACTCACAAAACTCACGAGCCAACCATGTAACTTGAATCTAGAACATTATCTTGAATATACTCAAGTTATTTTCTTTTTCTCTTTCCCTCAGGTATACCTTATTGTGAACCTTGTGTTTAGCATTCTTCTGCCTTTTTTCTATTTAGTTTTATCCCCTATGATTGCATCCTGAAATAACACGTTGCTTAGTTTTGGTTGTGTTTGAGTTTTACACAAATGATATCTGCATATGTAGTCTTAGAACTTTTGTTTTTTTACTTGAGTATATGCTTCTTAGATACATCCACGTTCTTGCCCATGGCTGTGGCTCTTTCATTTTTCACTTCTGAGTAATACTCTATACCCCGGCATTTCATTTGACTCACTCCTTCTCTGTAAAAATATCAGTTTTATAATGCATCTTCTCAAAGAGTTTTGGCAGCCATTGATCCAAAGAATATGCTTTCCAGTGATTTTGTATTTAAGTGTTAAGATTTTGTTTCAACACAATTAGCAATCACTTATTATTATTATTTTTTACTTTATTATTTTTTGAAAGCAGGATTTTTTGAGAGGACACAAAAGCTCCCAGAGAGGGAGGGGGTTCGAGGGGGTTGCTCTGCAATCACTTTTAAAATCTGCTCATTGATTTGCCCTTCAATGTTTTTCTGCAGGCTGTAAGTTCCCTGCGGGGAAGATCTGTCTGCAGGGTAACTATGTTCTTACTTCAACATTCAACAATGTTCTCCACACACGACAATGAATATAGGAAACAATAAATGTGTTTTTCTCAAAATTTGATAAATATTTATGGAAAGGAAATATAATGATAGTCCTTGAAAAATGCTAGATGATTTTTTAAACTGGCGGCAGAAATTCGATATGCCTTATTAAGGATGCTTGGGGCAGAGGTATTTGGTAAATACTGTGTAAAGGCTGTGAATAGGGGTGATATATGCAAATTCTGGGTCATGACCTTGCCCACACCCTCCATTTACTTCTTCTCCCTAGCTGAAATGTGGACATAGTGGTGAACTATTTTGAGCCAGACAAGCAAGGAAGTTGCCCAGAGATAGAGAAGAAACAAGAAAGAAGGTGCTGGGTGCCTGAGACCTGGGATCATCCTGCCACGACAGTCGCAGGCTTACAGAGAGAATGGACTCTCTCAGTTAAGCCAAGGTCATATTGGGTCCTTACAATAGTAGTCAAACCTCTGTGCCTATGAATACAGCCCATTGGTAAAACTCTGCTGGGGGCAGAAGAAATTCGTTTTCCCTGAGATGTACTCAACCACCAAGCAATTCTCTGACTCTACCCTCCTATCTGCTGCTCCCATGAAGTGATGAGTGAGCCTTCAGGACCCAGGTTCCTTTCCCCAAACACCACTTCCCTTTCTCCAAGCTTCCTCACTCTCTGATAAGTCTTTTCTTGTTGTCGGCCCTTTAAAATTCTCTCTCTCTTTTTTTCTCACCGGTTGGCTCCACCTCACTAACATTATTGGTGACTAGACTTTGTTCTTGGAGTATCAAAAAATCAAGAAGGAAGACAAAAAGAAGAAAATGCTGGGATGGTAGTTGATAGACAACCCAGTCCCAAAGCCAGAATTCACAAATTTTACCCAGAATCTTATTCTGAATCTGCCCCAAGACCCATAAAAGATAGTCAAGACCCAAATAGTTATGGTCTGAAAATGTTTAAGGCAAGTGTAATCAGGTGTCCTCCTTTACCAAAATGAAATGTTAATAGACCACCTGTAGCTATGATAGAGTGACTACCCAAAGAACCCACCAAAACAAACCATCTGTGAAATGTACACCAAGGAAACCAAAGGAAGTGACTTCTTGTTTGGGATTTTTATTTCTATACCAGGAAAATGTTGAGGGACATATGCCAAAAACAATAGTTTTAGAAGAGTTGGTTGGCTACAATCCATCTGACAATAATTAGCTAGCAGGAGCTGTTGCCTCTTCAGACCACTGCAGGGCTGGTATAACAAAGCCAGACCATTGAAGAATAAAAAAATACTTATTTTTTTCAGTTCTCTGATTTGGTAATCAGGGTTTTTGTTTTTGTTTTGTTTTTTGTCTGCAGCTCATCTAATAATGGTGCCAGTTCACAAGGAAACAAGATATTACAGCAACAACAAATAAAAATCATTTTTTATTTTTTCCTACATGTCAGGTAATAAACCAAGTGTTCCACACATATTATCTCATTAAAATGTTACAATAAAACTATGATGTACATAGTATCCCCATTTACATCTGAGGAAAACCAAGACTTGGAAAAGCTAAGTGACTTGCTGAAGGCTATCTTACCAGTGAGGCATAAATTCAGGATTCAAAACTTTTCCATTATTTGTCTTAACAATTGTGACAGTATTTCTCAAACTCCATCACGAGTGTAGCCCAGACACAATTTTTGTGTAACAACTGTTACAAAGACATGAATTTTTTTCAATTAGTTTTCCCTTCATTTTTACTTAGCTAAATGTATTTAAATGGAAAATACTTTTTAAAAAACCATACATGTAAATACCAAGTATTATTTGCCTTAAATAGGTAACCAACTTGAACATAACACAAAGCAAGCATTAAAATGTCATTAAATTCCATATAGACTTGTCTGCTGAAGGGTCTGAGCCTGAAGTCTGCTCCTGCTTTGTTAAAAGGGGAGAGTCACTCGTGATAACATGATGTTAAAGACTACACTAGTACGAGCTGAGACTTTCTCCCCAACCCAAGCAGAAAGACCTAAAGGGAATCCAATGGGCAAATCTTTCCCACTAAGGTGTCATTTTTATTTAATGATGTCAGTGTATCCCCAAATCATACCGAGTCTCATTTTGCTTTGTTTTTTTTTTGAAGCATCATCTTATGCTCTGCCCTCATCCAAAAGATGGGTGCTGGGAAAACAGATTTACCCTTTTGGACATTCTTTAATTTTCTCTAATTGGCATATGAGAATTGCATATAATTATGGGGTACATAGTGGTGTTTTGATGCAGACAATGTATAGTAGAGATTTTTATGATTCTAAATAAATAATCTAGAAACTACATTAAGCTTGCTTATCTTGAAACCCATCACTAATTCCTGCTCCTGAACTAAAAATGTGAGAAAGCAATAAAGTGAAAATTAATCTACTCTCCTTCAAGATGGATTTATCCATTAATTCATTGATTCATTTATACAATGAATACCCAATGAGAACCCTAAGTACTGAGAATAAAATGGCAGGCAATACAGACATTGCTTTGCCCTTACATCGCTTATCAACTAAAATAATGAGTGATGGTAGTTAAACTAGGCAGCAACACTTATCTGACAGCAGTAGAACAATCGTGTATAAAGTCTATCTCCTCCTTCAGTAGAACTTGGAACTGAGAAATTACACTGGTGGATAGATATGCAGAAGGAGGGATCATTATCTGGCCTTTCTCTGACAGTTTTCTGAGAGTGACATCAACAGGGTAACTGTCCTAGGTTTACTGGTTGGAGGGGCGCCAACCTGCCGGTTATGTGGTCCATGATAAGTTTCCACCATTTATTTCACTTACTGTGGTTCTTTCTCAAGTAGGAGAGTCACAGGACCCTCTCTCATCAGTAATGATCAGCCAGTCAGTGTCTGGAATCAAAAAGACCTAGTCTCAAGTCTTAGCTCTGTCATCCACGACCTGCATGGCCTGGATGTGTGACTTTCCTCTCTAAGATTCTTTCTGTAGAATAGGATCATAAGACAACCCGTCTTGTGGTGTTACTGTAAAGACTGAATTGAGACAGTATACTGAACTATGACCACTTAATAGGCAGAGATAAGTGTTCCTACAAGATTTTGTTGCATCCTTAAATCCCACCCAGGCAGAAATGAATGTATTATGATCCTGAGTTCTTATAGGCATAACATATGCAAGGGATTCCAAAAAAAGTTGAAATCCTTGCCTTGGAGTTTCCAACCATCTTATTCCTAAAGGAGACTCGTAGTCACCACTGAGCATGCTTTGGGGTGTCTTGGAGTGTAGGAATTTGCAGATTTAGCTGTCTTGCTGCCAAGACCTAAGTTTCTGTATTGATACAGACTCTCTCTGTCACTCATTACACCAGCGGTTCTCAAATAGGGGCTATTTTGGCCTCAGGAGACATTTGACAATGTCCAGAGACATTTTCAGTTGTCACGATTGGGTGGGAATGTTGTCGGCATCTGGTGGGGAGAGACTAGGGATGCTGATCAATAGTCTGCAATGCCCAGGACAGCCCCCACCACAGAGAGCTATCAAGTTCAACATGTCAGTAGTGCTCATGCTCTGTAATGACAATTGCACCAAACCAGTATCTGGTGTTGAAATAAATCCCTAAAATGTCTAAGTCAGGACACCTGTGTCCTGATAAAATCAGCTGATACAAATGAAGGTAACAAGGGCATTTCAAATGGAAGCAAGAATCAGACATGGGAAAGTTTGGTGAGAGGGAAGAAATAGAACTTGAGGAGTATCTCTGCAACTTGAATGTCTAATCCACAAATCTAAAGAGAGCACAGAAAGGTAGTTTGTTTCATAGTGGGTCATTCCTTTGTAGTAGAGTCTTACACAAGGACCTAAAATAGAGGAGATTAAATGAAATCAGAGATGTTATGAGTCATCCTGAGGTGTGATTTAATAAAATCTCTCATTCTTTAAGTACCTTGGAGGGGAGGTAGTCTATGGGCCAAATATGGCTCATGTCCAATATATTTTTTTAACCTTTCACTATGAACTAATACAACACAATGAGGGCCAGGCATGGTAGCACATACTTGTAACCCCAGAACTTTGCAAGAAGGCAAGAGGATCGCTTGAGGCCAGGAGTTTGAGACCAGCCTGGGCAACATAACGAGACCCTGTCTCTAGGAAAAATTTTTCAAAAGAATAAACAAATATTTTAAATATTACACAATGAGATAAGTACAACAGTAGAAGTGGGTGCCAGGGCAGAGAGGCAGCCCAGACTTTGTTTTATTCCAACACCCATCGATGTAAAACTTCTCTCCGAGGACACAGGTAAAATGCAATTTGTCTCATAATAAGCCCCAGGAGTTTACTTTAAAGACATGATTACCCAGAAGGCAATGAGAACTGTCTACAGTTTCTTCTGTTTGAAGAATATTTCTATCTTAAAGAAAGACAGGATAGGTTCCAAAGTTTCAATGGAAATTCTGGCTCATTAATTATACAGAAAATAGAAATTTTGCATATTTGCAAATTTGCAAACCCTTTCTCTCTGATCTTCTGTGGCGCTCCTAATGGCCAAGCCCAACAGGAAGCTGGAGGCAGCCATAGGCCGTTCAACTCACTTACCCCCATATCCAGGTGAATGAAGAGGTCTCAGAGGGCAGCAGGCAGCGTGCAAAAAATCTGGGCTGCAAAGGAAATATTGACTCTATCGCTTGGCTGGAGAATTCCTTCATCTCCCTAAGCCTCAGCGTCTTCATCTGTAAAATGGAGATGCAGAGCATCCCCTAGTGGTTCTGATGGGAGGACTGGGTGAGATAAGACATGCAAAGCACCTGGTAAGGACACACTAATAGTAGCTATAATGATGGCTTTGGATGCAATATCCAGGCTTGGTTTTGAAACAGGCACTGAACCCAGCAATAAAACTATGGTTAGAATAAAGGCTGTCAGCTTACAGCTTGACCTACTACTGATCTGACAGATAGGTGGGCTTCTGATAAAGCCTTGTGCTCTGTATTTGAGCAACTCTAATTGGGGAAATGAGGTTCAATCCAGGATCAATCACTGAAATGCAAAATTTCCATTTTCTGTATAATTCACGAGCCGGAATTTCCAGTGGAACTTTAGAACCTATCCTGTCTTTCTTTAGGATAGAAATATTCTTCAAACAGAAGAAATTGCAGACAGCTCTCATTGCCTTCTGGGTAATCATGTTTTTAAAGTAAACTCCTGAGGCTTATTATGAAACAAACTGCATTTTTCCTGAATCCTTGGAGAGAAGTTTTAGATGGATGAGTGTTGGAGTGAAAGCTTCTAGAAGCTGATCTTGTTTCAAAGGAAAGGAATGTGCTTTCAATTTTTGATGGTGTACAGTGGATTATTTTTATACCCATTCCTGAGTCTTTCATTGGAACACATAATGGCTATCTGCTGCCACAACAGTGAGGGAATTTTCCAGTCTAATAACTGTGATTCTGTCTCATCTTTATGATGTGCAGAGGAAATGCATGTTTGCCTGGAATTAGCAACTTTTGACTCATTCTCTCCTGGGAGCTCAAAATTCAAAAATAGCATTTAGCCAGCATTTATGGGACCCTTAAGGTACGTGATAAACTGTGCTAGCATCTAGGATTGCAGATTTCTAGAAGACATAGGTATAACTGGAGTGACCTCTAGGAAAGGGGGCAGGGACTAGGGTTGGAAGTGATGGTTGGAATCAGTCAGGCTCTCAGCAGGAAGGAGATGTACACTCAAACTGTGTAGAGAAAGGAACATTTAATAAAGGTGCAGCTTATACAGACTGAGGCAGCACTTTAGGAAAGTAACAATGTACAGAGTTGGACATCTGGAGTAGTGACAGTGGAAACCATTAACAACTCCAGGCCTGCAAGGGCAAAAAAAAAACTACCACCAGAACCCAGAGAGGTGACTGCGGGAAGAAAGACACCAGAGAGGACCTGTAGCCTTTGTTTAGTGACACAACCAGCCCGTGGGCATGTGGCAGGGAGGTAGGGGAGAGAGCATACCCCAAACCCTTTCTCTCCACTCTGATCTTTGATGTTCCTATTGGCCAAGCCCAACAGGAAGCTGGAGGGCAAAGAGCCCATCGATGCAGACCCCACAGTCAGCCTCCCAGGACACTGAGCTGAGTGATTGATGAGTAAAGCTGGAAAGACATAAAAGAGAGCCTACGTGTGGCCCAAGAGGACTGCATTCTTTATGTGTGATGTTTGAATTTTATACAAGGAGAATGAGATAAAATGAAGGAGGAGAGGAGAAACAGATGAAACCGAAAGAGGAAAAGGAGGAAGCAAGAAAAGGCAGTAACAGGGAAGAAAGACAAGAGAACAGGTGATGACATGCAGAGAAAGTGTGTCCCTGCAGCAAGGGTTGATTGCTATGGGAACGCCAGAGGAGTCCCTCCCTCAGGCTTGGGGAGTCAAGTGAGATCTCCCAAGAAAGGACTATCTGAGTTGAAATCTGAATGACAAGTAGAAATCAGCCAGATGAGAGGGTGGAGAATGGCATTTACAAGACCCTGAAGTGAACCAAGAAATGACTGGTTCTTAGAGGTCAAAAGTAAATTTGGGGAGAGACAAGAAGGAAGACTGGTGAAGGAAACATGAAGAGAACCAAAAAGAACCTCCTAGGTGACAACACAGAGCTCAGATTTCATCCTACAGAAGGCAAGGAGACATAGAAGAGATTGACAAGACTAAATTGGCATTTTCATGTTTTCCTTCAACTTGACTCCCAGGAAGTACATTCGATGCTGTCAACCTTTCAGCAAACACATACCTGTTTGTCCCTGTACTTGACAAAAAGAAACTCTGTGTGGGAGATTGGTTGTCTTTTGAATTCATGGCAAAGATCCAAATGGTCAAAGAAAAACACAGGTGGCTCCTTTGGTTAGGTGAATGTTTCCATGACAGAGGAAATTGTGATGTGCCTTTCTGCTAACCACTGCACGCCTGAATAGAGACACCAGCATTTCAAAAGGCAACCTGACACACCTTTGGCATTTAAGAAATAGAAGTCTTAAGCCCCGGCATCATGAGTGGAGCCCAGATTAATGACCTTTCAGACTATAGGCTCAAGGAATTAGAAATAGGTCAGCCTTGCAAAGAATTTTAAGAAATCACTGAACCACTGCAAATCAGACAACTTCTTGTTGGTTCTACCCACCCTTAAGAAAGTGACCCTCTCTGTATTCTGGCTGCCTCTGTTTTATCAGACCCCAACACTTTGGGTGTTGGGAGAACAAATATAGACTTCCTGCAGAGATGCTACCTTTATATAAATAGAAATGTGTTAGTTACTCATTGGGTTCTTTCACAAGCCACTGGTTCATGGAGGAGGGCTGCTTTTTATAACTCTTGTGAGTGTCCTTTGCATGTTTGCCTTTTGTCACAAGATGTGTGTATGGCATAAATAAATTCTGCAATATAGTGATCTGACTGAGAAATTCCCAGGTCATGGTTTGTTATCTTTATCTTGGTAAAAATTTGTTCTGCAATTATGAGTTTGGATCTTTGCCACGGATTCATCGCGTCATACCCACTGGCAGAATGACCAAAGTCTTAAAACATGAACATGATCCATTGGCTTAGTCCCTATGACTTTCAGAAGATAGCCGGTTCTACTGATTTTACCTTTCTTTTTCTGAAGTCCTGAATTTTACTATGGAAATATAATTCACTACATTCACCTGATATCATTTTCTAATAAACAACAGATATTCTCAAACCGAGTCCCATTTTCTTGCCTTTGTTATGCTAAATGTTTGCCATCATTCAGGGTTACACTCCTGCAATGGTCTATCTTAAGGGAACCGTGGTTTTGCCATAAGGGTCCAGTCCAGAATAGTTACCCCTTCCTGGGGCAAATGGCTCTCACCCCACTCTCTCATCTTATTCTGGTGAGAGATGTTGGGCACAGCACTCCCATCTACTTCCTGACCACATGAGTGGGCACAATCCCAGTGACTGTTTCCCCCACAAACCTTGACCCCAGTGTTGGGTCTAGGCATGGCTCTGGGTCTGAAGTTGAGATCAGTCAGAGAAACAGGGTGAAACTCTTACAGTGAGTGTCAGACTTGGTCAAGACCCTGGAGCCATTTATGCCTAAAGCCAGCCTGCTCCATCCTTCTCAAGGTTTGGTTAAATAAGGCAATAACTGTCCCTCTTTAGCATCAGATAGTTTTATTTCTCCATAACCTGAAAGTGTGCTGATGAATATAAACTCTTTATGTCTCTTAGAAAATAAAATTCTCATGTGTCTCTACATATCAAATTCCTTTATCCATTGAATGACAACAGAATATCTCAGGAGCAGATTATCTAGTACAACTGCAGTGAGTGATCACAGCACCTAAGTTCCCAAAGCCTTGCCAACTGTTGATATAACACAGGGTGGTACCTCCTGTAATAAGAGTGGCCTTGGCAAAACCACAGATAGCCTTGGTTTTGCTGCTGCAAGGAGAGGAAAGAGAGATACCTAGAGATATCAGTGCCCCTAGACCCTGTGGACTAGATTTGATCATCTCTGGCTGGAGAGGTGAAGACCAGAGGCTATCACAACAAAGTGTGTGAGGCTGTGAGCTTGGGGATTCTGCCTTCATGCCCAAGGGGCAAAATGTGGGACAGATTCAGAAAGGTGGTGATAGTTCCCGTCTCTGCATAGAACCCAGAGCCAGTTCCGGCATGTGACTAAAAAGCACCTCCCACAAAGCCTTGAACTGGTTGTGGAACCAGCAGTTTCACCCAGAACTGCTCTTGCACTTAGTGCAAAAGTCAACTCAGTGCAAAGGCAAATGACCACTTAATATTATTATGAAAATGCATTTGATTTTGTGGATTCTAGGTCTCTGGGACGCATAGGAGTTCTCAAACCAACCTACTTTGAGGACTGCTATTCTAAAGTGCCCCCATACACTCAAACATCATCATAACTCTGTGACATGGATGTTCTTAGTACCCCATTTTTAAGTAGGAAACTGAGGCAGAGCAAGCTTGATGCTACTACTGGTGCCTTAGAATGAACCAAGGTTGTGGCACCAGCTGTGCTAGCAGTCATGGTATTCTTCACCATTTCATCATTTGCAGGGAAAAATGAAACAAAACACTAGTTTCAGTTAAGAGTGTCCTTGATGAAGCAGTAACATGTCTTAATTTTACTGAATCTTGATTTTTTTAATATTCTGTGAAATGAAATGGGAAGTAGATATATAAGTTGCTTCTGCTATATAAGATTATACAACCACTAAGTAGAAGGACCAGAATTTGGCTGGAGGGTGGGATCTTAACCACTATGATGAAATAAGGTTGGGCTTTATCTGCAAATTTTTTAATCACCTATTTCCCAGCTTTTTGAGACATATGCCACAGTGGCAAGAAAAAAAAGGCAAAAGGACATGAAGCAAAAAGACAAAAGAATAAAGAGAGAGATTAAAAATAGGAAATTATCTCTGATGGAAGATTACAATTTATCCATGAGATTAAGATACTTCCCCGGCCACAGCTAGAACATAGCACTTACAACTGCAGTGATATAAAATACAGTTCCAATTTTTTTTTGAAATCAGGTAATATAATAAAGACAAGTGTAAACTAAAAGCCTTGGATGATAAACTTAGGCCAACATCAGAGTTCAAGGAGAAGGCATTTAGGACTGAGTCAGGTTCTCAGCGAGCAGTACATTCCTTTTTCTTTAAAGGCAATTTATCAGGACTTATCCAAGCCTGTAAGAACAATCCCTTAAGACCATCCAATTTCCTTTCTTTCTAATTCCATACTTAGCAGAGCAACCTTCTGATAATTAATTTGGTTTCTCAGGTAAGTCAATACCAGGAAAGAGACTGGTTGAGTTATTGTACCGGCTATATCTCCTGCTGTAAATGAATAAATTGGCTTGTGGATTTATCAATCTACTTCCCAAGAGTTCAGTTTGCAAACACCCCTATTTCTAGGGTACACTGTCATTTGACTTGTAGACCTGCAATGCTACGTGACCAAAGTGAGCAGGGCGCTTTTAAGATTTTCAGAATCCCAGGCCACTCTTATTACAGGAGGTACCACCCCTGTGTTATATCAAGTATATTAAAATACACTCACCCCCAGGGCAGCCATGTTGAACAAGCTTGGTTGTGAATGGGCCTCCTGGAATTGTTCCATAATGGCCCTGCTTTCACCTGATAGTAAATAAAATTTATTTTGTTAAAAAAATAGTGGAAAGATTGTTTATAAAGCTGCTTATTTAGTTCTGAGTCACCCATTTGGCCAAAAGTTCCCAGCAATCATTTACATGTGGCAGAGAATTGGCCCCCAGAATCCAGTCTTCATTTTTTCATTTTAGTCATAGAACCCCACTTATTACCTCCAAGTTGTAAAAGGTACAAAGTCACCTAGCTGAAGACTTTTCTTATACTTCTAAGCGTGGTCCTGTGTATTAGTCAGTGTTCTCCAGAGAAACAGAACTAATAGGATATATATACTAGGGGTGCCAAAAAAAACCGTATACACGTTTTAAGAGATGTTATCTATGTATTACTTTTAGTTCACCATAATCAGAAGTGTCTGAATGCTGATGGTAACCACTCTGAGTACCTCTGGTAATTGCAGAATTCAAAGTTGACTTGTATTCATCTTTTGTTAAAGGTATATATTATTACAATTTTAATACAGTTTTTCTCTTTTCTTAAAATATTTATACTTTTTTGGCACCCTCTGTGCATGTGTGTCTGTATTTCTATACCCTAAATATATATATTTAACTCACATGATGATGGAGGCTGAGAAGACCCACGATCTGCTGCTTGCAAATTGGAGACATGGGAAAGCCCGTGGTATAATTCAATATGTGTCCAAAGACCTAAGAACCAGGGGAGCTGATGATATAAGTCTCAGGATCCAAAGATTGAAGAACCAGGAGTTCTGATGTCCAAGATGGACAGTTCAGCTCAAGAAGAGAAAGAGAATTGGTCCTTTCTCTAGCTTTTTCTTCTAACCATCCCTCAGTGGATTGGATCATGCCCATCTGCATTGATGAGGGCAATATTCTTTGCTCAGTCTACCAACTCAAAAGCTAATCTCTTCTGGAAACACCCTCAAAGACACACCCAGAAATAATGTTTTGCCAGTTATCTGGGCATCTCCTAGCGTTGCCAAGTTGACAAATAAAATTAACCATCTTACTGTGTTATTAATCTGATGAATTAGATATGGACAGGCATGATATGTGTGACCTCCCAATCACATTCAGAAGTTACTTGATTTCATTGGCCTTCATTCCTTTTTGCTATGAACTGGAGTATCCCCATGGAACTGGGTAGTCAAGATCAAGAACAATGTCTCAGAGGCTGGCAGAGCAATGAGGTGGAAGGAACCTGGGCTTCTTGATGACATCATGAAGCAGAATTGCCTATTCACCCTGGAATACTCACCAATCTTGACACTGCTGCAGGAGAGAGAAATAACCTACTATATTATTTGAGTTTTATTTTGGATCTCTCTGTTACATAGGCTTGTCCTGTATTCTATCTAATAACTGGGGTTGTGGGAAAGTGAGAGAATCAATCTATACATTTCTTAAACTATCAGGAAGATTTTCTGACTGTTAAATTGAACAAAGCCAGCATCCCTGTGGCTGTAGCCCCTCACTCTGGCCCTGTGCTCCTCTCTGTCCTCATTTTCTGCTTCTTTCCCACCACAAACTCAGCCACACCAGTCTTCTTGTTGTGTTTCACCACATTAGGCATCCTCTTGCCCCAGGATCTTTGTACTTTCTACTTCTTCTCTGTAAATACTCTTCCCACCCCTGTGAAACTTTATGGCAAATCCCCTTACCTCCAGCTTTTATTCAAATGCTATCTTCTCATCCTCCCCGACTACCCCACTCAAACGTACAACTATCTCCACCACCATGGGCCCTGTTTCTCCTCTCCCACCTTATTTTCCTTAGGGGACTTATGAGCCTAAGATGCCATATATCTAATGTATCTTGTTTGCTGTCTTTCTATTCCCACCTCAAGAGTGGGTATTTTTGCATTTTGTCTACTGCAATAACCTCATCACCTAGAACAGAATAGAACCTAATAGATGTTAATAAATAATGGTTACATTAACAAATGTGTTAATTTAAAGTTAATGCATTTTGCTTATAAGTTAAATGGTGGTTTTAAGAAAGATTTTAGGTCTCAAGTATTTTAGAAGCTCTGAAAATCTGTGGAGGCTGTGGGTGCTCAATCTATGGGTGCCTCCCTTCTTACCTTGCAGGTACAGAACCCCCGATACCCTTTCAAGGAGACGGCAGACTTTGTATGTTCTCCTCTCATACCATCTTGAAACCCTTTGAAGTCTCTGAGGCTCCTGCCCCAAACCCCAATTTCCATCTTTTGCTTATTCATTTCTGTGCCACAGGATATGGACAATGCTTTGCCCACATGGAAGAGAACCAGTAGTGCCTGAGAGTTGATGACATTCCCAACTGCCTCTTAGTCAGGGATCAACTGTAGGGGGAATATGAAAGCCCAACTCTTTTGCTGCCCGTTGAGAAAAAAATCTGAGGTATGATTTATGCTCCTGAGCTCTGCACAGGATCAGACTGGGGCTGGGGTTTGCCTGAGGTCACCCCCTGGTTTGACTTCTTTTTCTCCCTTCTGCTTCTCCCATCTTCCTCCCATCTCCCATCTCCCTAATTCTCCCAGGGAAATAGTCTCAATAAATCTCTTGCCCATGGTTCCTCATCTCAGGCTCTGCTTCTGGGGAATCCAACCTAAAACCTCTACAGCAGACTCCCCCTGCCCCTCATCTTTGCCTAAGTTCCTTAGGAGATAAAGATCACTGTGGCTACGGCTGCTGCTGCCTCTCCTTGAGGACTGAAGTAAGATTGAACAACACGGTCATGCTTTACGTGATGCAAATGGCCTTCTGTATGCACAGACTTCACCAGGCAGATACCTGAGAGGAGGAAAAAAATGTTGGATAAAACAGGTTAAAAAAAAAAAAAGACCAAATGATGCTCAGAAGCACAAAGGTTGGAAAATAATGCCAAAATATTGAGAAATGGGTTCAAGCTCAACTCACCTACGGATTTGTTACACGACCCTAAGTTGAGACTCCATTTGATAAATTCCAGCTGTCTTGCCCTCTAAGATCAAGTCTGTGTTGAGCTTTTGATTCTCCCAAAGAAAATTATACCACTGCAGAGCTCTTATTTCCAGCCTGCTTGTTTGAATTAAGGTTTTGCATCATTTTAGTTTATGGTATCTCTGGGGAGGAGTGAATATGTCAGTGTAATTAACTCATCTGATGAGAGGTCTTGTTTATTT
Source organism: Cephalopachus bancanus (assembly GCA_027257055.1). NCBI lineage: Eukaryota > Metazoa > Chordata > Mammalia > Primates > Tarsiidae > Cephalopachus > Cephalopachus bancanus. The sequence continues at coordinate 2,447,543 of JAPVLO010000335.1, read as the reverse complement.
CTCCTACAAAATAACAGGTGGTGGTTGAGTTCTGATACATTATGGTGATATGAAATGTATTTAGAATAAATCACATTAAATAAACAGGGAAACAAAATGATTTTGAGGTACTTTTTTATTGTTTTAAATTAAGTTTTGAAATTGAACAGCTGCATACCAAAAAGTCACCAAGCTGCTACTCACCTCTAATCTGCTCCTCTGAGAAAGGGTTAATGGCATTCTCAAGTTCAAACAACTAGGACTAATAGAAACTTGAGTAATGTTTTCAAATGATTATCCAGACAATCCCTGGGATTCTGAGTGCCTTTGTGCTTGGGACATGGCAGTCTAATCAATCTGAGTGATGAGCTAAAATAACTGCATGCAATACATTTAGCAAAATCCACAATTATAGGCATTTAGTAAGCAAGTAAGAGTAACGTCGTGTGTTGGGCATTAAGTAAATAAAAATAAATGTGTCTTTGCCACTAGGAGATTACAATCTAAGGAAATATTATCAATAAAGAGGTATGTGCAGGTATTAAAATTATAAAATATATTACTCTTAACTCCAAAAACTTAATGAAATTTTTTAAATAGATTTTTTTACAATTAAATAAATCAAGATACTAGAAAGCAAGAACAAAAATTCATACCAGCAAGCCAGGAATGATGAAGAATGCCTGATATGGTGCAAAATGAGAATATTTGATTGGAGCTGTGGAGATATTAGATTGGAGAAAGCCTTCAAGAAGGAGAATATGGTGTAAGGGAAGGGGAAGGTGGAAGCCAGAGGAGAAAAAGGAAGGGGAAGGAGCTTGAGAAAGGGGCAAGGATCAAGTGAAGGGGAGCCCAAGGGAAGATGAGGAGGGGTACAGGGACGGAGAAGGGGGAAAGGAAAGAAGAAAGGGAGAGGTATGGAAAAAGAAGAGAAAATAAGGTAAGTGGGGGGAAAGAAAGTGGTGAAGGAAGACAGACAGGAAGGGTGGATGAGAAAGAAAACAGAAAAAGGACAAGAAGTAAGTTGTCCTTTTAGGGAAGTTTGGAAGGGTTAAGAAAGGGAGAGGAAAGGCTGGGAAGAAGAAGACGCTGGAGAAAGAGAGAAGGCAGAGCAATGATGGACAAGATGGGGGAAAACAAAGTCTAGGACTATTGGTGTGAAACGGAAGGGCTCTAGTCTCAGGATCTACAGTTAGAAAGCAAAATGAGGCCGTATAAAAGTTACATTTACTTTTGGTCTTTCGTAAACTTTTTTTTTTTTTTTTTTTAGTTATATATGCTTAAAGTATACAATGTGATTTTTGATGTACACTTATCTAGTGAGATGAATACTATGGGTATGTAAATTAACATATCCATCACCTTCCTTATTTACTTCTTCCTGAATATAAAGTAAGAGCACTTAAGATCTGCTCCCTTAGAAAAATTTTAAAGGAATACAATATTACTAATTATAGTCCTTATGCTGCATGTTAACGATCGAGAATCATTCATCCTACTTAACTGCAAGTTTGTAGGCTTTGACCTGCATCTCCTCATTCTCTCTCCTTTTGGTCCCTGTTAACCACTTTTCCACTCTGTTTCTATGTGTTCAACTTTTTTTTTTTTGATTCCACAAATTGACCTCGTGTTTTGCTAGTTTCTTATTTTCCACCCTTTCTTGTATGTTGTTTTCCTCTATACTAGATTCTCCAATAATTTCTGTGGTGGTATATGTTCAAGGCATTCAGAGAGAATCTGTGGATGGTGAGTTTTCTGATTTCTTACATGTTAGCAAGTTTTTGAGTGCTTGTTTGATCAGGTACAAGGTTCTGAATTTATAATAATGTCCTTTCTAGACCCATTGTTTTCAAGCCTATAATGTTATCTAGCCTATGAGGAGATCTCATGACAATCAGAATATTAATATGTCTTACCTAAAGTAAACAATTTTAGCTTTCTGGTATTTTTCATATTTTTATCTTTTTGGTTTTGTTCTGAAATTTTACCATAATGTTTGTAAGGGTGAGTCTTTTATTATTAGTAGTTTTTATGTTGCTTGATGTTCAACTTAAAGATTTTTAAAAATTCTTTGGCCCTAAGAGGTTTTATTTCATTATTATTATTTGTTTTTTAATTTCCAAAAATTGCTACATTGAAGATTAAGAAGTGGGAGTGAAGGGAAGAAGTAAAACATGCTAATATTTTTCAGTCTGTTCAGAGGATACTGACTGACTGAAGAAGTGCTGGAAAGATAATTCTCTATGTATGTAACTTAAAATTTACAGATTAACATTAAAAACTAAAAATAAGCTATATAACTGAAACTATTGTAGAAACATAGAAAAAAAGTAAATTCAATCCACTAATACAAGTCAGAGTTCAAAACACACCAAAAGTATGCATGGTAAGAAAAAAATATGAATACAATGACATACAGATATTCAATGAATAAATAAGAATGAACTAAATCTATTTATAAAATGGAAAATGAGTTTTAAACAATAAACATTTTACTAGTGTATGGTAATACTTACTATGAGTGAAAAATTGGGCAGTAGAGGCAAACATAGAACCAAGAGAAGTATTTTTAAGATGGCAGAGACTTTGGTCAAGTTAAAATGCTGAGAAAATAAAATGACAGAGGGGAATGAGTTAGAGAGGAGATGAGGCATAAATCGATATTTCTAGAAGATAGGTGAGACTGAATCCAGAGTCAGATGAAGGAATTCACCTCAAAGAAAAGGAAAGAAGCCTCCAGATTTTTTCTGTAGTTGTTGGAAGTCAATAACCAAGGCTTGCCTATTATCACTATGGTGGGAGGGTTCTTTATAATAACACACAAACTCATTAAAATATTATGAATACAATAAAGTTCTGCAAATTAAGAATTTATACATTTATTAAGAAGATTCAAAAGACAAATATTATAAAGATTTTTCAAACTTCCCCAAACACCATCTTTCAATTTCCATCTTGTTTCTTAAGTAAAAAATCAATATATTTCCATTTTTTTACAGAATTTCTATAATATTCATTTTTTGCTTTATTTATGTATGATTTTTCCATTGAATAATTAAGAATACTGCTGCTGTCATAGAATTCATAATTTAATTTTAATTTTAAAGTTTTAATTCTTCTTGGTTATTTAAAGAGCACAAGTATTAAAAAGTATAATTCTGGTCTGGACTTCCAGCAAGATGACGACGGGGCAACCCAGTCTGTGAAAACCTCTGCAAAGAAGAACTGCAGTGGGTCTCTAACTCTCGCCCCGGGGGCTATGGACCCCAACATCGCAGCCTGCTCTTCATACAGAGCTCGGCTGTTGCCACCGCTGGGGTATCGCAGCGGTCTGGACAACCACTGCAGCACAGATGCCGCCGCAGCCGCCACAGCCACCACAGCCACCGCCACCGCCACCAGTAGCACATCGCACCACCTGGGCCGGAGGCGATCCACAACTTCAGTCCTTGAAGCCCCTTCAGGGAAGATCTGCTGGGATTGCTGCCACCTCTCCTGCGACCGAGGCGTCCTGCCCGCCATAAGTCTCCTGCCATCTGCCCTGAGGCAGGCAGCCATCTTGCCATCTTCAGCCTCTGCCGTCCCTGTCCGGCCCCACCCCATCTTGGACGAGCAGCTGAGACAGCACCACCTGCTGGCGATCCAAGGTAACAACACCAAAATGGGAGAAACAAGCTTGATAAAGACATAGGCCAGAGTGGTGAACAGAGGGTGATCTGAAGTGTCCTTCACAGCAGACCAGGGGCAACTGACCCTAATTGCAAACTAATTTACCAGCTTGAAAAGATAACTAGAAATCAGACCTGAAAAGACATCGGACTTAAACGAAATGTCTCAGACTGTGATTCATTGATTCTGTTAGTTTAATGTCTTAATTCTATTCCTACTGTATTGTACCTTTTTTTCTTTTTTCCTCTTACTTTTCTTCTCTTTTCTTCTCTCTGTAAACCATATCTTTGTATAGAGGAACAGCACACTAATAAGGTGGTTGGATAGCTGGTATGTTAGCATCACTATGTTTTATTTTTGTTTATATGAGACTTGGTTTGTCTGTAGCTGTGTTCTATTGTTTTTATCTGTTTCAGTATAGGCCTCTCTCTCTATTTGTTGGCATACTCGTTTGTTTCCCCCCTTACTCCTCTATGTCTCCACCGCCCTCTTCAACCCACTGTCTGCTCCATTCTCTCCCCTCTGCTAACCACATTTTATTTCAGTGAGTAAACCTACAGCCCCACTGCATGGACAGATTCCAAGGCAGTGGGAAGTGGGTCCCAGATTATTCACACACCTGTCAGCGAATACCAGGACCTGCAGACAGATTTTGAATCACAGCTCCCGCCTTAAGTAAATCTCAAAACTGCAAAAAGTACCAACCCCAACCTACAGTGCAACTCCAGAATTGAACAAAGTAAGAGGGCATACATAAAGAACAGGAGATTGAACAAACAGAAGTAAAACCAATCCCTTTACCCCTGAATAACAGAATTAAAGAAGACGGTGACGTGGAGGGAAGGAAAAAGTAGAGAGGGGGGAAAAAACCGCACAAATGAAGAAAAACCAAAAGAAGAATATAGGTCTCACACAGACCACTGGGAGATCAGACACTGAGAATACAGATTCTGGAACACAAACAATGAAGAGCCCCCAGAATGACTGGTTACATGCAACAAACCCAGACATCAAGACATTAATGGAGAGAATTTAAAAAATTGAGGAGAGACAAGAGGAAAATAGGAAGGAGCTGATGTCAGAAATGACAGCAGTAAAGAATACTGTGATGGAAATAAATAACAGACTAATAAACATGGAAAGCAGAATCAGCCAAGCAGAAGAAAGAATCTCAGAGCTCGAAGACCAAAACACAGACTAATGCAAACTGTCAAAAGCATAGAAAAGAAGCTCAAAAAGACAGAACAAAACCTACAAGAGATGAATGATCACTTCAAGAGACCAAACCTAAGAGTAATTGGGCTTCCTAAGGCAGAGAGAGAAATAGAAGCCACACTGGAACAAACATTTCATGAAATCATTCAAGAAAACTTCCCTCATCTCATCAAGGATGAAAAAATTCAAACACAAGAGATTCAGAGAACCCCTGCAAGACAACAAATGAGAAGACCAACTCCCAGACACATAATAATTGGCCTAAACAAAGTAGCTATAAAAGAAAACATCCGAAAGGCAGCAAGAGTAAAAGGCCAGACTACCTACCAGGGAAAACCAATTAGAATAGCAGCAGATTTATCCATAGAAACCCTTCAGGCTAGGAGAGCCTGGAGCCCTATCTTCAAAGTCCTAAAAGATAAACAATTTCAATCAAGAATAACCTACCCAGCCAAACTAAGCTTCATTAGTGAGGGAGAATTGAAATCTTTTCCAGATATCCAATCCCTAAGAACCTACGCTGCCACCAGACCACCTCTACAAGAAACACTAGAAAGTGCTGAACACAGAAGAAAAAGAAAAAAGAACAACAACATTCTTCACAAGAGTACAGGCAAAAGATTAAAAACACACATGAAGCAACTTCAAAACCCAAAGAAAGACAACAAACAAACAGGAACAACTCTGTAAGAACCTTATGACAGGGATCAACTCTTGCATTTCAATTATTAGCCTAAATGTGAATGGACTAAATGCACCACTGAAAAGACATAGAATGGCAAAATGGATAAAATATCATCAGACAACAATCTATTGCCTTCAAGAGACTCACCTCACTAGAAAGGACACCCACAGACTCAAAGTAAGAGGATGGGAAATAAACTTTCAGGTGAATGGAATACAAAAGAAAGGAGGAGTAGCAATCTTAATTTCAGACAAAATACCCTTCAAGCTATTAAAAATCAAAAAAGATACAGAAGGCCACTACATAATGATAAAAGGCTCAATCCATCAACAAGAAATATCTATCCTAAACAACTTTCATAAAGCAACTTCTAGGAAAACTAAAGAAAGATATTGACTCTAACACCATCATAACTGGGGACTTTAATACCCCACTCACAACCCTAGACAGATCATCAGGACAAAAAATCAGCAAGGAGATCCGGAACCTCAATGTGACTTTGGACCAAATGAACTTAATTGATACCTACAGAACACTCCATCCAAAGACGACAGAATACACATTCTACTAATCACCACATGGAACATATTCAAAGATCGACCACATACTCAGCCATAAATCAAGCATAAGCAAATTTAAAAGGACCGAAATTCTACCATGTACCTTCTCAGACCACAGTGGAATAAAAATAAGCAGTGACACCAACAAAGTCCCCCCAAAACCCACAAAGACATGGACACTAAACAGCATGATGCTAAACAACTCCTGAGTCAATGATGAAATCAAAACAGAGATCAAAAGATACCTGGAAACAAATGAAAATGAAGAAACATCTTACCAAAATCTCTGGGATGCCCTGAAAGCTGTAGTAAGAGGGGAATTTATATCCCTACAAACACACATGAAGAAAACGGAAGGAACAGAAATTCACACCTAACAAGCCACCTAAAGAAGCTGGAAAAGCAAGACCACAAAAACCCTAATTTCAGCAGAAGAATCCAGATCACCAAAATAAAAGCCCAAATCCAGGAAATAGAAGACAAAAAGATAATAGAAAAAATCAATGAAACAAAAAGCTGGTTCTTTGAAAGGATAAACAAGATTGATGTTCCCCTAGCTAGACTGACCAAGATAAAACGGGAAATAAACCAAATAAGCACAATCAGAAACACAAAAGATGGAGTCACATCTGACCCTGAAGAAATACAAAAGATCATTAGAGACTACTACGTACACTTGTATGGAAACAAACTTGAAAACCTTAAGGAAATGGAGGACTTTCTGACATTACACAACCTACCTAGGTTGGAACAAGAAAAAATTGATACCCTAAATAGACCAATAACAATCAAGGAAATTGACTACGTAATAAGAAACCTTCCTACAAAAAAAAAAAAAAAAACCCTGGTCCAGATGGCTTATCAGTAGAATTCTACAAGACATTTAAGGAGGAGCTGATACCAATCCTACTGAAGGTATTCCAGGTGACTGAAAAAGATGGAACTCTCCCCAAATCATTTTACAAAGCCAACATCACATTGATACCCAAGCCAGGTAAAGATCCAGCAAAGAAAGAGAACTACAGGCCAATATCTTTGATGAACATAGATGCTAAAATTCTCAACAAGATCCTAGCAAACCAGATTCAGCAAGACATCTCAAAAATCATCCACCACGACCAAGTAGGCTTCATTCCTGGGATGCAAGACTGGTTCAACATTTGTAAAACCATAAATGTAATTAAATTCATCCACAGATGTCAAAACAAAAACCACATGATCATATCATTAGATGCAGAAAAAGCTTTTGATAAAATCCAGCACCCCTTCTTGATAAAAACCCTTGAACATCTAGGCATATGGGGAACATACCTCAAAATAGTAAAAGCCATCTACAAGAAACCCAAAGCCAGCATACTCCTAAATGGACAAAAATTGGTACCAATTCCCCTGAAAACTGGAACTAGACAAGGATGCCCACCCTCACCCCTCCTGTTCAACATAGTATTGGAAGTCCTGGCTCGAGCAATCAGAGAAGAGGAGGCAATCAGGGGTATCCAAATAGGAAAAGAGGAAGTCAAGTTATCTCTCTTTGCAGATGATATGATTGTGTACCTTGAAAACCCAAGAGACTCTGTCAAAAGCTTCCTTACATTGATAAAGGCCTTTGGCAAAGTCTCAGGATACAAAATAAATGTACAAAAGACAATCGCATTTCTCTACACCAATAATAAACAAACAGAAACCCAAATAAAAAACACAATTCCATTCACAATAGCCACCAAAAAAATGAAATACCTTGGCATCTTCCTAACCAGAGACGTGAAAGACCTTTACAATGAAAATTACAAAACACTGCTCAAAGAAATCAAAGATGACACAAACAAGTGGAAAAATATCCCATGCTCATGGACTGGAAGAATCAACATTGTGAAGATGTCCATCTTACCTAAGGCAATCTACAAATTCAATGCAATACCCATCAAATTACCAGCAACATTCTTCTTAGACCTGGAAAAAACAACACAGGAATTCATATGGAAACACAAACGTCCAAGAATAGCCAGAACAATCCTCAGCAAAAAAAAAAAAAAAAACAAAACAAAGTGGGTAGTATCACATTACCAGACTTCAAACTTTACTATAAAGCTACAATCATCAAAACAGCTTGGTATTGGTACAGGAACAAGCATATAGATCAATGGAATAGAATTGAGATTCCAGAAGCAAAACCTCAATTTCTCAACCAACTCATCTTCGACAAAGCCCCCACCACCTTCCACTGGGGAGAGGAGAACTATTCAGTAAGTGGTGCTGGGAAAACTGGCTGACCACATGCAGAAGATTGAAACAGGACCCCTATTTATCCCCATGCACAAAGGTTAACTTCAAATGGATCAGAGACCTAAATGTAAAAACCTCAAACCATAAGAACCTTAGAAAATGAAGGACATACCCTCATGGAAATCGGAACTGGCATCCAATTCCTGAACAAAACCTGAAACCCACAGGTCATAAGAAAGAAGATAGACAAGTGGGACCTTATTAAACTGACAAGCTTCTGCAAAGCCAAAGAAACCATCAAGAGAGCAGGGAGACAGCCTACAGACTGGGAAAAAGTATTTGCCAACTCCAGGTCTGACAAAGGTTTAACATCCTCGATCTACAAGGAACTCAAACGTGCTGAAAAGAAAAAAACAAACAACCCCATTATAAAATGGGCCAAAGATATGAACAGACACTTCACAAAAGAAGACATCTGAGCAGCCAACAGACACATGAAGAAATGCTCAACCTCACTAATCATCAGGGAGATGCAAATCAAAACCACACTGAGATACCACCTAACTCCAGTCAGAATGGCAATTATCAACAACTCAAAAAATAACAGCTGCTGGAGAGGGTGTGGTGAAAAGGGAATACTCTACACTGTTGGTGGGAGTGTAAACTAGTGCAACCTTTGTGGAAAGCAGTGTGGCGATTCCTAAAAGCTCTAAAAATCGACCTTCCATATGACCCCACATTCCCCCTACTGGGAATATACCCTGAAGACCTCAAATCACTCTATAAAAAAGATACCTGCACACGTATGTTTATCGCAGCATTGTTCACAATAGCAAGAACCTGGAAACAACCATGCTGCCCATCAAAAGAGGACTGGATTTTTAAAATGTGGTACATATACACGATGGAATACTATGCAGCCATAAAAAAGAACAAAATCATGAATTTCTCAGCAACCTGGATGGAACTAGAGTCTATAATACTGAGTGACCTGTCACAGAAACAAAGATTTGAGTATCACATGTTCTCACTCATATAATGGTCCTTGAACATCCAATGTAATACTATAAGAAAATGACTGACAGTACTGGGAAACTATGGGGGGAAGGGGGAGGGGATTAACAGTCGTTAATATCTGTCTGGGGATGGGGAAATACCTCTTATCAACTGGGTGCCTGAATGAAACGTAATTGTACACCTAACCCTTAACTGTACCCCACAAAATCATAATAAAAAATATTGATTAAAAAAAAGGTATAATTCCTATGATTTCCAGGAAGATGGTGGCATATCCAGTCAGAATGCAGGAGTCTCTTTGTGAGTGAGTGATTGTGTGGAAAATTTGATGTGTCTATCCATGTGTAAGTGGGAGTGTGAGAGGCTGACTGAGTGGGAACTTGAGAGCAATTGGCCAGAGCCCTCATGGTGAAGCTGCTGGTACCACAGCTGCTCTGCTTGGAACCTAGCACTTCCGAGAGCACAGAAGCTGAGTGCCATTTTCTAAAATCAGCAGAGTTTTTCCTAGGAAGAATGGCTAGAGTGATTGTCGACCCCAACACCACAGTACCTGGCTGAATATTGGCAGCGAAGGCAAAAGAGGGAGTGCTGCAAGGGAGCCTGAGGCAGAGTCCTGAGGAAGCAGTGGGGAGAAGCCACAACAAGAGTGGACTGGGCTCTGGAGTCTTGCCACTGGTCCCGGGATTCAGAGACTGTGGTAACTGCTGGAGAGGGAGTTATCGATCCCATTAGTGACAGGAACAGCAGCCAGCAGAGAAACTGACCAGACTCTCTAATGCCTGGGCAGAGAAGTTCTCCAGGGCAGCCTCTGTGGAACAGTAAAACTCTATCTTGAGACCAGGTGCTATCTCTGTGTTACATTGAGGCTGCTCTTTGTGACCTCAGAGAACATTGCCCATGGTGCACAAGCTCTGGCAGGTAATGGCAGATGCAGAACCCTAGACGATCCTCCCTCCACCCTGAATCAGCTGCTGGGTGATAGACGCAGACAGCAGAACTCCCAAAATGGAGGATGGTGACTGCCTAACTGACGCCCCCCCCCTCCCCATCCCAAACTTGTCCCTAGCAACAAGTTAAAGAGATCTGGAGGGCAGAGCAGAGACAGGAGATACCATTCCTCTGTCTTGAACTGGATGCCCTTGGAGCTGTGACAAAGCTGGGAAAGAAAGGAAGGGGATGACATCCCAAGAGACGTTGTATCAAGTTATTTCAACCCCCCTTCTTTCACACAGGTGTGCAATGGCTATCAATTGCGGGCAACAGGGGGTGAAGATTCTAACATCTTAAGTTCCAACAGTGAATAGGGAACCTGCAGTAACAGTTCTGCAGTTGCAGAACCTGTCACAAGAGGGAACCCCCCCATTTCAAAAAGAGACATACTAAAACTGAAAACTCTTTATCAATTTTTTTTTTTTTTTTTTGGTCGTCGTTTTTGGAGGGGAGTTGTTTGTTTGTTTGATTATCTTGTTTGGTAGTTTTGTTTTTTGGTTGATTTTCTCTTTTCTTTCCTTCTATTTCTTTCTTTGTTCTTTCTCCTTTTTTACTATTTTTTTATTTTTCTATTTTTTTCCCTCTTTCTCTGTCTTTCTCCTCTTGTCTCTTTTTTCTCTCTTTTCCCTCTTATACCTTGTCTTGGACTCAGGGGCTATGAAGCATACCCACTAAGGTCATATTGAGCAGAAACAGTGAGTCCCAGCTGGCCCATTCATGAGATAGCAAATATTATGACCTGCCAATAGATTCAGAATCCTTGTAGCCCATCTCTCAACATGAAGTAAGTGCTCAAAGTTGTAAAGAGGCAGCACAATGCCCTACCCCCAGTCCAACTTCATAATTGAACAAACCCAGAGCCCCAACTCAAGGAAGGACAAAAGGTAGAGCAAATATCAGAAGTGACTGCTTCTCCATTTTCCACTGAGCAATGGAATTAAAGAGCAATGGAATTAAAGAGAAAGGTAAAGAACTCCCACAAATGAAGAAAAAACAATGAAAAAGTGCTGATAACACCCAGCAAAGAGTCAGTGCTAGAAAGAACAGCTACTGGCGCACAAACAATGACTGTCTCCCAGAATGTCAGTACTCAGAAGGTACTTACAGAGATTACAGAATCACTGAATGAAATGAATAAAAATCAAGAAATACAAGGACTAAAACTAAATGGAATTGAAATGAAGCTAGACAGGCTCAAAAAAGTGTACTTAGAAATAACAGAAATAAAGAATTCATCCAAGAAATAAATAGCAAACTGACAAGCAAGGAAAGCAGTATTGATCAAGCAGGAGAAAGAATATCAGAGCTGGAAGAACAAAATATGGAATCAACCCAAACTATTAAAAATATAGAAAAAAAACTTAAGAGGAAGGAGGAAACTCTTCAAGAGATGTGCATTTGTATCAAGAAACCAAACCTACATCTGATTGAAATACCTGAAATAGAAAGATAAAACAGAAAACATCTTGGAACAAGCATTCCATAAGGTCATCCAAGGAAACTTCTCTCATCTGACCAGAGAGATGACACACAAGCACAAGAGATCCAGAAAACCCTTGCAAGACATCTTATGCGAAGACTAAGCCCTGGATACATAGTAATTTGCCTACACAAAGTAGGTATAAAAGAAAAATCCTAAAAGCAGCAAAGGAAAAAATTACTACCCCAGTCAAGCCAAGTTTCGTCAGCAACGGAGAATTAAAACCTTCCCAGACATCCAATCCCTAAGATAATGTGCTGCTTCAAGACCAGCTCTATAGAAGGCACTTATAAAGGTGCTGTGCACAGAAGAAAAAAGAAACAAAAGAAAGACTATATACTTCACAAATATAGAAGCAGCAAAACACACTGCATACCCACACAGCATACACATATAAATGAACACAAAAGCTAAATGAAAACAAAACAGCCCTATAAGAGCTTTATGTCAGGGACAAACTCTCACATTTCAATAATCAACCTGAATGTGAATGTACTAAATGCACCACTGAAAATACATAAAGTGGCAAAATGGATAAAAACACATGACCCAATAATTTGCTGCCTCCAGGAAACTCATCTCACCACACAGGACAACCACAGATTCAAAGTTGGAGGATGGAAAATTTTTCAGGCAAATGGATCACAAAATAAGACAGGAGTCACAAACTTTATATCAGACAAATCAACCTTTAAGCTATCAAAAATTTTTAAAAGATACAAAAGGACACTACATAATGATAAAAGGTTTGATCCATCAACAAGAAATATCTACTCTAAACATATATGCATCCAACACAGGAGTACCAGTTTTTATAAAGCAGCTACTAAGTAAACTAAAAAAAGATATTGACTCTAACATTATCATAGCTGGGGACTTAAATACCCCACTAGCAATCCTAGATAGATCATTGAGGCAAAAAAATCAATAAAGAGATTCAGAACCTCAGCTTGAAACTTGACCAAATAAACTCAGTGGATACCTACAGAACACTCCATCCAAAAACTACAGAAAGTACATTCTACTCATCACCACATGGACCATACTCTAAGATTGACCACATCCTCAGCCATAAATTAAACATAAATAAATTTCACAAGACTGAAATACTGCCATGCACCTTCTCAGACCACAGTGGAATAAAAATAAATATCACCACCAACAAAATTCCCCCCAAACCTACAAAGACATGGACACTAAAAAGTATAATGTAAACAACTCCTGGGTCAACACAGAAATCAAAACAGAAATTAAAAGATTCTTGGAAACAAATGAAAACGAAAGACATCTTACCAAAACCTCTGGGGTACCATGAAAACAGTACTAAGAGGGGAATTTATATCTCCATGAATACACATCAAGAAAATAGAATGAGAACAAGTTAACAGTCTAACAAATCACTTAAGGGAGCTGGAAAGACAAGACCACCAAAACCCTAACTTCAGCAGAAGAATACAGATCACCAAAGTAAAAGGTCAAATACAGGATAGAGAAGACAAAAACGCCATACAAAAAATCAACAAAGCAAAAAGCTGGTTCTTTGAAAGGATAAACAAGACTGACAGACCCCTTTGCCAGAAAGACCAAGAAAAAGAGAGAAAAAGCTCAAATAAACACAATCAGAAATGCAAAAGATCAAGTCACAACTGAACCCAAAGATAAACAAAAGATGATCAGAGATTACTATGCACAATTGTATGGAAACAAACTCAATAACCTAAATGAAATGGAGGACACTCTGACATCACATAGCCTCATTAGGTTGAAACAGGAAGAACTTGAGATCCTAAATAGACCAATAATAACCTAGGAAATTGACTCTGTCATTAAAAAAAAAAAACTACCTACAAAAAAAGGTCCTGGACCAGATGGATTTACAATGGAATTCTTCAAAACATACATGAACGAGCTGATACCAATTCCAGGCAATCAAGAAAGATGAAACTCTCTCCAAATCATTTTATGATGCTAACGTCATAATGATACTGAAACCAGGTGAAGATTCAGCAAAGAAAGAGAACTACAAGCCAATATCCCTGATGAACATAGTTGCAAAAATTCTCAACAAGATTCTAGCAAATCAGATCCAACAACACATCTCAAAAATAATCCACCATGACCAAGTAGTCTTTATCCCCAGGATGCAGGACTGGTTCAATATCCGCAAGACCATAAATGTAATTAAATACATCAACAGATGTAAAAATGAGAACCACATGGTTTTATCATTAGATGCACAAAAAGTTTCTGATAAAATTCAGCATCCTTTCTTGATTAAAAAAAAAAAAACCTTGAACATCTAGGCATAGAGGGCACATTCCTCAAAATAGTAAGAGCCATCTATGATAAAATATTTAAAAATACAGCCAAATTATTGTTAAATTCAAAGAAATCAGAAGCATTTCCCCTGAAAACTGGAACAAGACAAGGCTGCCCACTCTCACCTCTCCTGTTCAACATAGTGTTGGTAGTCCTAGCTAGAGCAATCAGACAAGAGTAGGAAATCAGGGGTATCCAAACAGGAAAGGAAGAAGTCAAGTTATTGCTCTTCGCTGATGATATGATCCTATACCTCGAAAATCCAAGAGAATCTGTCAAAAACCTCCTTGCACTGATGAAGAACTTTAGCAAAGTCACAAGGTACAAATAAATGTGCAAAAGATAGTCACATTCTATACACCAAAAACAAACAGGCAGAGAACAAAATAAAAATAGTCACAATAGCCACACAAAAAAAGAAGAAATACCTCGGTATCTTCTTAACCAGGAAAGTGAAAGATCTTTACATGAAAACTACAAAACACTGCTCAAAGAAGTCAAAGATGACACCAACAAATGGAAAAATATTCCATGTTCATAGATTGGAAGAATCAACATTGTTAAGATGTTCATTCTACCAAAGGCAATCTACAGATTCAATGCTATACCCATTAAATTAACAACATCATTCTTCTCAGACCTGGAAACAACAATACAGAAATTTATTTGGAAGCATAAATGAGCACGAATAGTCAAAACAACTCTTAGTAAAAGAACAAAGTGAGAAGTATGACACTTCCAGACTTTAAAGTTTGTTATAAGGCCACAATAATCAAAACAACCTGGTATTGGTACAAGAACAGGCATGTGGACCAATGGAACAGGATAGAGATTCCTGAAGCAAAACCGTAATTTCTCAACCAACTTATCTTCGAGAAAGCCTCCAACAACAATCACTGGGAAGAAGAGAATCTACTCAGTAAACGGTGCTGGGAAAACTGACACATCCAGAAGAACGAACCAGGACCCCTACCTATCACCATACACAAAAATCAACTCCAAATGGATCAAAAACCTAAATGTGAAACCTCAAACTTTAAGAATCTTAGAAAATGCGGGTACGCCCTTATGGAAATTGGAATAGGCAACTAATTCCTGATCAAAACCCCAAAAGCCCATGCCATAGAATATAAGAAAGACAAGTGGGACCTCATCAAACTGATAAGCTTCTGCCAAGCAAAAGAGAGTGGGAAGACATCCCACAGACTGGGAAAAAATATTTGCCAATTGTATGTCTGACAAAGACCTAACATCTAGGATCTACAAGGAACTCAAATGTGCCGAAAAGAAAAAAACAAACAGCCCCATTACGAAGTGGACAAAAGATATGAATAGACACTTCTCGAAAGAAGGCATATGAGCAGCCAACAGATAAAAGAAAAAAATGCTCAGCCTCACTAATCATCAGGGAAATGCAAATCAAAACCACATTGAGATACCACCTATCTCTAGTAAGATTGGCCATCATTAATAACAAACAACAACAGACGCTGGCAAGGCTGCAGAGAAAGGGAAACCCTTCTACATTGTTGGTGGGAAAGCAAACTAGTTCAACCTCTATGGAAAACAGTGTGGCAATTCCTAAAATAACAAGAAATTGACCTTCCAAATGATCCAGCAATCCTCCTCCTGGGAATACACACGGACGCACTTCAATCACTCTACAATAAAGATACCTGCACACACGTTTATTATAGCACTCTTTACAATAGCAAAAACATGGAACCAACGGTGATGCCCATCGAAGCTGGACGGGATTAAAAACTGTGGTACAAAAAAAAAAAATGTACATATACATGATGGAATATTACATGACCATAAAGAAGGACAAACA
Organism: Cephalopachus bancanus; assembly: GCA_027257055.1. Classification (NCBI taxonomy): domain Eukaryota; kingdom Metazoa; phylum Chordata; class Mammalia; order Primates; family Tarsiidae; genus Cephalopachus; species Cephalopachus bancanus. The sequence continues at coordinate 2,431,572 of JAPVLO010000335.1, read as the reverse complement.
TATGGAATTCACAGCAACTTGGCTAGATTTAGAGTCTAGAATACTCAGTGATCTATCACAGAAAAAAAGAACTGAGTACCACATGTTCTCACTCACAAGCAGACCCTGAACATTTACCATAATACTATAAGAAAGGGATTGGCTGTAGCAGGATACTGCTGGGGTGGGGGTGGAGGGCACACAGTATCAATAAGGGTACCTGATCTCAAACCAGCCAAAGTGAGGACCAAAAGAAGGCCCAAACTTTACCTATATGATAACCACTTGTATACCTAATCTTGAATTGTACCCCAAATCTTTAAAATCAAATGAAGTGTTCCATTTGTTTGTGTCATCTTTGATTTCTTTGAGTACTATTTTGTAATTTTCATTGTAAAGGTCTTTGACAACTCTGGTTAGGAAGATGCCAAGGTATTTCTCTTTTTTTGGTGGCTATTATGAATGGGATTGTGCTTTTTATTTGGGTTTCTATATGTTTATTGTTGATATATAGAAATGTGACTCTCTTTTGCACATTTATGTTATACCCTGAGACTTTGCCAAAGTCCTTTATCAGTGCAAGGAGGTTTTTGACAAATTCTCTTGGGTTTTCGAGATATAGAATCATGTCATCTGCAAAGAGGGATAACTTGACTTCCTCTTTTCCTATTTGGATAACCCTGATCTCCTTCTCTTGTTTGATTGCTCTATGTTGAAAAGGAGGGGTGAGAGTGGGCATTCTTGCCTTGATCTGGTTTTCAGGGGAAATGGTTCCAATTTTTGTCTGTTTAGCAGTATGCTGACTGTAGTTTCTCATAGGTGGCTCATGGATTGGAAGAATCAACATTGTCCATTCTACCCAAGGCAATCTACAGATTTAACGCAATATGCATTAAATTACCAGCAGCATTCTTCTCAGACCTGTAAATGACAATACAGGAATTCATATGAAAACATAAACGACCATGAATAGCCAAAACAATCCTCAGCAAAAAAAAAAACCAAAAAAACAGGAGGTATTACGCTCCCAGACTTTAAACGTTATTATATAGCTACAATAATCAAAACAGCCTGGTATTGGTACAAGAACAGGCATATAGACCAATGGAACAGGATAGAGATTCCAGAAGCAAAATTTCAATTTCTCAACCAACTCATCTTCGACAAAGTCTCCATCATCAACCACTGGGAAAACTGGCTGACCACATGCAGAAGATTAAAACAAGACCCTACCTATCACCATACACAAAAATCAACTCAAAATAGATCAAAGAGCTAAACATAAAACCTCAAACTATAAAAACCTTAGAAAATGCAGGAGACACCCTCATGGAAATTGGAACTGGCAACCAATTCCTCTTCAAAACCCCAAGTGAGCATGCCCTAAGAGATAAGAAAGACAAGTGGGACCTCATGAAACTGGCTAGAAATTGGCAAAGCCAAAGAAACCATTAAGAGAGCAGGGAGACAGCTCACAGACTGGGAAAAAATAGTTGCCAACTGTATGTCTCACAAAGGCCTAACATCTAGGATCTACGAGGAGCTCAAATGCCCTGAAAAGAAAAAACAAACAGCCCCATTACAAAGTGGGCAAAATATATGATTAGACACTTGTCGAAAGAAGACATATGAGCAGCCAACAGATACATGAAAAAGTGTTCAGCCTCACTAGTCATCAAAGAAATGCAAATTAAAACCACACTGAGATACTGCCTAACTCCAGTCAGGATGGCCATCATCAATAACTCAAAAAACAACAGATGCTGGAGAGGATGCGGGAAAAAGGGAACACTTCTACACTGCTGGTGGGAGTGTAAACTAATACAACCTCTGTGGAAAACAGTGTGGCGATTCCTAAAAGATCTAAAAATCGACCTTCCACATGACCTCACAATCTCCCTACTGTGAATATACCAGGAGGAACTCAAATCACTCTATGAAAAAGATACCTGCACACGAATGTTTATTGCAGCATTGTTCACAACAGCAAAAACATGGAACCAACTTTGCTGCCCATCAAAAGAGGACTGGATAAAAAAATATAGTACATATACACAGTGAAATATTATGCAGCCATAAACAAGGACAAAATTATGAACTTCACAGCAACTTGGATGGACTTAGAGTTTATAATACTGAGTGATCTTTAACAGAAACAAAGAACTGAGTATCACCTGTTCTCATTAACAGAAACAAAGAACTGAGTATCACCTGTTCTCATTCATAAGCGGACCTTGAACAATGTCATAGTACTATAAGAAAAGGATTGGCAGTAGCAGGAAATTGCTATGGATGGTGGGGGGAGGATTGGCAGTAGTGGGAATCTACCAGGGGAGGGGAAGCACACCTCATCAGCAAGGGTACCTGCATAATTAGCATTTGTATACTAACCCTGAATTTTACCCCACATCTTTAAAATAAAAATTTTAAATAATAAAATAAAACAAATATGAAATAATTTTTTAAAAACATATGATTTCTGCTCAGCCAATGTAGTCCTTCCCAATTTCCACAGACAACTCCCCATTAAGAATAGTTCTCTTTCCAAAAACTCAGACTATCTCAAGAATGGAGATCAGGGTTGGCTCAAAGAGGTACAAGTTTAGAGGAAAGTCCTCTCACCCTGGCAGTCTCACAGCTAGAACATTTGTCTCAAGGAAAAATCAGTATTAAATAAAAGCAATGATAGTGATCATCCATGCCTTTTGAAAACCACTTTTCAACAGTTCAGTCTCCTTCCTGGCTGAAGCTAAGCTTCTCCCACTATATTCTGTTGTAGTCACTTTTGGTCTCCAGATATCTGCCCTTGTACTTCAGAGAACTGGTTGAAATGGAACCTTGTGAAATCCCTCCAGAAAACCCAGCAACAAGAAAAGATCACAAACCTTAGGACTGACACTAACAAAACTCTTCCCCCATCATTTTCATTTAGACATTGTATATATAGTCTGCATGGCAGGCATAACCCCAAATCCTACAAGATTGTAAGTTTTGAAGGATCCCTGGCCTCAGTTCAATCCTTCCTCCACCATGTCCCTTCTCTATTACCTCAGGTCAATTCCTTAGAGTCTCTTACCCTCTGTTATATAAATCTGAGATCAATGCAGTAGTGTCCAATCTATTTGGTTATTGTGAGCAAAGAGATATACTAAGTTAGTGTTAACATGGTGCTTAGCAATGAATATACTCAATAAACATTATCATTATTATAATAATACTATTACAATTATTATTTACTTTGGCCATGTAGGGCTAAGAATCTAAAAATAATGTTCTCAATGGTAGTTTGGGTCCTGATAACTACCTCTCCTTATACATACACAAAAAAGCCTTTTCAAATCATAATATATCTGAAAAATGTGGTCATTTTTAAGCAAAACAAAAAAAGGAATATGTTGAGTAATATATTTCTCAGTTGATGTTTGAAGGAAAAACAGATATAATTTGAGGATGAAGAGAGACAGGAAGGGAGAGATAATGTAACAGTTGTGTAGGGCCTTGCACCCAGTGTGGTCCGTGAACCAGACCATCAGCATCACTCAGAAACTTGTAAGAAAAGTGTAATTTCAGGCCTCACCCCAGTGCTACTTAATCCGAATCTGCATTTCAAACCATCCCAGGTCATGCCTACCCACTTTAAATTGCACACTTTGGAGCATGGTGCAGGGCTTAAAGCTGGAGGTGCTGGCTCTTCATGAAGTCAGTTTTTACTTTGGAAAATCTGGGCTGCCTTCTTCCAAATCCACCTCTCATTTAGCACTACTTTATACTTATGAGCAATAATGAAGGAGTTAAAAAATCAAAAATAAAAATAAAACAAAGGCAATGGAGCTAAGGAAAAAGAAGAACAAAGACAGAGACAAACACATGGAGACAAATTTTCCTGAATCACTAGAGCACAGGTCTCAGAGGCTACTGTGCCTCAGACCCTGGTTGCACAGCAGATTGACTGGGGGCTGAGATTTGGACCAGGTTCTATCCAGATCCTGTTCTTTCTTCTAATGATGGCAATTTTCATATGGCAAAAAAATAATAATCCAAAAAGGATGACTCCTTCTGAGCTGGGTGATGCTCCAGGACTGACTCAGATGGATTACTTGCACTGGATTTTGAATAAAAGGAAAGCTAGGACTCTAGTCTTTAAATCCTTGAGTCAGTTTTGCCTGCAGGTCTCACTGATAAGGAGAATTCAAGGCAGATGACTCTTGTCATAGAGTCTAATTATAGAGGCAAATTATGTCCACGGAGCTCTCAAGGCTGACACATAACTGTGTTTTTCCTATAAGACTCTTTATTGCTAAGGACAACAGATGAACTCACGAGCACTAATTGTATGCCAGGAACAGTCTTAGGCACTTTGCATATATAGTATCTCAATTAATCCTCTAGATCAGAAACCCACAGAGGTAGGTCTTACTATTAACCTCATTATATAAATAAGGAATTAGAGCTTATAGAAGCTAAATAACTTGTCTAAACTGATTCAGAGAGTAAGTGAACATTGGTCAGTCTAGACTCATATATATTCTCTGCTTATAAAGAATCCTCTACCTGGGGATATTGGGGTACAATGGGAAAAAACAAAGGATTTGGAGTCAGAGGCCTAAGTTCAAATTCTGCTAACACCATTTGCTATCTGGTGGTAGTGTAACCCAGAATCAAGAACTCAAGAGACAGTTCAAACCAACATTCAATACCCAGTGCTCCCAGAAGCTACTGTTCAAAACTGGGTAGGTTGCATGGAATACTATGTGTCCACAAAAAAAGAATGAAATTATGTTTTTTGCAGCAACATGGATGAAGTTCTGTTTAGAAGCTATTTTTCTAAGTGAACTAACCTGAGAAACAGAAAACCAAATATTGCATGTTTTCATGTATAAGTGAGAGCTAAACAATGGGTACACATGGACATCAAGATGGAAATAATAGTCACTGGGGACTCCAAAAGGAGACAGGGTGGGAGGAGGGTGATGGCTGAAAGATTACCTGCTGGATACAGTGTTCAGTATTTGGGTGATGAGTATACTAGATGCCCAATCCCTATCATTATGCAATATACCCATGTAACAAACATCACATGTACCTCCTAAATCCCATTTTTAAATGGGTAGGTTAGAAACATCCCTGCTGTGGTCTGTATGTTTGTATCTCCCCAAAATTTATATGTTGAAATCCTAACCCCCGAGGTGATGGTATTAGAAGGAGGGGCCTTTAAAGGCCTTCAGGGAATCTGTGTCCTTATAAAATAGATCCAAGGGAGCTCATTTGCTCCAAGGGAGCTCATTTGCCCTTCTACCTTGTGAGAAAAAAGCAATAAGGCACCATCTAAGGGCCAGACTCAGAATCTGCCAGTGCCTTGATCTTGAAACAGAAATAAATTTCTGCTGTTTCTAAACTACCTGGTCTAGGTATTTTATTATAGTGGCCAAGACATTTCCTAAGTAAAATTTCTTGCTGTTAGTTATGATGAGCCTCAATGATTCAGAATCCCACATGATTGTCCTCACTGAGAGCAGGTTTGTCACTACGGGAAGCATAAAGTTATTCTTGTGAATCAGGAATTGCAAACTAGACAACTTGAATTGGGTCCGGCTCAAAGACCTATTTTGTTGCTCTGAAAGTAGAAGAAAAAATTAAACACCAGTATTCATAATAACAGACTTCTGGCTTCTTTATAAAAAATTGTGTCAAAACTGATTCAAACAGGACAACAAGCAAATGATGCTGGCTTTCCTGGTCACTGTAGAGTTCAATAAGGCATAGTGCCCTCTGCTCTCTGTTTGCTTAAACCTACCTGATTCACCCAGTTCCATTAGCTAACTGACTCCAGGAGGCATTTCAATTTGCAACCCCTGGCATAAATGAGAGACCTCTGGTAGCCAATTTGGGGCTAGCCTGAGTTTCTCCTCCCTACCCAATCTGGAACCCAGGCTCAAAGGGACCAAGGTCTTTAGTTCATAATGGGCACGTTACATAATCACAATGCAGAACCATTATCGTTTCATTTAAAAGTAGTGACTGTTGGAATTACATTTCCCATGTAAAACAATAACACAATTCCCAGCTGATCAGCAAATAAATAAGAGAAAGCAGCTTTGTAATTATTTCGACAGTGGTTGGACTCAAAGAAACCCATCAAATCCCATTTCATGAGAGAGAGCGCTAAGCAGAATTGAGCAAACATTTTACCTGAGTCTAGTCCAACAGATCCTGCTCCAAAGATGACTCCTATAATGAAAATCTGTCGTTTGCAAATGACTCATCATCTGAAAACTGTACTGAAGATGTTGGAAATGCGGGTGATGCATGTGAAAATGAAATTAATCAATATGAAGATGAAGATCAGCAGTCAATCACAGCTGAGCTGTTTGATAATAATGAAACTGGGGGAGCAGACAGGGCTCAAGAAACTCAGGAAAGTGCAGGAAATGTCAATGGTAATCATGAATTAGTAACTTGCTAGAAGTGGAGAAACAAGAGAAGGCAGGCAAAAGAAAAATATCCTATCAGGAAAGAGCTCCGTCCACTCCAATCTTCCTCGTTTGAGCCACCAATGTCTCTCTCTTGCATAATGAAAAGGGACTCCTCACCTGCCTGCCCTCCACAGCATACCACCCTCACAGCAGTCAAAATAATCCTATTAGAATGCAAGTCACATCAAGGCACCCCTCTACTCAGAATCCTCTGCTGGCTTCTGTCATCGTAAAAGTCAGCATCCCCGCAATGAAGTATGAAACCTGCATGACTGGGTCCCCCATTTTCTCCTGGTTTCCCCTTTACACCAACCAGAAACACAATGTTTCTGGAGTACCAGCCATGGCTCTTTCTCAGAGCACTAATCAGTACTCTTCCAGGGCCTTGGAATCGGCCTTTTTAGGTAACCTCAGAACTTGTCCCCTCACTTCCTTCCAGTGCCCCTTGAAGGTCATGTCTCACAACATCTGAAATTATAACCTTCATCTCATCCCACCCACATGCACTTCCTACTCTCTGCCCTCCATTACTTTTCTCCTTAACATATCGCTATCTCAAATACCAATATTTTAGTCAAGCATCTGGTTTATTGTCTGCCTTACCTGTTGGACTGCAAACTCCAGGAAACTGGAAGTTTTGCCTATTTTGTTCTTTGTTGCATCTCCAAGACACAGAAATGTGCCTGGGATGTAGTAGGTGCTCAATATATGTGTGCCTAGTGCATGACTAGCATTCAGAGATGAGCGGGAAAAGAATGATGATAACATGTTAAAATGATTTGTTACATTTGCCTGCAATATGCCCAGATAACAGCCCAAATCCCTGCCAAGAAGATTTGTAAATGTGTTGAGACAATGTCAATCTTCACCCAAGGAAACAGAGGCAATGAAGGTTCAGGACCTACTAGAGCTGCGTGTTCTGCCCGCAGTGGTGATATCCTGGCCCTTTTTTCCTCCTTTCAAGTAGTTACATAGTGAATCCTAGCCTGAAATCACCAGCCAGTCTCTTTCTCTCTCTCCCTTCTTTATCAGGAATCAAAATGAATTGATTTGCAATTCAATTCAACAAACATTTATTTACTGAATTGAATTTGCAAGTGCATTAAGGCTTCGATGTGACATAAAGGGAAATTGTTAAGTTAGTCTTACAAGGAGTTTTTCTTCCACTCATTTGTGAAGATTAATGATAAATATTGGATACTGATCCGATTGCTTTTTATTTGCTCATGTCTTCTATAAAAACTATAGACAGGTAATTTGGCAATATTTGATGTATATCTGCAAAACTACAGCCAAGGTTAAGAAATAGGAAGTGGTGCATTTGTAAGATGTCCATTCCCCAAATCTGTTATCTATAGCTGAGTGAGTTCTCCTCCTTTACTTGGGAAACTGATCCTCTTGGAAGGAAGGTCATTGCTTCAAGACAGGCACATGGGCCAGAGAGGGGCCACATCAACTGATTTACCTAGGCAGCCAGACACAAAAATTGGTTAGTATGTTTTTCATTATTATTGTTTCTCCTTCCTTCAACTTAGAGGTGATATTTTGAAAGCCCAAGAAGCCCTCCTGATAAATAATCATGCTTGTGTCTGAGAACACACTCTGCTTGTTTCCACAAAACTCTAGAGTACTGTTTCCCAACCTCAGCACTGATGACACTTGGGGCTGAAAAATTCTTTGTTGTGGGAGGCTTTCCTGGGCACTGCAGGATGTTTTAGTAGCATCTTTGGCTTCTACCCACTAGATGCCAGTAGCATGCCTTTCCCAATAAAAAATGTCTCCAGTCATTGCCTGGAGGACTCCCTGGAGGGCAAAATTGTCCTCAGTTGAGATCTACTCTTGTAGAACAAGTCTTTCCATGAATTGAATTACATTTTCACAAACCACAGTTAAAAAGATATATCACCATGGTGTATTATAGCCACTCCTTCTTCTCTTTATGTATTATTTCCACCATAATTCAAGCTTTTGAAGCTATCCTTATCAGAGGGCAATTTGGATGCAAACCTTAGAAATTTACTCAATTTAACCAAGTAAACAAGTATGCACAAGAATGTCCTACGTATGCACAAGAACTTCTCAGACCAAAGGAAACAGAGTGAGGACTTACAAAACTTACAGAGAGGACAAGTGGTTGATCTCGTTCATCTCTCTCCCTCCCCCCTCCCTTATACTCCACCCCTACCACCTGTCCTCTGCAAAATAGGAAAAGTGATCTCTTTAAAACTAAAATATGAGCATATTATTCCATATTTCCCATGCTGATAGTGAGATCTCAAGCCCACACCATGATCAAAGGGGCCTACTGATCTGGTCACTGCCTAAGAGGTCTGACAATTAAGTTTACGAACTTGCCACTGTGCGCTTACACTGGCAGCATTGTACAAACAACTCAGTAAGGTTTCATAGCCTTGATTTATCAGTGTCTCATAGCTGTCAATGTGTGGCAGTGTCTTGCTGGAGTGACATTCATTATTGTTGTTGCATGTTTTTGTGTGCTGTCACGAGAATGTTAGAGCTTGAATTAGAGCAACAAACAAACATTAAATTTCTTGTTAAACTTGGCAAGAGTGGAAGTGAAGTCAGGCACACCTTACCCCAAGTTTATGGGGATAATACCATGAAGAAAATGGCAGTATACAAAAAGATTAAACATTTTTCTGATGGGAGAGAAAGCATCACCATCAAAGAGAGGTTAGGATGGCCAGCAACCAGCAGAACTGATGGAAACACTGCAAAAATGTGTCGAATTTTGAGTCAAAATCATTGGCTGACTGTGAGAAGCATAGTACACCAAATAAACATCATAGAGAGACAATTAGGAAAATCTTAAATGAAAATCTTGTCATGAGAAATTTGTGTGCAAAAGTAGTCCTGAAGGAGCTCTTGTATCATGACAATGCATCAGCTCACACAGCACAATCTGTGAGGGAGTTTTTACAAATAACTGTATCGGAACACCCTCCTACTCACCTGATCTGGCCCCCAATGACTTGTTTCTTTACCCAAAGATAAAGGAAATATTGAAATATTGAAAGGAAGACATTTTGATGACATTTAGGACATTAAGGGTAATATGATGTCAGCTCTAATGGTCATTCCAGCAAAAGAGTTTTTAAAATTGCTTTGACAGGCAGACTAGGTGCTGGCATAGGTGCATATTTGAAGGTGACCATAGTGATATTCAGCAATGAGGTATGTGGCACTTTTTCTAGGATAAGTTCATGAATTTAATTGTCAGAGCTCATATGTCTCAGACTTTATACATTTCTCTCTCTCTTTCCTCTAGCCATATAAGCCTTCTTGCCACTTTACACATCCAGGCTTGCCTTTGCTCCTCTGCCTGAAACGTCTTTTTCCCCATGACAATGTGCCTTATGCTCTCCCACACTTTATTCATGTCCATACTCACATAGTACCTTTTTAAGATGCCTTCTGCAGCTACTCTATCTAAAACAGCAATGTCCATCCCCAACATTCTCTATCTCTATATTCTCTTATCCTTTCTTCATAGCCTTTAACTCTATAATATAATTTAAATTAGTGTTATTTGTCTTTCTCCTACCTCTACTAAGCAAATTATGGAAAGTGAGGTCATTTCATTGTCATAATCCCAAAGCCTAAAACTGAAGTTGGCATTTTAGGAGGTTTTCAGTCAATATCTGCCAAGTGAATGAATACATATCTCATTCTATGATGATAGAACACACTTGAAGTTATCTCATCATAAGTACTCCAAAATGGGCAGCCTTAACCCCTGAGTCTATAAGAATCTTGAGTTTGAGCTCCACTTCAGTTAACCAATCCAGTCTCTAACTCATTCTAACTCTGAGGGAAGAAACCATCCTATATAAGCAGTCTTGGCTGGGTGCCCACTCCTTATCCAACTACATGGCAAAAGAGGTCAGGTTTCTAGAGCCAAATCTTCTAAGCCATCAATAGGATAGACTCTAAGAAAAAGATATAGAATGGGCTAAGATGCTGGAATGTTAGGTATTAGCTATTTCAACCCCCCACTGTAATTACTCTAAGAGTTTCTTGACTGAATTTTTTGGGGAGTCGAGGAACTAAGTTCCTTCACAGTGTCAAAACTCAGAGTTATGTTGTCAGGTAGGAATGGCTAAGGTAATACATAGATCAGAGACTAAGCAAATAGGTGCTAATCCCTCCTCTAAGATTGGCTCACTACTAGTAGTTTTCATCTTGAGATCAAAGCAAGATGACAAGATCAAAGTCAAAAGAGTCTGATTAAGAAGTAAAATATAGTCTCAAAGACCACGAAAGTGAGAAGAAAGCATGTTGCAATTCAAAACCAGATATGATTGAATATATTCATGGGAATGAGTTGTAGGGGAGAAAAATGACCACTGATACACAAAGATTTAAGATTGGCAGGAAGAAATAAGCATGTGGATTGTCATAGTTGGAATATATACTCCAACATTCATCTGTTGTAAATTTAATTCACCATGTGACTGTGTTGAGAGGGATCTTTAAGAGTTGATTAAGTCATGAGGGCTCTCCCCTCATGAATGAATTTATGTCATTAGCATGGAAGTAGACTAGGTATCACAAGAGTGTTTGTGTTATATAAGCAAGTTCAATCCCCTTTTGCTTTCTCCAGTTCTCTCTTTTGTCCATGTGATGACTTCCACTATGTTATGATGCAGCAAGAAAGGTCTCATCAGATGCCAGCACCATGCTCTTAGACTTCCCCGTCTCCAGAACCATGAGCCAAATAAATTTCTGTTCATTATAAAATACCTTGCCTATGGTATTCTCTTATAATAGCACAAAATGAACTAATATATGGACTAAGCATGAGAAAATAGGTAAGAAATGGAATTCTTACCCATTATTTGATAAGGAAGTCTTTCACAAGAAGGTAGGCAGAACAAGTTCCCTTAGCAGCAGCTCACATAGGAGTGAACTCTGCTCACGGGAGAGGATGTCTTCATACTTCCTTAGTATTGCAAGCCTTTCTGGTGTGAGAAAATGTGTTCTATATCCTGAACAAAAGACTGAGCTCAGCAGGATACAGTGATTGTAGTTGGGCACTAGGCCCAAGAGATTTCTCATGGTCCTAATAATCAGCTTCCATCATGAACAAATTCATCATGTGCACTATTTCCATGTTAATGTTATTAAGATGACACTAACAGCATGTCACTCCTTTGTTCAAAGCCATCAATGACTCATTGATGCCTAAGGGATGAAGTATAAATGTCTAAATCCTGCATTTACAACTTGCCATGATTTACAATAAAGAGTTTATTGTACAAGAACCAAAGAAGGCAAGTCTGGGTGTTATGAGTTGACTTGTGTTCCCCAAAAAAGGTATATTAAATTTCTAACCTCCAATACCTCAGAACATGGCTTTGTTTGGAAATAAGGTCTTTGCAAGTTTAACCAAGTTAATATGAGGTTGTTAGGATAGGTTCTAAACCAATATGACCAGTATCCTTATAAAAAAGAAAAATTTGGATACAGACACAGCACAGAAGGAAGAGTATGCAAGGAAACAGAAAGAATATAGCCATGTGATGATTGAGATAAAGATGGGAGTTCTGTGTCTACCAAGCCAAAGAACACCAAGGATTGCTGGCCTTGGCATCAGAAGCTAGAAGAGTCCAGGAAGAAGTCTCTCCTAGAGCCATTAGAGAGAGCATGACTCTGCTGACACTTTGATTTCACAGTTTTCAGAACTGTGATAGAATGAATTTCTGTTGTTTGAAGCCACCCAGTTTATGACATTTTGTTATAGCAGCCCTAAGAAGCTAATACACCGAAGAAAGGGTGCACCAGGATCTTCTAATTTCACATGGCAGTAAAGTGATCAATGTCCCAGTGTGCCTGGGATTTTTGTGCTAAAACAGAAAGTCTCAGGCAAGTCGAGAACTAGTTGGTCACCTTCTATGTCAGTGTCTTCCTTTCGTAGGCAGAACTCCAGGGTGGAAATAAACCAACTTGCATACAATTCTTCTTTTGAAAGTAAAGTTAGGGTGAACTGTCAGGGTGTACTCAACCAAAATATATAGGAACAAGTAAAGGTAAAAAAATCCCAAAATTAGCCGGGCTCAGTGGCTCAGCCTGTAATCCCACACCTTTGGGAGGCTGAGGTGAGTGGATTGCCTGAGCCCGTGGGTTCGAGACCCGCCTGAGCAGCGAGACCTCATCTCTGCAATAAATCAAAAAATCAGCTGGGCATGGTAGCGCATGCCTGTAATTCTGGCTATGTGGAAGGCTGAGGCGTAAGGATCGCCAGAGCCCAGCAGGTCGAGGCTGCAGTGGCCGGGAGCAGCCACTGCACTCCAGTCTGGGTGACAGAGTGAGACTCCAACTCAAAAAAAAAAAAGATCCAAAAATTAAACTTAACATGAGTGTCCTAGAAATTGAGATTAGTAAACTAGTCCTTACAGAAGCCAGATCAGGAGAGAGAGAAAACAAATAGTAATTTCATCTTGGGAACATGATGAGAAATAGAAATTGCCCATATCTGACCCTCTTGCAGATTCGCCAGATATTCCCCAGCATTGGTACTTTTTTAAGTTTGTATTTTTTAATATAATAAGTAGGAACATATCTTTTTAGTATCAATTTCTTTCTTACTAGGGTTAAACACTTTTAACTATTTATTAGCCATTTGCATTTTCTCTTATATGAATGATGTATTTGCCCACTTTCTCCCCATAGATCTGAGTTTTTAAATATTGGTTTGCATGAACTCTTCAGTAGTAAATTCCATTACACCTTAGGTACCAGATATGTTGCACATATATATCCATGTTTGTAGTATGCTTCTTAGTATGGTTTATGTTGCTTTTCAAAGCATAGAAAGATAATTTAACTTGATGTTTCCTTTGTGATTTCAACCACTGTTTTTTTTAATATTGCTGTTAGACAGTTCTTAATTTAAAATTGTTTTTAATTTTTAGTAGATAAAGTTAATATATTATCCTTGGAAAGAGAAGACCATCAGGTTAAAATACTCATCTTAGCATTTCATTATAAAAAGTCATGTCGTCTTTACTTATTGTAATGGTTGTTTCCCTTCCTTCTTGTGTCAGCACAGTATAAACCAGTGCCTGGACTGGGGTGAAGGAAGGAAAGTGCCTAGGACAACAATGGATGGATGGAAGGATTATATAGTAATGAACTAATTCACATGTTTAGGATATAACATGACACTAAAAGTCCAAAGAATGACAGAAGTTTACAAAGGGAGGAATGTTAGAAAAAAATAAGAAAGACGATGAACTAGTATCAGAAATAAAATAGGAAACTTCAAAAAGGTGGGATTGTGAGGATGAACTGGAAAATTGTCATTTACTTGTTAATGAATGCAAGGGATACTAAAGAATCACATTAGATATTGCTTATTATTATATTATGTTGTACATACAGAACTTATTTAAATGGTATTTCTCATTTTTGGTAGGTGTTATCTTTGACTAAAAGAAGTGAGGCCACGGTGTCTTGAAATACCAAAAGTCAACATTCATAGTGGAATGTAGTCAGCAGTTTATTCTGTCTTTATTGACTTGAAGAATAATAATTCCCAGACCGCCAATGAATTGCAACTGCTCTCTCCTTCTGCACCTGCCTAGCCTCTCAAATGTGAACATGGATTTGACATAGCTGGCTGTGAGCGTCCCTTCTTCTCTCCCTTCTTCACTACTGTGCTGTCATAGAAAGATAGTTGGTCTTAGTCCTGGCTTCTGACATGTGTCTCTTGTAATTTCTTGTAAATTCTTTGTAATTTTTTGAGTAATGGGGATGATAGAAGGATCTTTTGCTGTATAATGAACTCTTGGTGGATCCCAAAATAGCTTCAAGATGAGGGATGATTGCCAGAAAGATCAAGTCTTGATTAGAAGCTTGGAAATTTAATCCTCTAATCTCAACATCCAGGGAGTGGAAAGGGGCTGTAGTCAATTGCCAATGATTTAATCAATTACGTCTACAAAATGAAACCTTACTAAAAATCTCAAATCAAACAGATTCAAACAGCTTCAGGGTTGACAAATACCTCCACGTGCAAGGAGGGTGATGAACCCAAACTCTACAGAGAGACATGCTCCTGCACTCAGGATTCATCTAAACTTTGCCCTAGGTACCTCTTTGACTGCTCAATTTTAGCCTGTCTGATATACCAGTAAAAGTAAGTAGAGTGGCTTCCTGAATTCTGTGAGCCATCCTAGCAAATTATCAAGACTGAAGAGGGAGTTGTGGAAATCCCCAATCAATATAGCTGGTTGGTCGGAAGTATGGATGACCTGGCTTGCAACTGGTGTCTGAAATGAGGGCAGTCTTGTAGGATTGACCCCTTTAACTTGTGGGATCTGATGCTAATTCTAGGTAGATAGTGTCAGAATTCAACTGAATTATTGGATACCCAGCTGATGTCTAGAGAATTGGAGAATTAGTTGATATGAGAAGAAACCTCTCATTTGATGTCAGAAGCAAGTGAGTAAAAACAGTTCAACTGCATAACTCTCTTCTTGGGAATTCTCGTGCATGGCTTCTGCCTTTGATAGTAGAGCTTAATGGCTCCTTTGATCCCCCCATTCAGAAGTTCACCTTTTAAAGGAGAAAAGATTATAGAAAATATTTGTATTATTTATGCAATTTATCTTATGTATTATTCAACATGTATAGGGCAATATTAGTGAATTTAATGTCACATGTTCAAAATCTGGGAATGTGACTTTTTTACTTTACATTAAATTCCCTCGAAAATAAAATCACATGTATAAATTCTTTGTCTATAAGTTGTGATTTCTTCTTAGGTACCCTCGACATTTATCAAGGACTAAATAATTCCCATTAATAGATGATTTTTTTCTTTACTCTAAGTTGCACTTTCCTATAATGTAACGTTAACATATAGGGGAGACTAAATCACTCCTTACGTATTTTTCTAGGATATAACCCTGGCGTGTATTGAAATCTTCTATACTTACAGAGTACTCTGGGCCAGTAATGTTCTAAGTGATCAAAATTTGGGTTCACCAGATGGACGTGGCCTTTACCATTAGGAAGTCTATTATATAAAGTGCTTTAGGGAATGAGTTCCCTCACCTATTCTAGAAGTTCTGCCTATCTGCACTGCGGCACTTAGCTTGGAGACAGAAATGGTCCACAGGCTCTTAGAATGTTTAATTAATGTGTAGCAAACAAGCTCACCTCTATTGTTTCCTGGTGGGAAGGAATGATCTAGCAGCAACTCTGCAATTGTAAGCAATAATTTCCAAGAGAGATGCAAGACATTGTTGATATTGCCAACAATTTGTTGATTAACTTTCCTTGGAAGAGCATGTACAACAACTAATCAATAACAAGTCCAAGTCTTCTCTTCTCCTACTACTGACTATTTGGTTGATTGAGGTTAAAAAAAAAAAAAAAACCCAGTGTTGTAATTTTTAACAACTACCAGAACAAATCTTGACTCAGTGTTTGACAATCTAAATCCCTTTAAAGTCCTGCTAGGGATTGCAAGTTGTTTATTGATCAAATCCCCATGTTTGGCAAATGAATTCCTCTATGAAATTAGGGAAAGAAAGTACAACAGTATGAATGACTTGGTCTTCTCTTCCAAGGTCAATAACAAAATAATTTATAAAGAAGAATTACATGTGAATCAGCAATTGAAACAATGGTACTTGTCTTCAGAGGAGAAAATCTAACTATCTGTCCAATTGAAAATAGTCACACTTGCCTCCTGTCTGATAAAGCAAAAAAGTAAACAGAAAATACTATCTATTAATCCTAAGAAGAATGACTAGAAAATGAGGATTTAAAATGTAAGGTTTTTTTGAGTTGGAGTCTTACTCTGTAGCCCAGACTAGAGTGCAGTGATCACTCCCGGCCACTGCAGCCTTGACCTTCTGGGCTCCGGCGATCCTTCCGCCTCAGCCTTCCAAGTAGCTGGAACTACAGGCACGCGCTACCACGCCTGGCTAATTTTTTAATTTATTGTAGAGATGAGGTCTCGCCAAGTTGCCCAGGCAGGTCTCGAACCCCGGGGCTCAGGCAATCCATTCACCTCAGCCTCCCAAAGCGCAGGATTACAGGCTGAGCACAGCGGATTTAAAATTTTACACAAGAAAAGGAATGAAATTCCTTTTTACTGGCTTAACTTTAAAATGACAATGTGTTGAAATGACACATTTATAGCCATTTACAATGGACAATTAAGGCAATTCTTTATTGCATTTTGTTCTTTAACTTTTACTTTTAGGCAGGAGCAATACCAAAATAATCAACAACCTACCTAGGCCCTGCAAGGCAACCAGTCCTAACAGACACTCCCTTGAGCAGGCATTGACTCTCTAACTGCTTGACCCCTGAGGAGTCCTAGGGCAGGGCCTTAGGCAGTCAGGACAAGATAGGGGGCATTCAGAGGGAACTAGAGAAGAAGTGACAAACTAGTATAGCAATCATCGATCATCCTTGCTGAATATCAACTCTTACTTTACCTTCAAGGTCAAACCTCATTATAAAAGACATCACAGAACCATCTCAATTCTTTTGCTGTGATAACATTTTGTCTTAAGTAATTGTGCTATTACCGTAATCCTAATTACATACTTTTGATTCAAAGGTAAGAAAACTGAGGGGTGATTCCTTTTAATGCCAATGAGGAAATGTAAAGTTCTTAGCAAAAGAGAAAGTTTTAATATTATGTAATTGTTATTGCCACTTTTTCAAGCTCTTACTTTTTTTTAGTTGTCACCACAGGAGGTGGGTAGGCAGGTACAACTGGCTTCTAGTGGTGGAGGGGACACTGCATCCTACCATGCACAGGATAGCCCCCACAATAAAGAATGAGTCAGCTCATGGCAATGAGTGCTGAGACTGAGAAAAACTGATATGTAATATGGTAGATAAGAATGGGGTTCTGAGAGATTGATTTGCATCGGGTTTGGATGGTGGAGTAATTAGGGTTTACCAGAGAAACAGAACCAATGGGATCTAGAGAGAGCGAAAAAGAGGTTTGTTTTCAAAAATTTTCTCATGCAGTTGTGGACACTGGAGAGTCCCAAATCTATAGGTCAGACTGGAAAGGCTGGAAATTCAAGAGCCAATATTGCAGTCTTGAGTCTGAATCTGTAGGCTAGGTCAGCGGGCAGAATACTCAGGCAGGGTTTCTATGTTCTAGTCTTGAGATAGAATGGTGTCTTCTGGAAACTTCAGACTTTGCTCTTAAAACCTTCAACTGATTCAATGAGGACCAACCACGTTACCGAGGGTAATCTGCTTTACTTAAAATCAGCTGTCAGTTACATACACAAATACTTTTACAGTAAAAAACTAATACTTGATCAAATTGTTGAGCTTCACAGCCTAATCAAGTAGGCACAGTGATGGAACTGTTACTCTACAGCAAAATAAAAAACCCATGACTGATTCAGCACCTTTAAGCATGTGCTGCATGCCAGGCCCAGTGCCAAGCACCTCTCTCTCTTTTGCAACTCACAATAGCCCAAGGGAATAAATATTGTTATTATTCCACTTAGTATACAACCAAACAATAGTGTACAGAGATTACATTATTTGCTGTATTAGTTTCCTATGTTGCTATCACAAATTAGCACACACTCAGTGGCTTAAAACAACACAAATTCATTATCTTATGCTTCTGGAGATAAAAAATAAAAAATGAGTCATACTGAGCTAGAATCAAGGTTTCAGCATGGCTACATTCCTTCTGGAAGATCTAGGGGAGAGTCTATTTTCTTACTTTGCCCAGAGGCAGCTTATATTATTTGGTTTGTAGTCTCTTCCTCCATTTTCTTTTTAATTTTAATTATTTTATTATAGGAATATGGGGTACAAGTGAGGATTAACTATATAAGTAGGCTGCATGCAGGTGAAGCTTGGGCTTCTAACTGGCCCTCACTCCCCCGGTAGTGGACCAGGTACTCTTTGTGTTGTCATGTGCTCCTTACTCTCCTTCTTCCCTCCCTCCCCTAGTAGTGCCCACTGACTGTCGATCCCTCCCTTGTGCTCATGAGACTAATGTTCAAGACCCACTTATAAGAGAGAACATTGGGCTTTCAGATCTTTAGTTCTTTGATAGTTCACTTAGTATAATGGTCTTCAACTCCATCCAATTTGCTGCAAAGTCCATGATTTTGATTTTCTTTATGGCTGCATAATACTCCATCGTGTATATATACCACATTTTTTCCATACAGTTCACCTTCAATGGGCAGCAGAGTTGGTTCCATGTTTTTGCTATTGTGAATAGTGCAGCAATAAACATGTGTGTGCAGGTGTCTTTTTGTAGAACGATTTATGTTCCTCTGGGTATATTTCCAGGACAGGGATTGCTGAATCATATGGAAGGTCAATTTTTAGTTCTTTTAGGAATCACCACACTGCTTTCCATAGAGGCTCAACTAGCTTGCAATCCCACCAAAAGTATAGAAGCACCATTTTCTCTGCACCCGCACCAGCCTCAGTTGTTTTTTGACTTATTAATGACAGTCATCTTTACCAGAACTAGATGGTATCTCATTGTGGTTTTGATTTGCATTTTTCTGATGATTAGTGAGGCTGAGCAGTTCTTCATGTGCCTGGTGGCTGCTTGTATGCCATCTTCTGAGAAGTGTCTGTTCATGACTTTTGCCTACTTTGTCTTTTTAAAATGTTTTAAAGATGTAGGGTACAATTCAGGGTTGGTATACAAATGTTCATTATGCAGGGACCCTTGCTGATGAGGTGTGTCCCTCCCCCAGCAGATTCTCACTACTGCCAAGCCCTTTCTTATATATTATAATAATTGTTCAAGGTCTGCTTATGAGTGAGAATCTGTGATGTTCAGTTCTTTGTTTCAGTGGTAGATCAATCAGTATTACAGACTCTAAGTCCATCCAAATTGCTGTACATTTCATAATTCTGTCCCTGTTTATGGTTGCATAATATTCCATCATGTATATGTGCCATATTTTTAAAAATCCATTCCTCTTTCGATGGGCAGCACAGTTGGCTTCATGTTTTTTCTATCGTGAACAATGCTGCAATAAACATTCGTGTGCAGGTATCTTTTTCATAGAGTGATTTGAGTTCCTCCGAGTATATTCCCAGTAGGGGGATCGTGGGGTTGTACAGAAGGTCATTTTTTAGATCTTTTATGAATCGCTGAACTGTTTTCCACAGAGCTTGTATTAAATTACACTCCCACCAACAGTGTAGAGGTGTTCCCTTTTCCCCACATTCTTTCCAGCATCTGTTGTTTTTTAAGTTACTGATGACCATCCTGACTGGAGTTAGGTGGTATCTCAGTGTGGTTTTAATTTGCATTTCTTTGATGATTAGTGAGGCTGAACACTTTTTCATGTATCTGATGGCTGCTCATATGTCTTCTTTTGGCAAGTGTCTAATCATATATTTTGCACACTTTTTAATGGGATTGTTTGTTTTTTTTTCTTTTCAGCACATTTGAGTTCCTTGTAGATCCTAGATATTAGACCTTTGTCAGACATACAGTTGGCAATTATTTTTTCCCAATCTGTGGGTTGTCTTCCTGCTCTCTTAATGGTTTATTTTGCTTTGCAAAAGTTTGTCAGTTTGATCAGGTCCCACTTATCTATCTTATCTTTTATGACATGGGCACTTGGGGTTTTGATCAGGAATTGGTTGCCAGTTTCAATTTCCATAAGAGTGTCTCTTGCATTTTCTAAGGTTTTACATTTAGGTCTTTGATCCATTTGGAGTTGATTTTTTTGTGTAAAGTAGGAGGTCTTGTTTTAATCTTCTGCATATGGTCAGCCAGTTTTCCCAGCACCATTTTCTGAATAGGTTCTCCTCTCCCTAGTGGTTGGTGGTGGAGGTTTTCTCAAAGAGGAGTTGGTTGAGAAATTGAGGTTTTGCTTCTAGAACCTCTATCCTGTTCCATTGGTCTATATGCCTGTTCTTGTACCAATACCAGGCTGTTTTGAATATTGTAGCTTTATAAATAAACTTTATAATAAAGTTTAAAGTCTGGGAGTATGATATCTCCTGTTTTTTTTTTTTCTGAGAATTGTTTTGGCTAAACATGGTCATTTATGTTTCCTATGAATTTCTGTATTATCATTTCCAGGTCTGAGAAGAATGCTGCTGGTAATTTAATGGGTATTGCGTTAAATCTGTAGATTGCCTTGGGTAGACTGGACATCTTAACAATGTTGATTCTTCCAATCCATGAGCATGGAATATTTTTCCATTTGTTTGTGTCATCTTTGATTTTTTTGAGCAGCGTTTTGAAGTTTTCATTGTAAAGGTCTTTCACGTCTCTGGTTAGGAAGATGCCAAGGTATTTCATTGTGTGTGTGTGTGTGTGTGTGTGTGTGTGTGTGTGTGTGTGTGTGTGTGTTTCTATTGTGTATGGAATTGTGCTTTTCATTTGGATTTCTGTTTGTTTATTATTGGTATATAGAAATGCAACTGTCTTTTACACATTTATTTTATACCCTGAGACTTTGCCAAAGTCCTTTATCAGTGCAAGGAGGTTTATGACAGATTTTCTGGGGTTTTTGAGGTATAGAATCATGTCGTCTGCAAAGAGGGATAACTTGACTTCCTCTTTTCCCATTTGGATACTTGATCTTCTTCTTTTGTCTGACTGCTCTAGCTAGGATTTCCAAAACTATGTTGAAAAGGAGTCAGAGTGCACCTCCTTGCCTTGTTCCAGTTTTCAGGGAAAATGATTCCAATTTCTGTCTGTTTAGTAGTACGCTGGCTGTGAGTTTCTCATAGATGGCTCTTGCTATTTTGAGGTATGTTCTTTCTATGCTTAGATGTTCAAGGGTTTTTATCAAGAAGGGGTGTTAGATTTTATCAAAAACTATTTCCACATCTAGTGATATAATCATGTGGTTTTGTTTTAACATCTTTGATGTATTTAATTACATTTACGGTGTTGCAAATGTTGAATCAGTCCTGCATCCCAGGGATGAAGCCTACTTGGTCATGGTGGGTGATGTTTGAGATGTGTTGTTGAATCCAGTTTGCTAGGATCTTGTTGAGAATTATATCATCTATGTTCATCAAGGATATTGGCCTGTAGTTCTCTTTCTTTGTTGAATCTTTGCCTGGTTTGTGTATCAATGTGATGTTAGCTTCAAAAAATTATTTGGGGAGAGTTCCATCTTTCTCAATTGCCTGGATTACTTTCAATAGAATTGGTATCAGTTCCTCGTATGTTTTATAGAATTCTGCTGGAAAGCCATCTGGTCCAGGACTTTTATTTGTAGGTAGTTTTCTTATGACATAGACAATTTTCTGGATTTTTATTGGTCTATTTAGGGTCTCTATTTCTTCTTGTTTCAACCTGGGGAGGTTGTGTGATATCAGAAAGTCCTCCGTTTCCATTAGGTTTTCAAGTTTGTTTCCATACAAGTGTACATAGTAGTCTGTGATAATCTTTTGTATTTCTTAAGGGTCAGTTGTGACTTGATCTTTTGCATTTCTGACTGTGTTTATTTGGGTTTTTTCTCTTTTTCTTCGTTAGTCCAGCTAGGGGTTCATCAATCTTGTTTGTCCTTTCAAAGAACCAGTTTTTTGTTCCATTTATTTATTTATTTATTGTATTACATTTTTGTCTTCTATGTCCCAAATTTGGGCTTTTACTTTGGTGGTCTGGATTCTTCCGCTGAAGTTAGGACTTTGGTGGTCTTGCATTTCCAGATTTCTTAGGTGATTTTTTATTCTGTTAACTTGTGATCTTTCCATTTTCTTCATGTGTGTTCACAGAGATATAAATTCCCCACTTAGTATCAATTTCATGGCATCCCAGAGGTTTTGGCAAGATGTGTCCTCATTTTCATTTGTTACCAGGCATCTTTTAATCTGTGTTTTGATTTCCTTATTGACCCAGAAGTTGTTTAGTTTCATGCTATTTAGTGTCCATGTGTTTGTGGTTTGAGGGGAACTTTGTTGGTGTTGATATTTATTTTTATCCACTGTGGTCTGAGAAGGTGCATGGCAGTATTTCAGTCTTGTGAAATTTGTTTATGCTTAATTTATGGCTGAGGATGTGGTCGATCTTAGAGTATCCATGTTCCATGTGGTGATGAGTAGAATGTATATTCTGTGGTTGCTGGGTGGAGCATTCTGTAGGTATCAAGAGTTTGGTCAAGAGTCACATTGAGGTTCTGTATCTCCTTGTTGATTTTTTGTCTTGATGATCTGTTTAGATTTGTGAGTGGGGTACTTAAGTCCCCAGCTATGATAGTGTTAGGGTCAATATATTTTTTAAGTTTACCTAGAAGCTACTTTATGAAAGCTGGTGCTCCTATGTTGGGTGCATATATGTTTAGGATGAATATTTCTTGTTGATGGATTGAATATTTTTTCATTATGTAGCGATCTTCCATATCTTTTAAAATTTTTGATAGCTTAAAGTTTAAAATTTTTGATATTAAGGTTGTGACATCTGCTTTCTTTTGTGTTCTGCTCACCTGAAATTTTTTTTTCATCCTCTTACTTTGAGTCTGTGAGTGTCCTTTCTGGTGAGATGAGTCTCTTGGAGACAATATATTGTTTCCTCATGATATTTTACCCATTTTGCCATTTGTCTTTTCAGTGGTGCATTTAATCCTTCACTTTCAGGCTAATTATTGAGATATGTGAGCTTATCCCTGTCATGAGGTTCTTATAGAGTTTGTTGTTGTTACTGCTGTTTATTTGTTTGTTGTCTTTCTTTTGACTTTTGGGTTGATTCATGTATGATTTCAATCTTGTTCCTGTATTCTTGTGAAGGACGTTGTTGTACTTTTTTTCCTTTCTTCTTTGTTTAATACTTTCTTAAGTGTTTCTTTTACAGCTGGTCTGGAGGCAGCATAAACTCTCAGGGATTGAATGTCTGGGAAGGATTTTAATTCTTCATCACTAATGAAGCTTAGCCTAGCTGGGTAGGTAATTCTTGGCTAAAATTGTTTATCTTTGAGAACTTTGAAGATTAGGCTCTAAGTTCTCTTAGCCTGAAGTGTTTCTGTAGATAAGTCTGCCGCTATTCTAATTTTTCTTCCCCGGTATGTAGTCTGACTTTTCTCTTGCTGTCTTTAGGATTTTTTCTTTTATACCTACTTTGTGTAGGCAAATTACTATGTGTCTAGGAGTAGGTCCTCTCATTTGTTGTCTTGCAGGGGTTCTCTGAATCTCTTGTATTTGAATGGTCACATCACTGATGAGATGAGGGAAGTTTTCTTGGATAATTTCATGGAATGTTTGTTCCAGGGTGGTCTCTGCTTCTCTATCTACCTGAGAAATTCTAATTAATCTTAGGTTCAGCCTCTTGAAATAATTGCTCATCTCTTGGAGGTTTTGCTCTGTCTTTTTAAGCTTCTTTTCTGTTTTTAACAGTTTGGGCTAGTTCCATATTTTGATCCTCAAGCTCTGAGATTCTTTCTTCTGCTTGATTAATCTGCTTTCCATGCTTATCAGTTTGTTATTTATTTCATTCATTGTATTCTTTTTGATTTTTTGAGTTGAAGTCTCACTCCATCACCCAGGCTGGAGTGCAGTGGCATGAGCATGCACGCCACCCCAGCACCAACCTTCTTGGCTCTAGAGAACTTTCTGCCTCAGCCTTCCAAGTAGACAGAACTACAGGTGTGTGTTATGATGCCTGGCTAACTTTTTGTATGTATTGTAGAGATGAAGTCTCACCAAGTTGCCCAGGCTGGTCATTCACTGTATTCTTTATTGCTGCTATCTTGGTTATCAACTCTCTTATTCTTTCCTCTTGTGTCTCCTCATTTCTATTTAGTCTATCTATTAATATCTTGATATCTGGGTTTGTGGTTTGAGACCAGTCATTCTGGGGCTCTTCATTGTTTGTGTTTTGAAGTCTGTATTCTCAGTGGTTGACCGCCAAGGGGTCTGTGTGAGACCCATATTCTTCCTTTGTTTTTTCTTCATTTGTGTAGATTTTCCTCCCCCCTCCTTTTTATACCTCTTCTTTAATTATGCTGTTCAGGGATGGGGAATTGCTTTTACTTATATTTGCCCAATCTCCTATTCTTCCCTATGTAGATCCTCTGGCTTTGCTCAATTCTGGACTGTGGATGGGAGTCTGTACATTTTGCAGTTTTGAGATTTAATTGAGGAGGAAACTGTGATTCAGAAACTATCTGCAGATCCCTGTACCCACTGACAGGTGTGTGGACCCCCTGGAACCCACTTCCCACTGTCTTACAATCTGTCCATGCAGTGAGGGTGTAGGTTTGCTCCCTGAAAGCAAAATGAGGTAAGAAAAAGGAAAAGAATGGAAAAATGAAGGAGGAGGAGGAGAGGAAGGTGGAGAGAGAGAGAGAAGAGGGAAAACTGACAAGTGTATCAACTAACAAATGAAACAAAGACAGAAAAGTTTTTTTTTAAAAAAACATATAATCATACAAGCACACAAATCAACAAAATCCCCCTTATTGATGTACTCTCCCTCAAAAATACCCATACGCAAACAGAACGTCTTTTAAAAAGCATTAAAATAACAGAAACAAAGCAACTATGAAAACATAATTAAAAACAGAGAGAAGAGGAAAAAAGATAAAACAAACAAACAAAAAATAACAACAACAACAACAAAAACCAAGCAAAACAGACAAACCAAAAAACAAAACTTGCTCTGAGGTTGTTCCTGGAACTCCAACTTCCTTTCAGCTCTGGTCTCCAGCCCCTCCCCTCTGCTCCCAGTTCAGGCTGATAGGGCTGCTCTCAACTGGGTCAGATGCCCCATGGACTACTGTGGAAGGAGGATGAATCAGATCTGGACACACCTGACTTGCTGCTGCTGCTGTCAAGTCTACCACTTAGATCTGGTGTGTCTGTGCCTGTTCAGTGTGGGGGAGGGGTGTCAGTCTCTCTGAGTTTGATGAGGAGATAAACTGTAGGTCCCAGTTTGGAGGCTGGGCAGAGTTAGGCAGGGCATTACAGGTCTCTGCCTGGTCCTGGGACAGAGAAAATGGTACCAGTTGGCATTTTCTCACCAGTGGTGTGGCTCCTTTCCAGGTTTCCCCTGCCCTCTCCACAGATCCTGGGGCTTGTGCTGCTCTGCTGTTACAGGTGATGGTGTGGGGCAGGCACCAGGTGGTGAGGATCAGGAGCTTTCCACTGCCTCTTCTCAGGAAAGCCCAAAGAATAGCAGATGATCCTGTGCACCAGGGGTTGCAGTCACCTCCGGAAGAGAACTTCAGGTGCATGAACTCGAGTCTCCCATTAGGCAGACTTTGACTCACCCACCGGCACACATCCACTCATGCAGAGAATCTTTATGGATACTCACTTTTGCAGAGACTCTCACAGTCCAACCCGTTCCATCTCCATCTTGCTGGAAATCTCAATATTTTTCATATATGTTATGAGTTCCTTAAAATGACTGAAGGCTTGTCAGGACAGAAGATGGACTTCTCTTTTGCCTACTTTTTAATGGGGCTGTTTGTTCCTTCTTCCATCCATTTTCAAAGTTAATATTGTAGCATCTTCTAATCTCTCTGACCCTGTCCTCCTCCTTGTGATGACACTGAGTCTACTCAGGTAATTCAGTACAACTTTCTATCTCAAGATTCTTAACTGAATCATTTCTTCAAAGTCCCTTCTGCCAGGTAAAGTAAAGTATTCACAGGTTTCAAGGATTAGGACACAATCACCTTTGGGGAGCCATACTCTGCCTGCCACACTTACTCACTCACACATCTAATAGTGGTGAAACCAGTATTGAAACCAAGTTCCATCTGATCCCAGAGTCTACTCTTAAACGTGGTAGCATTTCACTTCTCACAACAAGCACACAAGCAGAATTTAAATAGTCTGAGTGACTATTTCATGATTGTGGGCAGGGACCATCAAAAGCATTGGTCACAGAAAAGTAAGCAGACTAACAAAGTACTGCTCAATACAGTATTCAAAGACTCATGGGAATGCTTTGTTATAAAGAATGCTTAACCATCATGGGACTTTACTTTCATGACTAATTGAAAAAGTGAATTATTTAGGCATCCAACACTAAAATGAAGCTTCTCTGATCACACAGATTAGCTATAAAGTCACATTTGGAGACAACTGAATTAAAGAGTATTTTGGAAAAAGAAAGAAAAGAGACAAATAAGGACACTTTAATGCCAAAGTTAGGGCTATTGTCCTTGACAGAATACCCCCAAAATCTCAAGGATCAGTTTTCAAACTTGACCAGCTCCAAGAAGCCACATGGATTAAGTGGGATTTGAAGGATTTGGAAAATAAAGCTGGGAATTCCCCCAGCTTGTGACAGAAAGAAGGATTTATTTGTGTGGGTAAAAAGGGTTTAAAACGGAACTCTGAAAAACCACAAATAAAATAGCCCAAGGAAAATGAAAGCAACAAACAAAAATTCCATATGAACACACTTAACATTCTCACTTAATAGTCTTTTCACTAATTTCTCAGTTAGTCAAGTTTCAAGACAACTTTTAAACAAATGATCATGGAAACAGCCCATTTGAAGAGCTTGCAATAGAGCACAGTAGGCAAGAATGCACCATTCACAAAGTAGATTCAACAACAACAACAAAAAAAACTTGACTTGATTTTTTCAGTAACTTGATTTCTACTTTTCTACTGCCATTTTGTCTATACTGGAGGATTTGGGGTTGTTGATTCACAGATGTGATCAGCTCCAAAATACTACTTTTCTCCTTATTTTGTAAGCAGGAAGACCAAGCAAAAAAGAAAAAGAAACTTCATCTGCCTTCACTTCCTCAGGAAAAACTGTCTAATAATAGACAGCCGTGGTTCTCAAGTGGGGATATTTGTACCCCAGTGGACATCTGGCAATGTCTAGAGACATTTTTGGTTGTCATCACAGGAGGTAGGCAGGCACTACTGGCTTCTAGTGGTAGAGGGGACACTGCATCCTACCATGCAGTGTAGCCCCCATAACAAAGAATTATTCAGTTCATGGCAATAGTGATGATATTGAGAAAAACTGATATATAATATAGTAGAAAAAAACAGGACTCTCGAAGTAGATATCCTGTGTTCAAATCCTGGCTTCACTATGAACTAGTTGATTACCTTGATGTTTCTTTACCTTCATTTCCTTATTTCTATGGTAGATAACAAATGCACCTACCTTATTGGGCTCTTGTGGAGATCAGCTTAATTAAGTACAGCCTGACACATAAGAGGTATATCACAAATGATGCACATATTGTTAAATATATCATCCTAGAATACTAACCTTACTGACTCAAAAATATTTGCTTACTTGTCTAAGTCCCTCAACTTCCTCACTAAGTTTTGAGCATCCTAAAAGCAACACTGAATCTTAATTATCTGTGTCACCTCAGCACTGATCACACAGCCTAAATATACTTAGAACAAATTAGAAGCCAAAGTTTCAACTGTAGCCATTATTACTGGTGATTGCCCATATCTGCTCAGCCTTTGGCACTTGGGGCACTGTGGTCTGATGTTCTTTTTGTGAAGGACTTTCTTTGACCTCCAAGTCCACCCCATACACAGCACAGCAGGCCTTAAGTACCAGAGAATTAATCTCCCAGGAAGCATTCTTCAACCAGTAATTGATGAAAACAGGTGTATAAACACCTTGGCTCCCTCATCCCTTGGATGCATTACTCTGAGGCTCTTGTTCTACACTATCTTTTAGGCTTCCCCAGCAGGCATAAGCTCCAGTTGTCCAGGGCGATACCTTGCTTGACACACGTGACCTTCTGGTTGTCTTCCCATCTTTGTCTCACTTTGGTACCCTCCATCAGAGGTTTTTGGCTTCGCCTCCCACATCATCCACTATACCCTGATCCTGGTCTCCGAGTTGGCTCCTGGGGAAACTGCAACTAACACAGCACTCCAAGAGTAGAATGGACCGAGTTTTCTGGGAAGATGATATCCCTGATTTAATTCTTGCTTATGGATGGGAGGCAAGACATCGCCCTCTAAGAGTGCTTGTACTCAGGCTTCTCCTCTTCTCATTTCTCATCTCTTGGGAAGCATGTCCCTGTTCACATGATGGCAAGGGCTGAAATGGGAAGTTGAAGAAAGAAAATTCATTCTCAGAGTGATGAAATAAATAATTTGTCTCTGGTATTAAATGAAACTTGAGGTAATCTTCCGAGCAGAGCTTGGGGGCACCTGTGACTTTTAAATGGAACTACTCTGTTTCTAGGGAAATACATACTTTAAAAAATTACGCTTGAGGCTAAAAGCTTCCAACAATAAATCTCCCTGAGGCACACTCCTCTAGGGACAAATATACCGGGAAATCTTCAAAGAGGGTTCTTGGTTTATCACTTGGTGTCTCTTTCCCACTGAGGAAGGAAGTCATTTTGTTTCCTTTGAGAAATCAGGTCCATTCGTACCTCTTTGAAGGTTCAACTATTTTTGAGCTACCCTCACCCCCACCCCTTAAAAACCACAGATCATTTCATCCTGAAAATAATCTTTTGAGAGTTGAAAGCAAACAGGATATTAGAAATCAGCGCTATTTGTCTTGACCTGAAGAAAAAAATAAACCAACAAATAACAAGAACTCATCTTGCTGTGTAATTAAAATATAACCTCAAATATGTCCCCTTATCCATCATGAAAAACTGTGCAATAATATTACTAAGAATGTGTTGAGTATTTACTATGTGTCTTAGTCTGTTTTCTGATGCTTACAACACAATACCTGAAACATAGTAATTTATAAATAAAATAAATTTATTTCTTACCAGTATGTAAGCTGAGAAGTCCAAGGTCAAAGGGGGTACATCTGGTGAGAACCTTCTTGCTGGTAGAGACTCTCTGAAGGGTCCTGAGGTAGTACAGGACATGATATGGCAAGGCAGTTGAGGGTACTATCTCAGGTCACTTTCTCGTCTTATAAAGCCACCAGTTCCACTCCCATGATAAACCATTAATCCCTCATGAATGGGATAAGGGCAGAGCCCTCATTACCCAGTCACCTCTTAAAGGCTCACCTCTCAATACTGTCATATTGAGGATTCAGTTTCAACATGAGTTTTGGAGGGAACATTCAAAACATTGAACTGTGTACAAGGTATTTAAATGTATTGCCTCACTTAAAAACTTCCATAAGATAAGTAACATGTCCATTTTACAGATGAAGAGTTTGAGAGGCAAAGCTCAAAAAACTGACCAAAGTCATGTCATGTAGCTCATGAATAATAGAGCTGATATTTTTAACCCAGGGAGTCTGACTTCAGAAGTCTACACTCAGTGATTAACTTATGCAAAACTTGAGTTCAATTTAACTAATAAACATCATCTGAATAAAGCTGATCATCATTCCACTAGATATCAGGCTTGGAGATACGGAACATATAAAAATTGACAGTCATCAGAGGGAAAAACCAATGAATAGGGAATCATTGTTGCAGATTGCTAGTGAAGCCTTCCATCTAAGATTCTGTAATCATCATAAAGCTTATTTCTTATATGTATGTCAAATGTGCATGCAACGATAACACAGTTGCTGAAGAATCAAATTCATAGAAAAATAAAAATTAAAGCCAGAAGTAATTGAATTATCAGAGAAAGGAAACTTGGAGATGAATTTACCCTCACTAAAGAAAGTGAGGAAGAGAGACCCATGTCCCACTACACTGAAACCAGTACAAATATAAAACCTCCCAGCTTCCTCAGAAGTGAATGTGTTAAACTCTCCTCACATTCCTTGTCTGCCTCACACTCTTGAGCCTGGTGTCAGACTGCCCTGGCTCAACTCTGAGCTCCAACACTCGCTAGCTTTAAGGATATGAGAAATTCCCTCATCTTTCGTGAGTCTCTGTTTTCTCCCTAAGAATATGGTCAGGGATACCTTCCTCAAAGAGTTTTGTGAAGATTAAGTGAGGAATGCATGCAAAAAGTGTGATGTGGGGAAGATGGCAGCTGAGTCAGTCAGACTATACAAGTCCCTGTGTGAATGAGTGAGTGTATGGAAAATTTTGTGTAGGTGCTGGTGAGTGAGTGGGCATGTGAGTGGCTGACTGTGTGAGGGCTAGGGGGCTTACAGCCAGGGAGAGCCCTGGTACAGCGGCTGGTGCCACAGCTGCTGGACTTGGAACCTAGTGATTCCCAGGATGCCAAGGCCGAGCACCAATTTTTTTTTAATCAGCAAAACCCTGTCTGGGAAGAAAATGCTGGGAGGGACTGACTAAGTGGGGCTCATGAGCTAGTGGCCAGGACCCTGGTACAACAGTTGGTACCAAGATTTTCTGCTTGGTTCCTGACTCTTCCCAGGTCATAGAAGCTGAGTGCCATTTTTTTAATGGACAAAAGCTTTCCTATGAAGAAGCAGCAGGGGGTGACTACTGCCCCAGGCTCTGCCTCACCACTGCAGCAGAAGAGACTGCTGGCCCCAGGCTTTGCCTCACCACTTCAGCGCCTGACTGTGCACTGGCAGCAGGAGCTGTGGAGGGAGTCCACAGGCAGAGTCTCATGGAAGAGGAGAAGAGGGACACCCCACCACCATCTTGAAGGTGGGGCAGGAAAGTGCACTGACTTGCTCACCATGGAGCAACAGACCCAATCTCTGTGACTGGCAGATCAACTACTCAGGGGTTGATCGTGACCCAGAGGGAATATTCTGAAACCACAAGCTTCAGAGGGACCTGATGAGTGCTGAGTCCCAGGTGCCCCACCCCCAACTCTGATCCAGCCACAGGACAAAGGGTGCAACCAGAAAAGAACAAGGAAGAACTCCAAAGAGATCAGTGATGAGTCCAGGGCTGATCCAAACACCCTCCTCCCCAGCAATCCTCTGAACATCAGACCCACACAGCTGGGCCATGATTGAAAGGGACAAACCCAGGTGGAGCCTGGACATCAGTCGCAGTAGGAGAATTCCACTTCAGGATAGGCCTGGCTGGGGCATCCCCTGAGAGTACATATCTGAAGAAGAGACAATCCCACACCTCCCCACTGGAGATCTCCCTGACCATACAAGAATGTGAGGGGAGGACTGAAGCCCCACCTACCTCCACTGCCCCTCCTCCTTCCCCGCTCCAGACACTGGGAAGAGAATGGAAGAGGTGGCAGCTATGCAGAAGAGACCAGATTAGAGGAACAATTATGGAGCTTGCCACAACAGGGCAGGCTTTTTTTAATTTTTAATTTTTTAAATTTTTTTTAAAAATTTCCTGTTAGTTCATCTATTTTTAAAATATTTTTTCTTTGTGTATGAATGTGTATGTGAGGGTTTGATCTGCATCCCCCCAATTTTTTCTTTTTTCTCTTTCTTTTTCTATTTCTTTCTTCTTTTGTTTGTTGTTTTCTGTTTATGTGTATATGTGAATAATTGAGTGTTTATCTTTCAATTTTGTTACTGTTGTTGGTCTATTTTTGCTTTTTTGTTCTTCTGGTTTTTTATATTTATTTTTTCTAGTTTAAGGTGTGTGTCAATATATGTGGGAGGGCTCAATCTGAATTACTTTTTTCCCCCATTCTTTCTGTTTTCCTTCTTCATTCACTTTGGGCTAAGCGTGTGTATGTGTTCAATCTTCTTTATTTTTTGTTGTCATTGACTGTTTTGTTTAACTTTGTTGTTATTCCAGTTTGTTTTGGGGAGTGTGTGTATGTCTGTGTGTGTGTGTTCAATTGTTTTTTGCATTGATTTCTGCTTTGTATCATCATATAGAGTGAGGTGGGGAGTGGGTCTTGGGGAACACATACCACAATGAGAGAACATTGCAACTTGCAAGTAGTTTCTGAATCCTAGCAGCCCATCCTCTACTTTATTTGACTTTAAAAACCACAAGAGACAGCAAAGCTTCCCACTCATCATCCTATTTCAAAATAGAACAAATCCAGAGCCCAGATCAGGAAAGAATAGAGGGTTGAGCGAACATCAGAAGGGAGAGCCTCTCCCACTGACACTGAATAAGAGAACTAAAGAGAAAAACAAGAGATCTGTCACAAATGAGGCAGAAACAAAGGAAGACCATGGGCAATTTTAAGTTTAACAAAGAGAAAACTCAGCCGGGCTCAGTGGCTCAGCCTGTAATCCAGCGACTTTGGGAGGCTGAGGTGAGTGGATTGCCTGAGCCAGTGGGTTCGAGACCCACCTAGGCAGCGCGACCTCATCTCTACAATAAATCAAAAAATCAGCTGGGTATGGTAGCGCATGCCTGTAATTCCGGCTACTTGGAAGGCTGAGGCAGAAGGATCGCCGGAGCCCAGCAGGTCGAGGCTGCGGTGGCCGGGAGTGGCCACTGCACTCCAGTCTGGGTGACAGAGTGAGACTCCAACTCAAAAAAAAAAAAACAAAACAAAAAAAAAACAAAGAGAAAACTCCTGAAAAATTAGACCTTGGTGCCCAAACAATGGAAGTAACCAACAACTGGTGCCAGATTACAACAGGGATTAGGGAATGGATGGAAAGAGTGAATAAGACTCAAGAAAGACAAGATGCAAAACTGAAAGAACTTATAACAGAGATTTTGGAAATAAAAATTTAATCCAGGAAATAAATAACAAGATGACAAGCATGGAGAGCAGAATTAATCTAGCTGAAGAAAGAATCTCAGAACTTGAAGACCAAAAAATGGAATTAATTTGATCTGTAAAAAACATAGAAAGAAGACACAGAAAGAAAGAATAAAGCCTACAAGAGATGTGTGATTATATCAAGAGGCCGAACCTATGCCTGATTGGTGTTCCAGAAGAAGAAAGAGAAATGGAGAACAACTTAGAGCAAGTATTCCAGGAGGTAATCCAAGAAAAATTTCCCCATCTCCCCAGAAATGTCACCAGTCAAGCACAAGAGATACAGAAAACCCCCACAAGACATCAGATGAGAAGACCAGCCCCTAGCACATAGTAATTCACCTACACAAAGTAGGCACAAAAGAAAAAATACTAAAGGCAGCAAGAGAGAAAGGTCAGACTACCTACCAGGGAAAACCAATCAAATAGCAGTAGACCCACTGACAGAAACACTACGAGCTACAAGGGACTGGAGTCCAATATTCAAAGTCCCTAAAGATAAACAATTTCTTACCCAGTCAAGTTCAGCTTCATCAGTGATGGAGAATTAAAATCCTTCCCAGACATCCAATCCCTAAGAGATTTTGCAGCTTTCAGACTAGCTCTACGAGAGATACTAAAAAACTATTAAGCACAGAAGCAAAAAAAGAATGACCACACACTTCCCAAGAAAACAACAGGCACAGAATCAACAGAGAATACAGCATAACAAGAAACTGGAAAACACTCATATACATCAACCCCAAAGCTGAAAGAAAACAAACAAATAAAGAAAAAACTTTATAAGAACCTCATGACAGGGATAAACAATCACATTTCAATAATCAACCTGAATGTGAATGGACTAAATGCACCACTGAAAAGACACAGAATGGCACACTGGATAAGAAACCATGACCCAATTATCTGCTGCATCCAGGACTCATATCAACTCAATGGAAGTACACAGACTCAAAGCTAAAGGATGGAAAATGAGTTTCCAGGCAAATGGATCACTAAAGAAGGCAAGAGTCATGATCTTAATATCAGACAAAACAACCTTTAAGCTATCAAACATTTAAAAAGATTCAAATGGACACTACATAATGATAAAAGCCTCAATTCATCAACAAGAAATATCCATCCTAAAGATATATGCTCCCAACACAGAAGCACCAGTATATATAAAGCAACTGCTATGTAAACTAAAAAAAGATATTGACTCTAAAACTATTATAGCATAGGACCTGAATACCCTACTAACAGCCCTAGATAGATCATCAAGGCCAAAAATCAACAAGGATCCAGAACCTAAACTTGACATTCAACTAAATGGACTTAATAGATATCTACAGATCATTCTACCCAACAACCACAGAATATACTTTCTACTCATCACTACATGGAATGTACTTCAAGATCGATCACAATCTTGACCATAAATCAAGAATAAACAAATTCCATAAGGTTGAAATATTGCCATGCACTTTCTCATACCACAGTGGAATAAAAATAAATATCACACCAACAAAATTTCCCCAAAGCCTATAAAGACATGGACAATAAACAGCATGACTCTGACCAATTACTGGGTCAACACTGAAATCAAACAGAAATTAAAAGATTCCTGGAAACAAATGAAAATGAAGAAACATCTTACCAAAACCTCTGAGATGTCATGAAAAGAGTTCTAAGAGGAGAATTTATATCTCTACAGGCACACACCAAGAAACGGAAAGATCACAAGTTGAGAGCCTAACCAATCACCTAAGGGAGCCGGAAAGAGAAGACCATCAAAACCCCAACATTAGCAGAAGAATCCAAATCACCAAAATAAGAGCCCAAATATGGGACACAGAAGACAAAAATATCATAGAAAACTTCAGAAAACAAAAGGCTGATTCTTTGAAAGAATTAACAAGATTGATGGACCCCCCTAGCCAGAATGACCAAGAAAAAGAGAGAAAAGGCCCAAATAAACACAATCAGAAATACAAAAGATCAAATCACAACTGATCCCAAAGAAATATAAAATATTATCAGAGGTTACTATGTACACCTATATGGAAACAAAGTTGATAACCTAAACGAAATGGAGGACTTTCTGACATCACACAACCTTCTCAGGTTGAAACAAGAAGACATTAAGACACTAAATAGACCAATAAAAACCCAGGAAATTGACTCTGTCATAAGAAAACTACCTACAAAAAAAAAAAGTCCTGGACCGGATGACTTTCCAGCATAATTCCACAAAATGTACAAAGAGGACTGATACCAATCCTCTTGAAAGTATTCCAGGCAATTGAGAAAGATGGAATTCTCCTCAAATAATTTTATGAAGCTAACATCACACTGATACCCAAACCAGGTATAGATCCAATAAAAAAAGAGAACTGCAGACCAATATTCTTTCGGAACATAGACACCAAATTTCTCAACAAGATTCTAGAAAATTGGATCCAAAAACACATCTCAAAAATCATCCACCATGACCAAGTACACTTCATTCCCAGGATGCAGGGCTGGTTCAACATTCACAAGACGATGAATGTAATTAAAAACATCAACAGATGTGAAAATAAGAACCACATGGTTGCATCATTAGATGCAGAAAAAGCTTTTGAAAGAATCCAGCATCCCTTCTTGATAAAAACCCTAAAACACCTAGGTATAGAAGAAACATACTTCAAAATAGTTAGTGCCATTTACGATAAACTCACAGCTAACATACTGCTAAATGAACAGAAA
Source organism: Cephalopachus bancanus (assembly GCA_027257055.1). Taxonomy (NCBI): domain Eukaryota; kingdom Metazoa; phylum Chordata; class Mammalia; order Primates; family Tarsiidae; genus Cephalopachus; species Cephalopachus bancanus. The sequence goes on along the minus strand of JAPVLO010000335.1, from coordinate 2,395,918 downwards.
CTAGAAACATTTCCCCTGAAAACTAGAGCAAGGCAACCCTGCCCACTTTTACCCCTCTTGTTCAACATTGTGTTGGAAGTCCTCGCTAGGACAATTAGACAAGAGAAGGAAATCAGGGGTATCTAAATAGGAAAAGAGGAAGTCAAACTATCCCTCTTTGCTGATGATATGATCCTATACCTTGAAAATCCCAAAGAATCTGTCAAAAACCTGCTTGCACTTTGGCAAAGTCTCAGGGTACAAAATAAATGTGCAAAAGACAGTTGCGTTCCTATACACCAACAAGCAGGCAGAGACCCAAATAAAAAGCACAATCCCATTCACAATAGCCACAAAAAAATTGAAATACCTCGGCATATTCCTAACCAGAGAAGTGAAAGACCTTTACAATGAGAACTACAAAACACTACTCATAGAAATCCAAGAGGACACAAACAAATGGAAAAATATCCATGCTCACGGATAGGAAGAATCAATATTGTTAAAAAGTCCATCCTACCAAAGACAATCCACAGGTTCAACACAATACCCATTAAGTTACTAGCATCATTCTTCTCAGACCTGGAAATGACAATACAGAAATTTATCTGGAAACATAAATGACCACGAATAGCCAAAACACTCCTTAGCAAAAGAAACAAAGCAGGATGTATCACACTTCCAGACTTCAAACTTTACTATAAGTCTACAGTAATCAAAACCGCCTGTTATTGGTACAAGAACAGGCATGTAGACCAATGGAACAAGATAGAGATTCCAGAAACAAAGACTAAATTTCTCAACCAACTCCTCTTTGACAAAGCCTCCAACAACAACCACTGGGGAGAGGAGAACTTATTGAGTAAATGATGCTGAGAAAACTGACTGATCACATACAGAAGATTGAAACAGGACCCCTACCTATCACCATACACAAAAATTAACTCTAAATAGACCAAAGACCTAAATGTAAAACCTCAAACTATAAAAATCTTAGAAAATGCAGGAGATTCACTTATGGAAATTGGAACTGGTAACCAATTCCTGATCAGAACCCCAAGTGCCCATACCAAAAGAAATTATATCTTTAAAGTTAGGGTTATTCTTATTAAGATATAAATAATATCTTATTATTAAAGTTAGTGCTAGTGCTAGGGTTAGGTTAGGGTTAGGGTGGGACCTCATCAAACTGATAAGCTTCTGCAAAGCAAAAGGAACCATCAAGAGAGCGGGGAGACAGCCCACAGAATGGGAAAAAATATTTGCCAACTGTATATCTGACAAAGGCCTAACATCTAGGACTCAAACTCGCTGAAAAGAAAAAACAAACAGCTCCATTAGAAAGTGGGTAAAAGACATGAATAGATACTTCTCAAAAGAAGATATATGGGCAGCCAATGGACACATGAAAAAGTGCTCAGCTTCACTAATCATCAGAGAAATGCAAAACAAAACCACATTGAGATACCACCTAACCCTGGTAAGAATGGCCATCATTAATAAAACAAACAAAAACAGATGCTGGCAAGGACACAGAGAGAAAGGAATGCTTCTACACTGCTGGTGGGAATGCAAACTAATGCAGTCTCTTTGAAAGACAGTGTGGTGATTTCTGATAGAACTAGAAATTGACCCTCCATATGACCCAGCAATTCCCCTTTTGGAAATATACCTGGAGGAACTCAAATTATTCTACAAAAAAGATACCTGTACACATATGTTTGTTGCTGCTCTATTCACAATAACAAAAACATGGAACCAACCACGCTACCCTTCAAAGCTGGCCTGGATTTAAAAAAAATGTGGTACATACACACAATGGAATATTATACAGCCAGAAAGAAGGACAAACATATGGATTTCACAGCAACTTGGATGGATATAGATTCGATCATATTCTGATCTATCACAGAAACAAAGTACCATATGTTCTTTCTCATAAGCAGATCTTGAACAATTATAATACTATAAGAAAGGAATTGGCAGAGTGGGAAACTGTCAGAGTGGGGGGGTGGGATTGGCTGTTGAGGGAAACTGCCAGGGGCGAGAGGGGCACACTTCATCAACAAGGGTACCCGCATAATCAACATTTGTATACCTAACCCTGAATTATACCCCACTTCTTTATAATACAATTTAAAAATTAATTAATTAATTTTTAAAACTGTGATGTGGTGACCAGTACATTACAAGCACTTGATAAATATCCGTGATATCCTTTTGCCCTCACCTGACCCTGGGAGTGCTGGGCAAGTGACACAAACAGCTCTGGCCTTAAGCACTATCTAGCTGCCTTTGTCTTTGGCTTTTCTTACAGTCCATAGCAATGGAGAAAACTTGATTAGGTGAATTGACCTCTGTATTGAGTTCAGGGGGTGGGAGGAGACTCTTGTGCTGGTGATACAACCATCTATAGGACCCAAGGTTAGGGGAGGACCTGCTTTCATTCCCAGTCCTTCTGGGGATGGGATCTTAGAGAATGGAGGGCCTAGAGAATGATCCAGCTGTGGGTGCATAGATTCTTATGGTGCTTTGTGTTCCACTGAGCAGAAAGAAAATGCTTATAATCAGGAGAAGGCATGTACAGGTGGGTATTAGGGAGCCTGATGGGTGGCTTAGAACATGGACTCTTTCTTCAGAAGTTCATAAAAATATCCCCTATTGACAGAAGATGCTTTAAAGAAATTATTTCCTGAGTGATTCCCAGGTCCCAGCAAAGGGATCAAGTCTCCAGAGCCCTGAAGACAAGGAGTAACACACCAAAATATGGACTCGTTTTCCATTCCACCTTCACTGGCCAAGCAGCTGCCAAGAACAAAGGTTACATCTCCCAATACCTGGCAAAGAAATGCAGTATTGCCTCATGAATCGACTGCTTCTCTGAGGTGCCTATGAGTGTATTGGGGGAAAACCTTTGAAAACAAGGAGCGGCTGTCCTTCTATGAGACTGGGGAGATTCCACAAAAGAATCTGGATGTCCTGAAGGAAGCAATGGTTCAGGCAGAGGAAGGTGCTGCTGAGATTACTAGGAAGCTGGAGAAACAGGAGAAGAAACTCTTGAAGAAGGAAAAGAAACAACTGGCTGTGCTTGCCCTTGCATCTCCAGAAAACAGCAGTAGTACTCCACAGGAATGTGAGGAGATTGCTGAAAAACTCCAAAAGAAGAAAAAGCAAAAGCCCCAGGAGGCTTCTCAGGAGAATGGAATGGAAGACCCATCTATCTCTTTCTCCAAACACAAGAAAAAGACATCTTTTTCCAAGGGGGAATTGGTTAATAATGATCTTGAAGACACCAATGGCAGCACAAGACTTCCCAAGAGGAAGAAATCCTCACCCAAGGAGGAAATAGCTAGTGATCCTGAAGAGGCAGGCACAGGAATGTCTCCAAGAAAAAGAGAAAATTCTCTTCCAAGAAAGAGCCAATCAGCAGTGAACCAGAAGAGGCTGCTACCAGCAAGAGAGCTCCAAGAAGAAGAAAAATTCCACAAACAACCCCAGGAATTTTAAAATGAACATTCCCTTGGAGGGGGGCTTACCATAGGTTGACAATTTCTCATTCCATGTCCTGCACCCCAATAAAAAACAAAATTCAGAAAAGAAGGGAAAAAAAAGAAGTTTTTCCTAGTCCTCATCATAAGTCAATCAAATGGTGCCATTATACCCATTCTACAGATTGGGTTGATCTCAAATTTCAATGACCACAGTGTCCTACCTGGGAAGAGTTGGATTTAGAATATAGATACAGACATCCTGGTTCTGAACCCTATGATATTTTCACTCCCCTCTGTGTCTTTCATGAGTGATTAGTGTTTCTATAGATACCTGAAAACAGTGGGTTGTAGACTCAGAGATGTGCTGTTCAGCTCAGATCTCCCTCCAGGGAAGGCCTTGCTGCCCAGCTGAGGCTGTATGGTCAAGAGCATACATCTCCACTCCTGTATACTCTTGAATGCAGGGACTGCCAACTGGGCCCAGGTTACATCCTCAGACAGCTCCCATAATGGCAGAGTGAGGCAGGGACATAAAGGTCCAGCCATCTCTTCCCAGTATAGGACACTCAAATGGACAATATCAGATCCAGAGCATGAAGAGTTGGTCGGGGCTCTATCAGGGCAGCACATCAGTTTAATTTCTGCCTTTCCCAGTCTTGCTTTCTTCCTGCCCCCCCCCTTTATATAGACTTTAATCCCAATAAATATATTAAACCCCCAATTCTGTCTCCAAAGAAGGGTCTGCTTCCAAAGAACTCAAACTATGCTACAAAGTGAGGCACAGACCCTTTCTGATCTTAAAACTACAATCACTCCCATTCAATGGTCCCAGGGAGTTCAGACCTTTTAAGTCAACAGCAGTTTGTGAAAAACAAAAGCTGGGTTTTGGAATCAAAAGACCTCGATTGAACTCCGAGTTCATCCACTTTCCATCTCTGTTTGAGCAATCCAGATAACCTCACTGAACTTTATATGAACATTAGGACTAATATTACTTCTTGGAACCAACCATGACAATGCAAATAAAAATCACAGAGCATTTTATAATGCTCATCACTGTCATCCCGACAGATTTCCTCACTCCATTATAGAGAAATGGGGATGGTTATTTGTGGCATGGGGAAAATGCTCCTTACTTCCCCATTACTCAATTCCCCTCTCACTACAAGAGCGCAAACAGCATTCTTTTCCAGTCTCCAAAATCAGCAGCCCCAGCAGCAGCAGGAAAGCAAGGAACATTGTTATTCTTGTACAGCAGAGCTGTAGCATATAATTAAATCATTAAGAGGCAAATTAACTCCTCTAGCAATACTCTTCTAAGTATTTGTGGGCAAAGCCATTAGCATTGTGCCAGTAAATTCTGAAATTCCTTTGCATGCAGACTAACTACAGCATCACGTGTGGGGGGGTAAGATGGGGGGGAGTGCAGTGCACAGGTGATTTGACCTACTATGGAGATATATCGAGCGTTAGGGTGGGGAACAGTTGAGATGCTAATGGTATGTTGTGATTGTATCTGATAAATGCTTTGAAAATACAGCTGCCAAATTTCCCCTACCTAGAGCCAGCCATAAATCTGTTCCCAGGAAATCAAGAGCTTTTGGTTTCTCATTCACTTTGTCCTCATCAACTTCCCTCAATTTTACTGAATTCATTCAGCGTGGATTATATGCTTTTGGAAGGGGCATAGCTGAGGGGTTACTAAGTAAGTAGAATGGACATCTTCCAGTGGGACACTTTGGAGCTGTTTATATAACAGGGTTTTCAGAATAATGAAGTTGACTTCGATTCTGTAGCCAAATATATATTTATGCTATTGGCTCAAATTCAAGCTGACCAATCTGGTTGGCTGTCTGTGGCCTTCAATTCTCCCAGGCTTGAATGCTTCGGTCAATATGTTGATCATTTGTATGATGACCCTGCTTAAACCATTTAATAAAATGTAAACAACACAAAAGTGTATTGGAAGTCAAGATAACTCATAATTGCCACTTGAACACTCATCAAAACCCTGAGGAGGGTGTCTGACCCGATTGGAGGTTCCCTCCAGAGTCATACAATAATTTTTGTGTGAAAAAAAAATTATGGCATGAAAGATTAGCCCACACTAATGCAAGGTCAAAAATAATAGAATCAATAAGCAAACTCAATACTGTTAACATTTTGAGAAAATTACTACCAGAAAACAATGTCAACAACAGATTGAAACAGGTCTCCAAAGTCGTCCTATTGATTTCCTTTCACTTTGGTGACAGTCTTACTCTTTCTTTTATGCAATATGAAATTTCAGGAACTTTTTTTTCCAGCTCTGCTTTAAACATGGAATATTTCTGTTGTAATTTTTTGACTGATGTCAAACATTACATGTGGCAAAAAAATTGCATATGGTTGTCTATATCTAAAAGAACAGAATATGAAGATTTATTCTACCATGTAGAGTCTTTTGAGGGTTTTTAATTTGGACTTAGTTGATAAATTCAGGAGTTATTTTAATTATAGCAAGGCAACCAAGTGCAAATGTATACAGTGCCATTAATAAATTACCAACTAAATACACACATTATACTGGAAGCACATAGCCTTGAACATGACTTTATATCAGCTATATTGTATGCATTATCATTTTCAATGTTTGAAAGGGAGCTACTGTTTGGCAGATCCATGTTCTTTCTAATCAATCAGGAGATCAGTAAGTAACTATGCATTAGCAATGGAATTGGCAATCCCAACTCAAACCAGACTTTTCTGCCCAAGCCTTTCTACCTTTATCATCACCCCCACTCTCTCAACCACCACCACTGATTTTTTTCAAGTCAAAACATTAGGAAGTATCACCAATTTTTCATTTTCCCTCTTTCTCAGAGTCAATCTGTTAAGTTCTGGTAGTTTTAACTCCAAATTGTATCCTGAATCCACCCCCTTAACTCCACCTATTATTCACTGCAATAACCTCTTTCTCCTTGTTTCTATTTTCTGCTCAATAGGGCACACTGATCACTTAAAAAACATGAATTAAATGACATTATACTTGTCCTTAAAATTCTTTCATGGATGCCATGGGACTAAATACAAAGCCTAGACCTCCCTATTGTGACCTTCCAGGCCCTGCATGACCTGGTCTCTGCCTACCTCTCCTTCCTCATCCTCAGTCACACCACTCCTAACTTTCTAAGCTCCAGTCCCACTGGTCTTCTTTTGTGAGCCACAACATTCCAATAATAATTCAAGGCCTTTGCCTGGGCTATTTCTTCTTCCTGGTGTATTTTTCTCTCAACCTTATTCATCACTGGTTTCTTCTCTTTGGCCAAGTCTCGGTTCTCTTAGAGGAACCTTCTTTGAACGTGTCATCAAAGGGTGCTCTTAACCTCACCCTCATACATCTTAGTTCTTTCATCATCATTATCATTTCTATAAACACGTTGACATTCATAACTGTGACTCCAGTGTGTAAAAAAGTGGGGGGGGGGTAGGGATGAGTATGTAAATGGCCTGTGAGCTCCCCTTTCATATAGGTTCTTTTGTTCATGGTCTTTAGGCATAGCACTCCATACTTATTGAACTATCATCGTGGGGCCTCCCTGCTCAATGGGCATTTTAGGCTGGTGTCCACCAAGATGCAGTTGAGCCCAGACAGTCCTTTAGGCTCTATGCTGGCACCTGGTGTCAATGAGACTGAGTCTCACCATTGCCTTTAAGCATGAAGCCCCAGTCACCTAAACTTCCTTTATCTGAACCTAGTCTTCTTCCTGGCAAAGCTTCTACAACATTTTCACATCCCCAAGAATATGAGGTTTCTTATTTCCCCACCATGCTGAGGTATATGGAGCCTGAGAGACTGCCTAGGCAGACAATGGCGTTCTCTTGTTCCAAACATGTAAGAGGCACGCTTGTGCCTAGCACAATGTTTCTCTGTAGGGCTTCATTTTCCCCAAGTCATCAAACTTAAAAGTTGTGTTCCAGACCCAAAGTTCTAGATGATCCCAAACTTCAAATCAGGATATCCCTCTTAGAATATCCTGCTCTCTCCTTGTCACATTTCTGGGCTCCTCCTTCTAGCCCCTGAGGGAGTTTCCCTTTTATGTGATCAGAAATTTTCTTTAGCTCATAACCTCACTTTTGCCACTCTAAGTTTCCCTTTGTGGTCTTCCCACCAAGGCTTGATTCTGAGATATAAAATCACAGTTTGGGGAATACCCAGAATAATAGTACTTTCTGTAACAGCCTGGCTTAGAAGGTTACCTTTCTATTAGAGATCTATTTTGAAACTCAAAGCTAAGAATTATAATCTACATCATTATATTTCAATAAGTGTTGCCTGAGGAATTTTTTTTTAATTCATCTTAAAATTGCAAAAAGTTTACAAGCATGAGAAAAATAAATTTTTCTTCTGAAATATAAGAGTACATTGCTGACATGTTAAAGAAAATTACTAATTTTGTAGAAAATTTGTGTGTAGTTTCTACAAATAAGGACATTATTTTATTTTATTTTATTTATTTTATTTTTTTATTTTTTAAAAGTTTTTTTATTATGAAAACATTTTAAAAATACACTAAAGTGAAGAGGCTAATACAATCAACCTACATATATCTAGATTCAGTAGTTTTCAAGATTTTACCTATATGCTTCATTCATTTTTTTTCCTTTTTCTTTGTTGAAGAACTTTAAAACAAATCCCAGATACCATGTCATTTTACACTTTCACATTCATCTTTAAATATGGACATTCTTACCTGACCATAATGCCATTATCAAATTTAATAAAATTGACAAATTCTTAGTACAATCTGATTACTAAGTCATAATCAAATTTCCTTGACTTTCAAAAATATCTTTGCAGTTAGTTTGTTGGAATAATGGTCCAACCAAAGTCCACATGGTGGTAGTTTTCTGTTTTGTTTTGTTTTTTTTTGAGTTGGAGTCTCACTCTGTCGCCCAGACTTGAGTGCAGTGGCGGCTCCGGGCCACCGCAGCCTTGATCTGCTGGGCTCTGGTGATCCGTCCGCTCAGCTTTCTAAGTAGCTGGAACTACAGGCGCGCGCTACCACGCCTGGCTAATTTTTTTGATTTATTGTAGAGATGAGGTCTTACCTGCCCAGGCGGGTCTCGAACCCGCGGGCTCAGGCAATCCACTCACCTCAGCCTCCCAAAGGCGCGGGATTACAGGCTGAGCCACCGAGCCCAGCTGGAAGGACATTATTTTATACCACCACAATAAAACATCAAAATCGGGAAACTAACATGATATGTTTCTATCATTGAATCCTCAGATTTCACTCATGTTTCTCCAGTTGTCCGAATGATGTCCTTTGTAGCAAAAGGATCAATTTCAGAATCAACTGTGCATTGAGTTTTCACACCTCCATCTTCCCCAGAATGGAACAGTACTTTATTCTTCTTGAATTTCATGACCTTAACACTCTGGAAAATTATAAACCAGTTATTTTGTAGCTGTTCTCTGGCACTTCTGCCACTACCTGCCCTTAGTATTTTTGAGATATTATAGCATCATCTGAAATCATAATTAAGAAAACAGACTCCCACCCAAGTACTAACCAGGCCCGACCCTGCTTAGCTTCCGAGATCAGACGAGATCGGGCGCGTTCAGGGTGGTATGGCGGAAATTCGGCCAGGGTTCTCGCTCTTGCCGCGTCTGCTCAAACCGGCACAGTCTGATCCGAAAATATGGCCTGAATATGTGCCGCCAGTGTTTCCGCCAGTATGTGAAGGACATCGGCTTCATTAAGTTGGATTGAGTGATCTTCTTGAACGGATTATCCAAGCCATTCACACAGTGGAAGCATGCTAGTTCCTTGTACATAAAATAAAAAATTCCTAAAAAAAGAAAAAAAGAAAGAAAACAGACTCAGATTTCCGGGCACATTCTGTCTCCACCCACTGACTGTGTGACCTTGGGCAATTTACTTAAACACCCTGTGTTTCGATTTCCTTGTCAGTAGAATGAAAGTAATAATTTTGCTTATTTCCTGGGGCTGTTGTGAAAATACTCTTCTTCCAGCATTCACAAAGCCTGAGATATCTGGGAATTTATAACCCCTGGCTGCAGCCATTGCAAATGACTGGTAGATATACTCCCTTGTTCCCAGTTGGGACACCTTGAGGTGTGGCCTATACTTTAACGCTCCCCCAAGATGAAACAGACCCCAAGCTCTGGTAATAGAGCCCATGTTACCTTCCCCAGGACCTGTTGACATTGTTTGCTTGGCCTTCCTTTCCTTCTGTCCTCATTTCCCTACTTCTCTTCTGGTCTTTTCTGGGGGCACTTCCTAATAAATTACTTTCTCCTTTCAAGATATATTTCTGGGGAACACAAAGTTAAACAGTTTCCATCATGTAAGAAATCAAGTTTGTCTGCCATGTGGAGAACAGACAGCAGATAGACCAGTTCAGAGGCTGCCAGAGTTGTCCGGATTTGATCCACACGGCAGAAAAGTGAACATATGTAGACTATATTTGGAGGTGGAGACTACAGGTCTGGCTTCTAAACAGGGCACAGGGAATAAGGAGGGAAAGAGACAAATCAAGGATGAATCCAAGATATATGCAAACTGTTTCATGCAAGGAACAGAACAGCACTTTAGTTATGGAGAGCTGATATTCTTAGAATCTCAGTTAATAATACTAAACATCGTCAGTAACAAGGACTGTAGACACACAATATAATTTAATCGCTGGTACCACAGTCTCACAATGGGAAATTACAATGCTCTGAATTTAATAGGCTTCATTTTTCAAAGTGAATATTTTGCTTTTGCAATCTCTCACTGCCAACGATGCTCTCGGATTAAAACTGATCAGAGCGTCTTCTTTTATCTAGAAACAAGGCCCTTGGCTATTTACACAGATTGGTTAGCTTTGTCCAACTGAAACAAAGGACTTGCATTCCTCCTCCTCTTATACATTTCAGTTTTTGATTACCTCAGAAAGGCCTTCAATTTTTTTCCATTTCAGTAAGGCAGTGATGGTATAAAGAGAAAAAATCGTTGGGGTAGGTGTCAGAAGGCCTAAGTTTCAGTTAACCAATCCCAGCACTTGGGTGGGTCACCGAACATCTGATTCTTCAGTTACTCAATTGACTTAATAATTACATTCTGTACATATTTATTAAACAGTTACTCTTTCAGGCTTGGTTATAAATTAGGCATACAGTGATAAAACCATCCTAGTCCTTGGCTTCACAGAGTTTATGGGAGGATCAAATTCCCTATCCCTACCCACAAACAAAATGTATTGCAAAATTAGTAAGGCAGGCAAATGTGCACATTATTAGAAAGTATGTGATTTCTTTATCTATAGTCTTTTAAATGTCTCCATCTGCTTTCTAATATTATTAATTATGATTCGAATGCCTTTTTTATACATTGTGAAGAAATGATCAAGTATGATTGTGAAGACCCATAATCTCCCATCTGAAACATTTTAGGCTAAAAATATTTCAGAATTCAAGTTTTACTTGCATTTTAGGTAATTAGATTCAGATATATTAAGTAATAATCCCAATGGGAACTGGGACAAATCCCTGTATTTAACTCAGTATTTCTGCAGTGAAACATGAGAATATTCCCACTCAGCAGGATGAATAAAGATATATATATATATGCTTATGTGTATACATATATATGATATATGAGTGTGTGTGTGTGTGGTGTGTGTGTGTGTGTGTGACACACACTCATATACTCTCATATACATTTACTTCCATTTTGGCCATCAAATAAATTTAAAATAAACTGACTTTCGTTCTCAGGTCGATTTTTGGATTTTAGATTGCATTTAAGAAATGGTGGGTCTATGGTTCATATGGTTTGAAATAAGTAGGACATGGTTTGGGGCTTAAAAACCAAATTTATCAAAGATATTCATTACAATTGCATTTGCTATAATGGTGTTTGACCTATAGGTGACCCAGCTTTATAAATAAACTTAAAGTACCTCCAGGTCCATTAATATTTCATTGATCCATAAAATACTCCCAAGTACTTATATTTATCAGCCTCAGAGAAAGACTATATCTGATGTAGAAACCACATACACGAAGAAAAGCAGCCCTGTTCTGGTGTCCTGGATCATAATTCACATGAACATTAGGAGTCAGCTATAATATAATTTTTAAGGCCCCAGGAGGGACCAATGAAAGCTGGCATGACAGAATTGGACCATGCCATATGGTAGGTCGACTTTTCCCATGTCCAAGATTGCAATTTCTGGAGCCATCTCTTTAAAATGCACGTTGGAGTCAATGACAGTCATTTAAAGCCCCCCCAGTGGCTTTCCATGGCACCTGGAAGCAAGACCAAATTCCTTATCTTGGTTTGGCTACCTACGACCTCATCTCTCTCCATTTCTCCTGATGCTCCAACCACCTGGCCTTGTAATTTACAAAGCTCCCACCCACCTCCACACCTTTACCCAGCAATTCCTCCTGCCCGAAAGTCTTGACCAGGCTCCACTCTTCCCCCAGATGGCCCCTCCTTGTCATAGGTTTCAGCTTCAAGGTCACCCACACAAAAAGATCCTTGACCCCACCTTTATCTGGTCACTCTTTATCCCATCACCCTGTTCATTTTCTTCAAATCATTATCACCCTGAAACTATGGTTTAATTCATTTTTGAATTGTTTTATGTGGTTGTATTGCTTAGAATCTGGTCTGGTGGCTGATTTGTGCCAGTTCTTAATTTAGAAAGGTGAATGAGTGAGGACACAGAGGTCAAAGCCATTGAAAGGAAGATTTGATGCTACTCACAGTTTCCCTAGAAGCAAGAGGCACATCCTACAGGACTGCAGAGAGAAGCGCCAGTGATGGTCAGGAGACAGAAAGAAGTGATGAGGGAGGCACAAACCACAGGTTTTAGTGGGGTTTCCATAGGAGAAGCAAGACAGGGCAGGGTGAACAGCTTAGGACTGGCTAGTTTGAATACTTCTGGTGGGCTCTAGGGCATGGAGCTGTCCCTAGTCATCAGGTACCTGGCCCTGAGTTGGTTTAGAGTAGGGGAAATATAGGCTTGATGTGTGAGAGTTAGACACAGGAGAGGGTTCAGAGTATGGACTGTGGACACAGGAGAGGGTTCAGAGTATGGACTGTGGATCACAGGAAAGATACACACAACCTTGGTCATTAGTTGGCTTTGTAATTAATGGATGCCAAACAAACAAACTCAGAATCTAAGAAAATGCAGAATGACGGCACATAGCACCAAGACCAAAAATAAGAGTGTTTTAAATAAGATGGAAGTTTATTTCTCACATTCATGAAATAGGATCAAAAATAGCAAATTCAGAACCAAGAAAGATGGTCACCCCATGGGGTAAACAGAGAACCAATGCCCCTGTCTTTCTGCTTCACCATTTCAGCAGAAAGTTGCCTTCTCAAGATCACTTCACATTAGTGTCCTATGACTGTTGTAATGGATTACCACTACCTTAGTGGCTTAAAACCACCTAGGTTTACTATTATACCATCCTGGAGGTCGCAATCCAAAATGAGTCTTACGAGGCTTATTCAAAAGGTGTCAGCAAGATTCTGTTCTTTCTAAAGGCTCTGGGGGAAGAAATCAGCTCCTTATCTTCTCAGCTCCTGTGACTACCCACATTTCTGAACTCATGGCCACTTCCTCCACCTTCAAAGCACATCTCTCCAGCCTCTGTTTCTACCATCCCACCTCCTTTTTCGGTCTTCAATCCACTTGACTCCCTCTTCTAGGAACCTTTCTGATGATTTGAACCTAGATAATCACTCTGTCTTAAGTACCTTAACTTAATCACATCTGTAACTGCTTCTTTTGCCAAGTAAGGTGACATATTCACAGGTTTGGGGGATAAGGCTATGCACATCTTTGCGGGGGGCGGGACATTATTCTGTCTACCACACATCTCATTTTCCAAAGTAGCAACTAGAACTGAAAGCATCACATACTCACTAGGTAGCAGAAAGAGGAAGCAGTGGAAAGTATCTTCACCTCTGCCTGCTTTAAGGAGCCTTCCCAGAATTCCCTGCAGCACTGTCTCTTATGTCTCCAGTTAGATTTAATCACAGTGCCATATTCTAAGGAAACACAAGAGAGAAAAGGAAGTGTAGATTTTACTCCAGGGGGTATTGCCCAGCTCAAAACGAAGGTTTGTTACTAAGGAAGAAGTGGGAATAGATATGTGGAGGCCCCCAGCAGTCCACACTACACTCCCCACTGAAATGTATGTGTCATGGTTGTCAAAATTGTGTTCCTCTGCCAGCTGTTCTTTTCCACCAAGCTTTGATAGCACCTGGGACCCAGCTGGTCCAGGATATGGGTTATTGAAGTGTGAAGCTCTTCCTCCTAGAATCTAAGCTCCCAAAAGGCAGGACTGTGTCTTTCATGTTCACTTCTTATCCCAGTGCCTGGTGCCCCACAGGCTTGCAACAGCTGTTGATTGAGGAAGGGGTCTGATGTCGTGATATCTAGTGCAGAGATTTCCAAATGGAGGAATTTTTGGTCTCCATGGGGCATATGTCCAGAGACATTTTTGGTAGACACACAAGGACAGAGGTGCTACTGGCATCTAGTGCATAGATGCTGGGGATGCTGCTAAACACTCTACAATGCAGAGGACAGTCCTTGCCACAGAGAATTATCCAGCACTAAATGCCATAGCACCAAGGTTGGGAAACTCTGTCCTATGATAAGTGTCAAAAAATCTAAATTTGTTTTAAAATGGCCATCATGAACTCACTGCTAGGATTCCTGGTATAGACAGAGCCTCGCTGTCCTCATGTTAGAATTTGAACTCTAGTCATCAAAGAAATGCAAATGAAAACCACACTGAGATACCACCTAACTCCAGTCAGGATGGCCATCATCAATAACTCAAAAAACAACAGTTGCTGGAAAGGATGCGGGGAAAAGGGAGCACTTCTACACTGTTGGTGGGAGTGTAAACTAGTGTAACCCCTGTGGAAAACAGTTTGGTGATTCTTAAAAGATCCCAAAATTGACCTTCTATACAACTCTGCAATCCCCCTACTGGAAATATACCCAAAGGAACTCAAGTCACTTTTTGAAGAAGATATTTGCACATGCATGTTTCTGGCGGCATTTTTCACAATAGCAAAAACATGAAACCAACCGTGTTGCCCATTGAAAGAGGACTGGATAAAAAGTGTGCTACATATACACAACGGAATATTATTCAGCCATAAAGAAGAGCAAAATTATGAATTTCACAGCAACTTGGATGGACTTAGAGTCTATAATACTGAGTGATCTGCCGCAGAAACAAAGAACTGAGTATCACATTTTCTCACTCATAAGCAGAACTTGAACAATTATTGTAATACTACAAGAAAGGGATTGGGACATCCTCTTTCAGGTCTCCTCCCACTGTGGGAGCTTTTCTGTCTTTTTAATAAATCCTGCTGTCAAAAAAAGAGAAAGGGATTGGCAGTAGTGGGAAACTGCCAGGAGGGGGAGCACACCTCATCAACAAGAGCACACCTCATCAACAAGGGTACCTGCATAATGAACATTTGTATACTTAAACTCGAATTGTACCCGCATCTTTAAAATCAAAAATTAAAAAAAGAAGAAGAATTTGAACTCTGTGGGTGAAGCATAAAGTCCACTGTGACTCAGCTGTGACCTGCCCATCTTGTGTCATGCCTCATGGACTCTCCACGCCCACCTTGCTGGAGCAGGTCATCAAACATACCTCCCATCCACGAACTACTTTGCTTAGTACACACATCTCTCTTGACTCATCCGTTTATTTTTTAAAATGTCTTTTAAGTACCAGTGTGAGGGCCATTTTCCTTTCGAAAACTTTTTCTAAAATCTTCTCATCTTTCTATTAGGGAGGATCATGTCCTTGCCTCCATTCCCATAACACCTTCATCGTGGCATATTTTTTTTTACTGATGTATTTAGTTACCCAGGACCACTGTGTTCAAAGTACTATAAAATGGGAGGCTTAAAACAACAGAAATGTATTGCCTCACAGTTCTGGAAACTGGAAGCCCAAAATCAGGTTGTCAGCCAGGCCATGCCTTCCCTGAAGGCTCTAGGGGAGGATCCTTCCTGCCTCTTTCAGATTCTTGTAGCCCTAGGGGTTCCTTGGCTGTAGTATCATAACTCCAGTCTTTGTTTCCATCTTTACGTGGTTATTATATACCTAGGTGTCTTTTTTCTTCTTGTAAGGACACAAGTCATATGGCATTAAAGACTCAGCCTACCCTAGTTTTACCTCCTCATAAAAATTATATTTGCAACAATTCTTCTTCCACATAAGGTCACATTTTAAGGTACTGGGTGTTAGGACTTTAACATGTATTTTCAGGAGACACAATCCAACACATAACAACTTGAATATTAATAATCAAATGTGTTGGTCTTTAAAAACACAGTGAGAGAAAGCCCACCAAATAGGCTTAAATAAAAGAAGAAAATTCATTAGTTTACAGGCTTGGACGTCTAAGGGGATACACATAGCTTCAGGCATAGCTGGATCCAGGAACTCAAAATGCCATCCAAGGAGCTTGGTCTCTGTCAGCCTCTAAACTCCATGCTTAGCCTCATTTTCTTTTATTTATTTATTTATTTATTTTTTTATTATGATGTTGTGGGGTACAGTTAAGGTTTAGGTATACAGTTACGTTTCATTCAGGCACCCTGTTGATATGAGGTGTTTCCCCGTTCCCAGACAGATATTTGCTACTGTTAATCCCATCTCCCCCCTCCCATAGTTTCCCAGTACTGTCAGTCATTTTCTTATAGTATTGCATTGGATGTTTAAGGTCCATTACATGAGTGAGAACATGTGATACTCGGATCTTTGTTTCTGTGAGAGGTCACTCAGTATTATAGACTCTAGTTCCATCCAGGTTGCTGCGAAATTCATGATTTTGCTCTTTTTTATGGCTGCTTAGTATTCCATTGTGTATATGTACCACATTTTTTTAATCCAGTCCTCTTTTGACGGGCAGCATGGTTGTTTCCAGGTTCTTGCTATTGTGAACAATGCTGCGATAAACATACATGTGCAGGTATCTTTTTTATAGAGTGATTAGCCTCATTTTCAATAAGGTTTCTTTATGTGGTATCCCCCAGAAATTGTGGATTTACATTACTCTCACACCTAGAATCCCTATGACATGCAGGTATAGTGGATAAGCACTTGTCTTCCTCTGGTTTCTGCCAAGTGTATGATTGAATATTATCACAATACTTGGGGTCAGGTGGCCATGTGAAGCTATTGCTGAGCAATTGGCTCAGCCTGGTCACATGCCCATCCCTGGAGCCGGGGATGGAAATGGAGTCAGGTCTTCTGTACAACCTATGGCCTGAGAATAGGGAAGAAGAGTGAAACCATGAAAATGAGAAGGCAGAACGGATATAGATAAGTCAGCAAAGGTTTACTGCTGATAATCTCTGTCCCTTCTTTCCAGCGAGATGCTAAGCATGTTGATGTGAAACATGGCTTCTGTCTTGTTTGATTCTGTGAGAAGCAACACCAGGTAGAGTGCCTGGCACACAGTAGGTTGTCAAAATGTTTCTCATGTTGAACTAAGATTTTATTTCTTCTGCTACTTTGCTGGCCCTCCATAAGCATCTCCTCCTTTCTTTTTGTGTAAGAGTCATGCATTTCTCTTTAAGGGCATCCCTCTTTTCTTATCAGTGAAAATTGTAAGCTATTCAAATATAAATTTTCTTTCCTTCTTTCCCAAAAGTATGACCATACTGTTGATGAAGAAAGAATTACTAGGTAAAGCTACATGGCTGTTGTGACTGTGCTAACAACCTATCTAAATGTCCACCTTTCTCCTGAGGTTCCCACCAAAGTCCTCAGGAGATGTACAATTGACAAGTAAGAATATTTTCTCCCAAAAATCTCACCGTTTATTTTCTGCCATTTTCATGTCACCCAATGAACAGATGTTTGTCAAAGAATAAGTCAACAGCAATTGGGTTCAGCAGCTTTTGCCAACAGATCATAAAAGGGTTTGTGATTTTAATCAAAGTTTGTTATCTGCCCCAAACTTAAGAAATACACTTCTGTCAAAAGAAAATTTAAGCTTCTAAAAGTTACCTAGCCCAGGAGCAACCAGGGTGAACTCTGTATCCAAAAAGAAAATAAAAATCAATCATGACAATTATTTTACTAAATTATTTTAAGCCGCAGTGTTTTGTGAAGGCTCAGGTAAATGTCGACTGTCACACCAACAAGCGTTGTTGTTCCCACCACTGACCTTTTCCTTGTTAAAATGCATGTCAATATGCAAAATAGAAGTGTTCTGAATCAGAACCGAATGCACTCTCCATTTCTGGAGGTTCCCAAAATAATCCGTAGGAAATGGAATCCAAGGGACAAGTCTCTTTTACTAGGGACATGTACAAACAACCCTTAAAAATGGTCTTGTCTGAAGCTTTGGTCCTTCAGTTTGTCAGACCCTGTTTCAATAGCCTCAGACCTGAGCTTGCGTCAAAATAAGATGCAGCAGATGTCCTGATAGCAAAGCATCCCAAAATATCTCATTTATGCAGAGGTCACATCTCTGCCAACTTCCATCATCTAGAATGAACTGGAAACCCAAGTAAAAGCAGAAGGAATGAACCCCTGCACAGCCAAAATAGATGTGGCTAAACCGAAGTGCATTGCTGATGAGAGAGCTACAATCAGAACTTACGAACTCTCACGTAACCATTCATAAAAATCTAAAATCGCAGTGTATCCATCAAGGGCCTATCAGAAATCAGATAGCACACTTAGATTGGGATAATTCGAGGGCAGTTCAGTCAAGGCACTGTTTATAAAAGGTGTTTGAAGTAGGAAAATAAAAGGAGCTGTTACCATCTCGAAGTCTGAGGGGACAGAGAATAAAGTAGTAATCAAAAACAAAGAGCTGCATGGAAAAGAGTGTCTGAAGAGGGATGGTAGCCATCAAGGAAATAATCAGCCAAAGTAACACCACTGGAAGTAAGTCTGGAAAGCAAATATCCCCACTTCCTCTCTCCCCTCTTGTTTCTTGCTAGCTTGCCAACTAAGGACTGGAGACCAGGAGAGCCAGCTGGTGCAGCCCCTAAAGCTCAGCCTTGTGGTCCACAGGGGGATGGGAGATGGGAGCAAGGGGCTCTGCTGGGGAGAACAGAGATGACGGGCACCCTTGATTGACCATTGTGGGTTTCCAGAAGCAATGCTTGCCAGATGCAGCACACAGCCATGCCCAGAAATGAACATCTGACAACCACAAAGAAGAAATTCATTTTTCTTGCAGATATCAAGATATTTCAATACATGAACAGGAGCTTTTGCAAATTTCATTTGAAGAGTCCAAATTCTCTTCTCAGAGGAATTCAAATAAAAATCATATGGAATGGGATCATTTAGAATTGAGCCTCAATGCTCCATGGTGCCAGAAGACATCCCTGTAATACAGATAGCTCAATAATGTAATAGTAGGTAGTCCAAAAAAGCTTGTTTAAAACTTCATGAACTTATCTTAAGCAGGTAGAGACAGGTTTGGGATATTTTTATAAGTTCTTTTTTCCCATCGTGGTTGAAATTTATTTGCTACTCACAAAACATGATAATAATAGTAATTTTACTGAGTTCTTACTATGCACCAGGAACTTTGTAAACAAACATGACCTCAGCCTCATCCCAGCCTTATGATTAATATAATTATTTTGCACATGGCAGTTAAGTGATGTGCCCAAAATCCCACAGCCTGGAAGACACAGTGCCAGGTTTAAACAGAGGCAGTCCAGTTTTAGAGCCTGTGCTCCTAGTCAGGTACACAGCCTCTCTAGCCCAGGTTTACAGCACCTGCTATGTGTAATCACAATGCTCAGGAGATAATTTTTTGAGAAAAGAAAAGAAAGAAAGAAACACTTTTGTGGCACTTCAGTGAGTCTATACTATAGAAAAAGCACATGAGAACATGTGGCACATATCTATTATTGTGCGACAAGTTACCACCAATCAAATCATAGCTGAACATAGCCCCATTCATGAGCTCTCCGTTCAGTTGATCAGAAGTCCAGGCATGGCATAGCTGGGTTCTGTGCTCAGGATCTTACAAGGTTGAAATCACGGTGCTGGTAGAGCAGTATTCATGTATGGAGGGTCTGGGGAAGGATTCATTTCCAAGCTCATACAGAATTCAATTCCTTAAGGTCGCAGGACTGAAGTCCCCATTTTTTTGCTGGCTGTTGGCCGGAGGCCACTCACAGCCCATAGAGCCCACCCACACTACTTGCCATGTGACCCCTTCTGTCTTCACAGCTGGCATTGGAGAATCTTCCTCATGTCAAATCCCTCTCATTCTTTGAATCTCTCCAGGAAGAACACAGTCTCTTTCAATGGCTCACTTGATCAGGTAAGGCCCACCCAGAAAAATCTCCCTATCTTAAATTCAACTAATTATGCATCATAATCACAATGGGAAAACCCTTTTTTCCGTAGAAGTGATAGCTCATCATAGTCACAGGATCCTCCCACATTCAAGAGGAAGAGATTACACAAAGGTGAGGGTCACTGAGGGTCATCTTAGAATTCTGCCTACAACACCTGGCAGCACTTGGCACGAGGCATTGACATAGGATGATGACTAATTAGTATGGAGCTGGCCCACATGACCTTTAAGCAATTCTATATATATATAGAAGTCGTTAATGAGCCTTATAACCCTAGAATCAGACTACAGCAGTCCACCCTGGGCTCAACCTCTATTATTCAACATGTTTAATTTCTCCAAACCTCAGAGAAGTTTCTCACTCTGATGTCAGATAAACAATATACTTCATATGACTGCTGTGAGGAGCAACGATTAAATCCATGTGGCTGCCTAGTACAGCACCTGGCAAGGAGCAGGCACTGAGTAATCTTAGCTATTAGAATTAATATGAACATTTCTGTTAATATCTTTATTGCTATTCATATTTGAATTATTTAGCTAGGATTAAAATCAGTCTAGACTGAATTCATAGCACAGCTGAGAAAATCTCCATCACTTGTGTGGTATAACATGGATTCTGGGAACAATAACCCTGATCACTGATGCATCAGCTCACGAATAAATACCAGTGACTCCTGGCAAGAAAAGAACAAGAACATTCCATATTCCAACTCCATTTACAAGACAACTTACGGCTCTTTATAGATTCCTTAGACAAGAAGAGCACAAAGACTTCCAGAGAGACAAGACTGAGATATTCTAACACATGTATGGATGGGAACATTTATAAGATTCTTCAAAGCATATAGTCCTCACCCAGAGCAGAGAAGCAACTGGAAAAAAAAAAAAGATCCCCCTCCTCCCATCTATTTAAGCTCTATCGAGCTTCTATTTTGCATTCACTTTAACTTAAACAACATTGTATGTCAGGCTGAGTCCTACAAGGTACAACTCATTCCAGCCCCTTTTGTTTCATTACTCAAGAGAAGGCTCTTAAGGAGACAAGGTGTGGAGACTGTTTCATTATTGGCGATCATGTCTTTTCTAGAAGCATCACCCTCTTTAAGTGGTGAGAGACAAAGAAGTATTTTCTGATTTTATCTCAAGCAGTGGCCTTCAAAGTGGAAAATAATCAGAAAAAATACAACATCAGACCTTCTATTTATACTTATTTTCATACTAAAAATAAGAAAGAAATTAAATTCTGTTATGTTTTAATAAGCAGCTTGACCCTTGTCTCACTCGCTCTGTGTTGGTTACATATGGTATTGCAGAAATTCTGAGAGAAAATGGGAATTCTACAACTCAGAGGAATTCAGGGTGGAGGAGCCCATGGAGTTTCTACTGTCTGAAGCCTACAGCTTACTGAGGTTTCCTGCAATGAACACGTGTCCAGGAACATGTGCTTATAGAATGCATTATCTCATCTTAGCTACAGAAGCTCTCACAGAAAGGACTAGGGGCTTAAGATTCCTGCAAAGCAATCTGAATGGAAAGAAAGACCAACAACGCCAGCATCTGCATACAACAAGGAAATGGCAGAGCTGGAACTTCTCCCACTCCTAATAGGAGCTTTTTATCAGTTATGTTGAGATGTAAAAAATAGTAGTGACCAACTCAGATCTGTCAAGAAATCAAACAAAAAGAAATGAAGTTATTAAAAAGATTATGTAAAACGTACATTTACATTTGAAGTCATGGTCTGATATAAACACTGGAACATAGTTTCTAGAAATAGAGGGAACTTTTGTTTTTTCATGATATTTTCTCATATTCTTAGTCTGGCATAGAGTAGGTATTCCATAAATATCTATTAATAAAAACTGAATCTATAATGATGAATAGGGCAAATTATGTTTTCTGGAGATGGCCTCAGTACTGTCTCCAATCCCACATCCCTCCATCCACAAGATGCCTACAGTGCCATCTTGCTACCCCCTTTTCAAGAGATGTAGGCTAATTCCTCAGTCTTGGAACCAAAGCAGGCTTATAACAGCTTTGATGGGTAGATTATGACAGAAGAAATGCTATGTGACTTCCGAGGCTAAGTCAGGAAAAGCCACACCACTTCCCTATCTGCTTCCCCTGATTTGCTTCTTTGAAGACTTGCAATGCAAGAAGTCCAGCTATGCTGAGACCAACATGGAGGAAGGGTCACATGAATACACTGGCCAACAGCCCCAGCTGAGCTCCCAGGGTTGCCAACCACATGAATGGGAAAATGTGGGTGCCCTTCAGGTGACTGTAACTTCAGCCAACACCAGAATGTACAAGAGAAACTCCAGGTGAGAACCAGCCGTCAGGGCCCTTCCCTAATTCCTGACCCAGAAATCAAGAGCAAAAAAAAAAAAAAATGTGAGTTTAAAATCACTAAATGTGGGTATAATCTGTTACGTGGTACTAGGTAACTGAAACAACGAACTTTATCCCAAATATATGGGATGCCTTAAGAATTTTTTTAAAAATAGTATTTCATCACAAGTCATAAAACATGCAAAACTAAGCATATAATTCATTTATATTACTAATTTTATTTCCCAAGAGTAGAGAGTTTTCTGTACTACTAATGAATAAAATAATAAGATTGCAAGTCATTTATTTTAGTTTTATCTTACCCATTTGTAAAAGACCAAATGTTTGTGCCCATTCCAATTTCACATCATGAAATTCTAACAAGCCCAATGTGATGGTATGGGGAGACAGAGCCTTTGGTAGGTAATTGGGTCATGAGGGTGGAACCATCATGAATGGGATTAGTGCCCTTAGAAAGGGGACCCAAGAGAGATTCTAGGTCCCTTCTGTCATGTGAGGACACAATGAGAAGTTGACAATCTGCACTTAGAAGAGGACCCTCACCAGAACCCGACACACCTGCACTACCACACTCAGCTAATTTTTTATTTTTATTTTTGTAGAGATGTGGGTCTTGCTATGTTTCCAGGCTGGTTTCAAGCTCCTGTCCTCAAGTAATCCTTCGACCTCAGCCTCCCAAGGCATGGGATTACAGGCATGAGCCACCACCTCCAGCCCTTTAAAAATATCTTAAAACTGGGGTGCATAATTAAATTGCTAGCCAACGGGAAATGAACAAAATAAATCAAACCTCACCCAACATTCTGCAAAAAATGTTAAGGGGTTTTTGGACTCCTGTCACCCAGGCCTGGGTCTCACTTTAAGAAATTCCATTTTGTGTACTGTAAGACGCAACACACACAGTGCTCACGTGCAACCTATGTTGCGGTTGCCAGATCTCTTATATTCAAATCCCTGCTCTGCTTCTCACTCTCTCTGTTGCGTGTAGGCAAATCACTCTAACCTCTTTCTGAACCTCAGTCTTCTGATCTGTAAAAAGGAGACGAGACATTTCATAGGGTTCTTGTGAAGATCAAAGGAAAACATTTCTGTAAAGAACCTCCTTGGCATAGTAGGTGGGTAGCAGAGTCACCACAAGTAGTCAACACTCGATAAACACCAGCTGTCATCTTCATTCTCATTATCATGAGAGGAAACCGCCAAAGAAGACAAGAAAGACAGCAGGTGAAGCATGTGAAGTGAGGTCCTGTAACAGACTCCGAGTGGTGGTCCTCCGACCCAAATGGGAAAGGTGCTCAGTTTTGCAAGGAGAAAAGTAAAAATCACAATTTCTCAGTAAAAGGTCTCCAGACATATCAGCTGTCACAGGATTCAATGTCAGATACTGAAGCAACTGGGTGGTAGAGCAGAGAAGGGAAAAAAAGAAGGCCTTATTCCAAGCTTTGGATACATTCAAGATATGATGCTCATATTTTATTTTTCGAAGATGAGAAAAGGATCCTCCAGACTTTGTTTGGATGGGAATCATAAACCCACAGATGGAACTCTTGGGATCCACCTCCAAAGGTGCTTAGGTCATTTTTTCCTGCTTATCTGCAAGCCTCTGCCCACTATAGCTAACCTGTAGTCATCGCTTGAACAGAGTAAATAATGTAGTATTTCTGTAAGATAAAATGCCACAGTAGGGAAAGAAGTGGAACTCCTAAGAGAAAGACTTTAATTTGGGGAAACTAGGATTGCTTTCATGAATTTTCTCTTTAAGGGCAATTTGACTCTGGTGATTAAGGAGAAACTTCCGTAGTCATACGTCATGTGAGGTTTGTATCCTCTTTTTTTCAATGTGAGAGCTGGTTTGAATATTTCTAGCCAGCTAATGAAGAAGGTACAGAAATAAAGCTGGATCATCACATCTCATTGGGATGGACCAGGTATCTTGAATTTGTGACTGTTTTTAGCCATAGTGATTATTTTCTAGAACTTTCTGTGAGAATCTTGAACACAGAATGGCCCGAACAATGGTGGTCTCACCATAGATCTGGTTATCATCTAAAACCTTCACTGGGTTTTTTTTTTTTTTCTTTTCTAACCCACAGGAATGTGAAGTTACCCCCATTGTAACGAGATCTTAAATCATATAAAAATGTAAACATATTGCTTAGCAAAGGAAGTAAGAAGACAAACAATAGACTAGAAACAATATTTGCAACACATGCTTCAGACTTATGATTAAACCTTAAATGCAAAGAATTTCTACACATAAGAAAAACAGCAACATCCTCTTAGCTAAATGATCAGTTACAGGAGAGGAAATTCAAATCATCCTAAAGCACCAAACAACAATAACAACAGCAAACTGCAAGTATGTTTTAGGAAAAATGAAAATATATAATTTCTATAAATAGAATGTTTTAAAAGTACCTACTGACTGTCAGTCATCCTCTAGCTGTTGTCAAATATTGATTTAATCTTCAAAACATTCCAGTTGTTGAGTCAACACTCCTAGTCATTTGCACTTTAGTTTGAAATATCATCATGAGCCAATCCTGTTTCCGAGGGAGATTCTTCTGGAGTACAGGGGAATTTTGCCTGAAGGAGATGTTTTATTTGGGATTTTTTTGGCAGCAAATGTCAAAATCTAATTTAATCTGATTTAAGCAAAAAGAGGTCATTATTGTCTTACATATCATGAAATTTTATGTAATAAACCTACCTCACTGGGCTAGACCTAGCAATTCCAAGACTATACCAGAATTCTTTCTCCTTTTATTTCTCATCTCTGCTTACCTTGAAATTGGTTGTATTTTCTGACTGACTCTCTCTTCATAGTTAAAGAACACCATGATTTCTACATACTTTGTAGCCCTAGTGAAAAGATGGCTTCTTGTTCCCAATAGACTCCATTAAAGTACCTGATATTATCACTGGTCACATTTAGGTCAGTTGTCATATCCAGAGCCAGGGAGAAGAAGACATATCCATTCAAACCCCATGGATTAGTATGAAAGAGGTATGATTTATTAAAAGAAAATTTGAGATGTTATCATCATCGGAAGGTCTGATGGACCTTACCACCATCAGACCCTGTTGTTAAGGGAAGTAAGCAACATGTATATGTTTCAGGAGATAACAAAAGGGAGTGCTTTGGGCCATGGAGTTCCCCAGACTTTCAGAATCCATCCAGTAGAACAAAGCCTGCTATGTGTTGAATATGGATATGAAAGAAATTGAGGAGCCCCAGAAAGCCAGAAGGTCACACAAGGATAGTGGAAACATCTGACCTGCTGATTCAAAATCTACATTTGGAATGCCCCATGGAATCCTTCACTCTTTGAGAGTTTGACAGCCCTGAAACGTGAGATCTGTTAAAAAGGACATGCCTGCTACCTCTGCCCACAAACCTAGAAGCTTGAGAAAAGGACATTAAATGCAACACTTATGGATGTGGGTTCTGGAACCAGATCATGGCAGTCTCCCTCCTGCCCTACCTACCACCTGTCAGTTTGTGATATGTGGACGTGATTGTTTCATTTCCTCATCAGGAAAGCACAACTGGTTACCAATGGCCTGGACTTCTGGTCCACACTGCATGAGACAGTGTTTTCTTCAAGAGTTGCATAATGGAGCAGTTAAGAGGGTGGGGAATAGGACCCACTCCCTGGGAGGAGTCTGCTCATCAGCTAGGTGAACTCGGGCAATTTATTAACTGCTCTGAAATTGTTTCCCTGCCTGGGAAGAGGTAACATTGATGATAGTAGTTGCCTCCTACTTTCTTTGGTGAGATTAAAATCACAGGTGTTCTGCACTGTGCTGACAGGTAGAAAACAAGTAGCTACTGGGACTGTAGGGCTGCTTCTCTCATTCAGATGCAAGTTTCATGAGGATAAGGATTGCTTCTGTCTTAATTGAGCTGTAACTTGTGCCTGGCACATAATAAATGTTCAATTCAATGTCACCTCAGCCTTCAGTCTTCTCTTTTACAACTTCCTATATTTCCCAATTTTCCCGATTGGGATTTCATATTCAACACATAGTTATCAAGCACCTATTTTGTTTCAAGTATTCATTTTCACTCTGGGAGCAAGGAGGGCAAAGCAGCTATTCTTGGGAGCTCCGATCGCCCTGGAGAGAGGGAGGGGGATTGTACGTCAGGTGGTGGTTAGGTTCAAGAAAGAAACCAAGTGCTGTGATGACAGGGAGTTGAGGGGTGAGAAGCTCAAAGTGTGTAGTCTGAGAAACCTCTTGAGAAGGTGTTTTGTGGAAAGATGGGAAGGAGACAGCCATGGAAAGGGCTAGCAGAAAAGAATTCAACATGGAAGTCCTGAGGTGGAGTTACAGGTTAAATTGTGTCCCCAAAAAGATATACCTGTACATATGACCTTATTTGGACATAGAGTATTTGTAGATATAATCAATTTGTGTCCTACCCACTTCCAGTGGGGCCTAATCCAGTGACCAGCATCTTTATAAGAAGAGGAGTAGAGATCTAGAGACACACAGGAAGGCAGAGATTGGTATGTGTCCACGGGCCAAAGAATGCCAGGAATTGCCAGGAGCATCAGGAGCTTTGAGAAAATAATGGAATAAATTCCCCTTGAGCCTTCAGAAGGAGTATGTTCATACCAACACCTTGATTTCAGACTCCAAACCTCCAGAACTGTGAGAGAATAAAGTTCTCTTTATTTTTAGCTACACAGTGCATGGCACTTTGTTACAACAGCCCCAGGAAACTAGTACAAGTTGAAATAAACTTGGCATGTTCAAGGAACCTGAAGGAAGAGCTGTGACAGCAGACTGCAGGGGAGAGAGTCAAGAAATGAGGGTAGATCGTGAGGAAGAGGTAGGCTCTGCAGGAGATGATGAGCCCCAGGGAACACTGCCAGCTCCTCTGCCTTTGCCTGGGAAACCAGGGAGAAACAATAAGTGGACAGCACATTATTTGATTTATGTCTTTCAAAATCACTCCTGCACCTATGATATGGGGGCACATGACAAAGCAGGAGGACCAGTGGACCTGGAGATGGGCGAGAATGGGATGGTGTTATGACCTTGATAGCAGCTTCCTTTACACCCCAAAGGGAAGAACCATTGACTGAGTTAAGTGTGCCCAGAAGCATTCTGTGGAACCAGGAGTCGCTCAGGAAGCATGGAGGGTGCTCATTTTTCTTGACCCTCCAGATCTTTCTACCTCAAACCCTAATCTGCCATCTTTCTCCCATTCTACATTTACTAATAATGTTCCAGAAGCGAGGCATATATTTTCTATGACTGTGGATTGTGGATGGACACATACATGTATACATACACATTTTGCACATTACCCTAAATGCATGGGGCATACTTAAGGGAGAAACAAGCACCAGTCCCTGCTACGTAGTTAGTCTATGTTTTCTCCTTCTCTCCCTAAGCATGAAAATTCTGCATTTTGTATTTTTCTCCCCGCTGTGATCATTCTGTTTTTTGTGGCTATGTATTAGTTACCCTGGCAACATGGTAGACCTAGATTTGATTGGCCAGGTTGTCAGGTTCATTGTGAGAGCCAGGGGCCTAGTTTTCAAGTTTTGAGCACTAGACGTGTGTGCATGTTTACCAGAGCTACACAGACAAGCTTGATCAGGAAAACCTGACTGAGCAGAACTTCTGCCTCCCCTCTGCCTGCTGGGGGACCTTTCCTCCACCTTCTGTGTGAATGTCCCTTGCATTGCTTTTGAAAGATGCAAGAGCTCATCTATATCTTTGAAATATCTGTTAGAAAATGTGCTTAGCACTGCTATGTTCAGTCCATGGTGCAGAATGTATTTATTTGTAATGAGAAATTAATTCTCAAAGAAGTTTAGGGAGAATGGTCTAATTGCTGGACCTTGGGATTAGAACTTATTACGCAGATTTAACTCAGACTCGTGGTGCAATCTTGAGTAAGTCACAAACTCAGCCAAACTCTTCATTTTCTGTAAGTAAATTTCATTCATAAGGAAAGAACCTTATCTTAAGAATGAGGTCCTAAGAGCATAATACACTGAAGATTTAAACTTGGATACAATTGTAGTCTAGATCTGCCAACACTATTGAATCATTTATTTAATCAATTTATCAGATGCATGGTTTACTTATTAAAGTCTGGCTCTATTCATTTACCAATTACCTAGGGGAAAAAAAAAAACCCCTATCTACAGCAAAAAATCTTTATTAACCAATGAATAAATAATTCCAACACAGAGTAAAATTAGGTACAGACCAATGACTTAAAAAGTAATAGCTATATTTTTTTATTTGTGCAAATTCCTAGGTAGCCAGTACCTGGCTCACTTTTTTCAATTCTTTTGTTTTCAAAAGAAGCATATCACTGAAGCCTGGCTCTACCACACACTCTGTATCTGAACACATTATATTTAACCATAGTATATAGCCAGCATACTCTTAATATAGATGTAAGTCATTGGCAAGCAGTCATTTTTCACCTGGGTCAAGTGTTATAGTATGTTCAGCTTCAGTAAAGTTAACATTTAGGCTGTCCAATTTAAAGAAGAAGGAAAAAAAAGTCTGAAGGGAAAAGAGATAAGACTCACATTCCAAATATTCTTCCAAAAAAGATGATTGCATAGAAATAATTGATTCCTCTGCTAAAGTTATTTTTAAAAAGTGAAACTCCAAACACTCACACACCTCCCAAGATAAGCTGCTGATCGTGCACAGAGCAACATGAGATTATCAGAATATCATCAGAAAACCACCCCTCCTTCAGGGTTTAGCCAATAAAACAAGTGGTATTAGCTTTCAAGCATCACATGCTTCCTGAGATACCTTGTGTGGTTGGATTTTGTAAGTGAGCCTTGTTTGCAAGATGATCAGTAGTGCATACAGATTCAATGTTGTTTATAAATCTGCTAATTTGCTTGCATATAGCACAATGACATAGCCTTAGATTTATGAGGAGTGTTAATTTGCTAAGCATAGATATTTGAAATATACCACAATTGTACAGGTCTTTGTTAGCTTGTCTTTATTGTCTAACATGCTGGTAGCCCCCTAAAGTGGAAATAACCTGGGACACTTGACCCCTGAGAGGCCTGCCTGTTCTAGAGTTTGTGTACAAGGAAGGTTCCTTGGGGAGTGGTCTTTTCTTAGCCAGGAGGCATTTGGTAGAAAGAGGCTCCCCCGTTGAGCCCTGACTTTGACCTGTTCCTCCCTGACCAGTCTTGTACTCTACCCACTCAGAAACCACCCTCCCTGACCTCTCCCTTCCTAAAACTCCGGGCCACAGGCAAGTACCCAAACCATTACACTGAGATTTTGAAGACAGCGAGATCAAGAAAGTGAAAAACGCAATACAAGCCCATGGGGAGGAAATTAGCTGAAAGGAAAAAAATCATAATAATAAGGCCAAAGAGGGAAAAGAGGGTGGGAAACAACGACAAAACCTCATATGGAGCCAACAAAGGTCATCATAGAGAAAGTAAAGAATGGAACCCAAATGAAAGACCTTGTGCAAGTCTAGAGAGAGGACACAGTGACGAGCAGGGAGATAAAAGAGCACAGGGATTAATAAAACAGAGGGAAAATAAAAATGCAACACAAAGCCCTGTAGCTCTACATACAAACCAAGGTACATACACACACCAATAAAAGCAGGGAAATGGGGAACAAAGGATGTCATAGCAACCTTATCAAGCCCTGTTGCTCTACCAACCACAGTGCACATGGGCATCTGTTGAGAACCCTCTAGTGCTCAAACCAGGCACTCATGTGGGGTGGGGTGTGGCCCCCAAACAGAGGAGCCTGGGCCTCTGCAGTGTACTCTTGTATCCCTTTCTTCCTCCCCGAAAAACAAAACCAGGTCTGTGCCCAGCCTCTCCCTTCTTTTACCATCAGCTGCTTTTTCTGAAATGCAGGAAAACTTAACCTGCATCCAACAACCTGATATTTCATGTCCCCTAAATTAGGTTTCCCAAATTGTTTCAAACCTGAGTAAAGTGGTGGCATTCCCCTGTGCCCTCAAAACTTCTCTGCTCCTTTGAAAACAAAGACAATGGTAATAACAAAAGAAGAAGTACATAAATGTGATCTGCTTGCTGTTGCAAAATCAAGTATCCTATTGTTCGAATTCATTTAGGGACGTCGACGTCCAGTGGGATATATAGTGAGCTCATTTACCTGTGCCTAATTCAAAAGAGAAATGCTCATTTCCTTCCACCTCTATCTTCTACTTAAATTACAGGTCTCTTCTTTATTAATAGACCATCATTTTCATTTCTTTTTACTTTCTTGTGGCTTGAGTAGGGGAAATACCGTGACACTGGGAAAAAAATAAAGATAAATGTTTTACCAGCAAGACTTAGAACTCAGTGAAAAATAAAAGAGGACTTTTACAAAAACCTGATGGAGATATTGACATGTGTGTCTGGAAATCTAAACTTAGCAAAGTGTAAGGCAAGAACAGGCTTTCTCACTTTATTTCTGTATCTGAAAAGTTTAAGCGGCTGGTACCATATGAATATTTATTAATGCATTGTGAATCAGAACCTGTGATTATTACTCAAACTATCTTTTTACCTTGCAAGCTTCAACTCAGAAGAATAAAAACACATCTGCTTTTGCTCTTCCCATATTTTATTCAATGTTTTAACAGCTTTGCTGTAAATATCTCATCCATTACGATTCAGTTGTGACTATATCGGCTTCACGTCTCCTGTTTTATTACTGTCATCACAGTGAAACAACACACTGTTAATTCTGTTAACTAACAAGTTCATTGTTCGAGCTAGTCAGCGATCTCCCATTTGTTGGGTCCACATGCTAAAAGAGAATTGGTTATAAATCAAAGAAGGGCCTGAGTGAGGCGTGTTCCTTTTGTTCAGATGAGTGGGTATTTATTTGAGATTGTCATGTAATATGCTATCATGGAAGAAATGAGTAAATCTGAAGATAGAGCCAAATTCAACTGTATTGGATGAAGAGGTTGCACAACCCTCAAAGAATTCAGCTCTGGAATATGCAAGCATACTCAGAGCTTCAGATTCTCTGCATGAAACCTGTAACTCCTTTAGAGCTCCCATTCAACTGAGACCTTGGAAATCTATCTTATTTTAAATTTTTCCAGAGAAAACTTGCTAATACTCTGTTTCCTCTGGATATGGAGAATGAATCAGTCAATGTGGTCTGATAATTAGGAATGTGGACTTTTGAGTCCAACATCCCTGGTTTGCTTTCCACTCTGCCATTTCTTAGGTGTATGGACTTGAATGACTTAGTTACCATCCATCAACTTCACATGTAAAATAGGAAGAGCAATAACACCTGCCTCATTAAGTGGTTGTGAAAATTAAATGAGCAAATGTGTATATAATCCTGTATCAGTCAGGATTCAGTGCAAGAAAAAGAAATAAGTAGATATTTGAATCATATAATAAGTTAATTCAGGTATTAAGTGTGAACAAGTTCTCTGTTACCATGATCTTGTTGGAAAATACACACCCATGCATGTTCACATGTACACACTCACAGTGGCTTATAACAATGAGAATTATTTAAATCACAGGTCTACAGTTCAGAGATTTGGGCTGGGCTTTGCTGGGAAGTTCTTCTGGTCATGCTAGGTTCACTCCATGTCTAGTTGACTGTTGGTTTGTGCATCTGAGCCAAATGTGTAATTCTCCAGCAGGATAACATGGTCTTTTTGTTTTGTTGTTGTTGTTGAGACAGAGGAGTAAAAGGTCCTCTCCTTGTGTGATGTTGTCTAAGATACCACTGGCCAAAGCAGGTTACATGTAGGGTCCATAGACAAGGGTTGGGATAGATAGAATGACCCACCTAGAGTGCTTAGCTCTTAGGGTGATCAACCATCCTGGATTCCCAGAATATGAGGGGTTTTCCAAGAAGCAGGACTTTCAATGCTAAAACTGGGAACACCCTGAATAAACTAGAACAAGCTGGTCACCTTGGTAGCGCTGCAAATTTATGCCTGAAGGACATGGATACAATGATGATTGAATAATTGGAGACTTGTAAAATGGGCTGAGAAACTACCTATCAAATTGTTGGATGGATTGAAAGAGGGACTATTGACTTGAAGGTCGTGGCACCACTGTTGCAGCTAGACCACTTCTGCTACCATCCCCAACTGCCTCTCACCTACAAAACTAGCAAGCAGATTGGAGCACGGCTTCAGACTGACATGGACTCTTTCTCTGAATGCTTGTCCACCTACCAGCACAGTCACAAAGAGCTATCTCTGCCCCACTCTCACCTTCTCAGTCTCCCACAATAATAAAAAATGAATAGAGCCTAACTTTAACCCAGAATTCTGGCTACAAGAGAATATGGAAAACATGGTACCATATTGAGTTTTTCAACCCTTTCAAAAAGGTGTCTGGGTCCAAGCATCTAACTCAAAGATATATGTGAATGATTGGCTCGTGGGAGATGTTAACGGTTGTGGTGGTGGTGAGCAGTGGTGCTCAGATTCATCAGCATGACCTTCTACTGATTCTCTGGGTCTGTAACTCTATCCCAGGTTCAACTAAAATTACAGGCGACAGGTTACCTTCAAAGATATCCAATTCCTAAAAAGCTCAAAAGGGTAGAATCATAATAAAGAAAATGACTTTTATTCATTTCAAGTCCCAAGGACAATTGGGGAATTTTAAAGAAGGCGCAATCCTTTTTCACCTTGCGTTGCTTTAGGTATCATTGGTTTTTCCTTTTTAAAATACCTTTTCTTCTTCTGAAAATTATCTGGGTATTCTCAACCTTTTAAAGTTTTGTTCAAATTCTGGGTGAAAATGTATGTCAGTTCCCTTCACTGTAGCCCAACTGGTTTATTATCATACACTGTTATGAAATAAACAGGAAAAAAGAATGAGTTCTGAGGGTATCTGAAATGAACACCATAGATCCTGGCCAATATTTGACCTATTCTCAAAAAGAAAGAAAGAAAGCTTATCTTAAGAAGGTCATTTGAGTCTACTGATTTCAAAACACAAATGAGTTGAATTTATTAGGAAAAATTCTGGTTCATTAGAGCTAATTTTTCTAAGATACAGTTCCTTAAGGAAAACATACCTTAGTCGTGATTCTAAATCTGTCTCCTGAGAAATCTTGGATGCCTGCTGATCATTTTGAATTCCTTGCCGCCCTTAACTTTCTGGCTGCATGTTAGAAATCATTTTAAATGAATTGAATAAAATTCACAAGTGTTATATGCCAGCAAATGATGAACTCACAGGAAATATGACTCAAATCCACTTTTTTCATGTTGTTTTTTTCTCATAATAAACAGAAATGAACAAATGTGGTTTTAATGACATCTTGGAGTGAGAGCTTTTATTGATATATTATCAGTTGGAAATGTGTAATGCTTTGGTGAAATAAATTCCATTCCACATATTTATAGCCAGATTGAAAAAGGTGTGTTTGTTATTTTGTGTGACATTTTCTAATGATAGTGAAGTTTTGTATATGAAGATATACATGTACCATCATAAAAATGAACAATATTTCAGCTTACAAAATGTTTCCTTGATTGAAGATGTTTTTGTACTTACTTACTTTCCAATTACTTTTTTAACCTGTGCTCACAAACTTAAAAATTCCCTTTTCCCCTTCCTGT
This sequence comes from Cephalopachus bancanus, assembly GCA_027257055.1. Taxonomy (NCBI): domain Eukaryota; kingdom Metazoa; phylum Chordata; class Mammalia; order Primates; family Tarsiidae; genus Cephalopachus; species Cephalopachus bancanus. Next base: position 2,362,091 of record JAPVLO010000335.1, on the reverse strand, counting down.
AACGCTATAAACAGATGCTCCAAATTGTGTCAGTTGAAACGAATTTTAGAGCATCTGTTTTAGGGTGACAAGTTCTTCTTTGGATAGAGCTAAGGTTCTGGTCACTAGTTAATTACAGTTTGTACCAGGTCAAACTCTTTGGGTTATAAAAAAAAAGAAAGGAAACTGGCTGAAGAACAAAGGGAACTTGCTGGCTTGAGTCCGTGTGCTTCAGACACAACATGATGAAGGTACTCAAATGATGTCACCAGAACCTAGTATCTCTCTATCGCTCAACTTTGCTTTCTGATTTGTGTTAGCTTTTTTTTTTTAATGACAGTTTACCTCCACAGAGTCACAAGATGACAACAGCTTCAGATCAGCTTCTTCGTTTCATATCTGGCAAAGAATAACCTGTCTCTCTGTCTCTCTTTCTACCTCCCTCCTTCCCTTCTTCCTTACCCCCCTCTTTCCACCAGTTGAAAAGTCAAGAGTCAGCCTACCATTGACTCAACTGCTCACATGCACAAATCTGGCAACTGTTGTAACTAAGAATGTATCAGTTAACTATTGTGCGTAACCAATTACCTCCCAAAACTCAGCAGCTTAAAATGGCAAGCATTTGTTATCTCACAGTTTCTGTGGGTCAGAGATCCAAATATGGCTTAATTATGTCCCCCAGCTCAGGGTCTTTCATAAGTTGTAATCAAGGTGTTGGCCAGGGCTACAGTCTTCTCAGGTTTCCACTGGGGCGGGATCTTCTTCCAAATTCACCTGGTGTGGTTGGCAGGATTCAGTTATTTGTGGGATGCTGTGCTAACAGCCTCAGTTCCTCATTGGCTGTTGGGCAGAGGTCACTCTCTGCGCTTCCACAGAGCAGTTCACAACAAGGCAGCTGGCTTCATCACAGCAACCAAACAAGAGATGGATGTCCCAGTCTTTGATAACCTAATCTTCGAGGTGTCATCCCATCACTTTTGTCATTACTAGCAAGTGATAAGTCAAGGGGAATCCCCCATCCCACACTCAAGGGGAGAGGATTATACAGGGCATGAATACCAGGAGCTGGGAACCATGGAAGCCATTTCAGAAACTAGCCACCACCAAGTGCAATGACAGATACTGGCTGGTTTAAACAAATCCAGGACCACTGCTGGAACTGAGGGAAAACCAATCACGGCGACACTTTCTAAACTATGAATAAAGGTGATCATCACAAATGGAAATTCGCATCTGGCTATAACATTTTCATATGCTTGCCTATGGTTGAAAGGCCAACATTTATGAGCACTATCATGACACAGTCCAGAGCTAGTCTGTCACCATAAGTCTTGAGAACAAGTCACTTTTTCCTGACTTTGATGCCTATGACACTGTTTCCTGAGTCACAAAGACAACATATTCCGAGGCAGTAAGTTGAAACTACATGAAAATGGTTGTGTAACAATACCAACCTTAAATACTTAAATGTAAATTTAAATGAAGTAAATTCACATCACACTGACTCCATAGTTTCTATATGGAGCATCCGATACAGAGATTCTTGAACATTTGAGGCTTAAGCCACTCTGGATTATTTTTCAAAACTTGAAAATAAATAATAAGTGTTTATTTTCATTTGTGGTGAGAAGGGGAAAAAAAGATCATTGAAAACAATTGACTGTGGTCTCTTTTCTATGCTGGGGTAATTACCTAATCCCTATCAGTGAAGATGGCTCTTTGCTTAGGAAACCTTATTGATGACTTGTTTTGATGTGGAAGGTGACTTCAGGGACTGATGCTGCAAAGAGAGCTGAATTGATCTGTACAAGAAAGAGGGAGATTTTCAGATGCCCAACATGAAGGGAGATAAACAGATGAAATGAGGGCCCACAGAATACTAGTTGAGCCCTAAAGGGAGAGAGAACCCCAGAATGCTGAAGTTGGGAACCCCTGACATTGGAATTATATCACAGTAACAGATACCGTTCATCACCTCTTTAGTAACCACTCCCATTATTGCATGAATAATGAATAATGACTCTTTTTTCAGAGTACGAAGACATTTGGTGAAATATTTTCTTTCAAGGTTTCCCTTTTGGCTAAGTATGCCACGTAAGATAACACAGTCATGAGCCAAACTGAGTTCACAAGTGGCCTTCTAGGAACACATTAGCATTCTTGATAAAAGGGGATAGATACAGTTTTCAGACGTACTAGGCCCCCCCTTTTTTTTATTCCTTGAATGCAGATAAAAACAAAAACAACAACAACAAAAAAAACTGGTACAGAAGCAGCTGCCTTGTGATCTTGAGAAAAAAGCCAAGAACACCATAGACAGTAGCCGAGTCATTGTGCAGTAATTTAAACACATCTCTGGACTTGTTATTATGTAACAAAAATAAACAACTACTTTTGGTGCTTGCAGCTCAACATAATCCAAATTTGTACAGACAGGAAATATATTACTTGGGAAAAAAATTTCCAGTACCTATCAACTATCCCTGATATTCTGATTTCTTTAAGTACTTTGTTTTCCCATTTTATTTTTCCCCAATAAATATGAGTCCTCAATGTGTCAGAATGAAATTTTTGTGAAGCTTAGAATTGCAGTAGGGAAAATATATCCAAAAGTATAACCCTAGCCCTGCAGTCCCCAGAAATTTTTTTTGTCTGTTTGTGTTTTGCTTTTGTTTTTCCTGGAATATGTTATCTATTAGAGCGTATCAACAAAACAGAACAAATGATCTCATGTGGTTGACCTTGCTCATTGTCTTTTCAATTATTTAATACCTACTTATCACTTATGGCTCTACCTTAGTTTTTGTTTTGTTTTGTTTTGTTTAGAAGCTACTGTCAGGTAGCAGTCCTTTAGAACTTAACTTCTCTCCATCTCTTCTTCATACCGGATGCAAGGAAGGGAGACTTTAACTCATTCTTTAAAATGTTGTGTATACGTGTACTTCAGACATAGGTAAAACAAAAATGACTGAGGAATCAAACTGTTCTTGAGAGCATCTTGTAGACATCAAGTTTAGTTAAACAAAACTGCCCTCAAGGGTCTTGTAGAAGAGAGATGTCATCTACCCAATCACCTAAAATATAAAGTGAAAAAGTAGCAAAGGTCATACCAGGGAGCATTGCAGAGGTTGCAGGGAGTCATTGAAGGTGGTAGAACAGGGATATGGTCATCTGTCATGTAAGTTCCCAGAGTTATGTTAGAATGCAGAAGACTTTTTTAAAGTTATAGTTGCTGCTGGCCAGCATGAAGGTCAAACAAGAAGCAAAAACATGAAATACCATACCATTTGTAGATACTCAGTGTTTCACTAAGTAATGATTCAGGGAAGAACCAACCCATCTTTTGAATGGTAGAACAGAACTGCTTGAATCAAAACACTGTTTGTGCTCCACAAATTCAGGGTTGTTAATTGTTACAGAAGTATTTCCCACATATCTATATTCCAGTTTGTTGAAGTCTCTTATATTCCTTTGAAATAAACGTGGGCTACAAATTGTAAAACACCAAATACAACTGTAATTCTTTCTTCTTTAAAAATTATTTTCTAGTCATATCTAGTGAAAATACAAACCAAATACCTACAGGGAGATGTGAAAGCTGTCCCTCTAAAGGGACAGCAGCTCCTCAGGTCCAGCTTCCTGCTGACACATGAGAAACACCTGGTGTTAACAGATCTCCCAATTTTTCAAGCAAAATAGAAAATTCATATTTATATGTGAGCTTTCCTAACTACTGGCTCCAGTAAAAACAAAATATAAACAAATGTCCTGGACAAACAAAACTTATCTGCAAACTGGATTCTACACACAGGTTACCTGTTTGAGATTTCTAACCTAATGGTTGTACTGCTGAAATTAACCCTGTGAAAATAATACAAAACAACAAAGGATCGTTTGTAAAGAAGTTAAAACCTGTAAACAACTCAGTTCACTAAATTGAAAAAGTCAGATAAGCTGTGATGTATCCACTCAATGGGTTATTATGCAACTTGAAACAATTGTTAATAAAGCCTGTATATTAATATGGAAAGTTTCTACTCTAAAGGATTTAGCAAAACTATGAGACAGTAAAAAAGATCAGTGGTTGCCAGGAGTTTGGGGAAGAAAGGCTAAATAAATAGGCAGAGCCCAGAGGATTTTTAGGTCAGTAAAGCAATTTTGCATGATGCTATAATGGCGGATATAGGTCAATATACATTTGTTAAAATTCATAGAATGTACCACACCTAGAGTGAGCCCTGTTGTAGACTATGGACTTTGGGTGATAATAATGTATCAACGTAGGCCCATCTAATGTAACACATGTCACTCTAGTGTTGTATGTTGCTAGTGAAGGAGGCTGTGTGGACAGGAGTCATATGAGAACTCTTTGGACGTGCCACTCAATTTTGCTGTGACCTTAAAACTGTTCTAAAAAATGATATCTATTAAAAAAAAACCCAGAAGATTATTTAATCAGCATAATCATAGATATGTAAAACAAATAATATAAAATTATACCAATCAATAGCTATTGGAAAGAACTACATTTACATACTAACAAGTGCCTTTGAGGGAAAGGGTTATGTGTAATTTTTTTCTCTTGCTCTATTTTCCAAATCTTCTTTAATTAGCAAATTGTACAGGATATCCTCATTTTGTAACATGAGACTTTAAAAAAGGATTGTGTAAGAAGAAAGAGTGCAAAGTCACCTTAATAATCAGTGGCAAAAATTCCAACTGTTCTATAGCCTTTAAAAAGGTTTGTCAAACATTGAAAACTGCCTGTCACATATATGCATAGGGAAATACAAAATGAGTACAACTAATATTTATATAGTACACTACAATTTAACGTATTAGAAACATAGAAACATTGGTAATTAAAGAGATTTTTCTTTATGAAAAACTCATCAGTAGTTTGAAAATTGCCTGTCTTTTTCTCATTGTATAATTTATGACACAAGTGAGCATCTTTTCTAGGCTTTGGTGAATTGCCATACTTCCTTCTTAGTTTGGATCAGCTTCCAACATTTTGACTTTGGTGCCCTCAATGTGGTAAAATATCTCTGAGAAGTCTCTTAATGTGAAATTTTTTTCCAGCATCACTTCTTCTAGGACATCTTCATCCTTTTTGTCATAACCACTTTCCTCATTTATTCTGATATATTCACCTCAAAGTTCCTCTGGCTGCACAGGCAGAGTTTTCCCAACCACGGCAGTGTCAGCCTTTCCATAATATGTTATTTCTTCAAATAGCATATAATTATATAACATATATATACTATATATGCTAAATTATATATGTTATATATTATATATACAATATAATATATATCATATTGTTACATTATATATTATATAACATATTATAAATTATCACATTTATGTTCATGTCAATTTTACTTCCACTATTACCGATTTTTTTGTTGTTTCTTTAATGCACTTTTTATCCTTATTGCTCATTCCCTCTTTTGATGTCTCACTTTTATAAAATGTCATGTGGGTTCATCTCAGGGAGACAAGGAGACAACTCAACTTCATGCTTTGCCGTCTGTGAACCAACTGAATACAGCTGCACAGTGACCAAACAGAAGGAGTGACGGGATCGGTCATGGATTAAGGATGTGCACCTGTTATTTACATCGTTATTTAGGAACTGACGAGCTAGCAGGGAAGTTTGTACTTTATGCAATTACTCACAAGTAATACACCATGGTAACTAAAAATTGAACCATATTGTTGGGGGGCTGGAGTTATTTAATTAAAACATGGTAAGTGAAATTGGTACCTATTGGAACTGTGCAAAGCAAAGACTGCCAGAGTTCCAATATTGAAAAAATAAACTTTATTATAAAATATCCCTGTTCTGTTTTTTTTTTTTAATCATGGGCAGACCTAAAGACTAAAGATAGACTACTGAAGAAGACACACTGCTGGTTGAGTTCAGTTGATTTATGGCCCTGGAGACCTCATGGAGCATTTCATAATGCTATTTTGTTCTGACTTCCTGTGAATAGGTACATCTGGAGACATATGTATTTATGGAAAATGCTAAACATTCTTTCTTCCCTACCGTATGTCTAAGTAGGTCATGTTGGCAATATTTTGAGTAGTCATTACATTCCAGCCAATGTATTTCCAAGAACACGTTGAAAGTAGCTGTAGGTTGCCCATGGGCGGTAACGTGAGTGTCTCCTACCTCAAAGTCCTTTAAATACGTTTGTTCTCTAGGAAACTACACCATCATAGATCAAGGCAGAGAACTGTAAAGTCAACTTAAAAAAAAAAATTTTTAAGCCATCTGATTTCCTTAACAGATGCAAAATGGTTAACATTCAACAATTTAAAATTACGATTTTTACAACAGGAAACTAGCAACATAGCAGAAGAAAGAAAATTTCTTAATAAAATTAGCACCTATACAAACATCATTCCTAATGATTGTCTTAATCCATTCAGGCTGCCACAATAAGCTACCATAGTCTGGTCCACTTATAAGCAACAGAAGTTTATTTCTCGCTGTTCTTGAGGCTAGTAAATCCAAGATCAAGGCACCCACAGATTGGTTTCTGATGAGGGCTTGCGTCCTGGTTCATAGATGGCCATCTTCTACTTGTTTTCCCATACTGAGAGGAAAGAGAAACCTCTCTGGGTCTCTTTCATGCAGTCACTAGTATCATTTATGAGAGTTCTGCCCTTGCGACCTAATTACCTGTCAAGTCCTCACCTCCTACAACCATCACCTTGGGGTTAGGATTTCAATACCTGAATTTTGGAGGGACATACATATTCAGTCTATGGCAATTATGAAAATTTAGAAGAATTGCTGTCAAAGCTAGCAATAAAACAAGCATGCCCATCACTGTTATTTTGCAACACTATTCAGAAGCTTCCAGCCAATAAATTAAGGAAAGAAAAGCAAATTAGAGGCCTAAGGACTTTAAAGAAAGCAAATACATCATCATTTGCAGCTGAAAAGATCATCAAGAAGTAAAAGAGTCAACAAATGATTGCAACTAAGGGGAATTTTATGAATGTTCATAGACATAAGATGGGCATTTAAAATGTCCTCGATACTAGAAATAATCAATTAGAAAATGTAAAGAGGCATTGATGTGATTCCTAAACCAAAAAAGCTGAAGGTAACCAGATTGAAAGTATTAACACAGATAAGCAGATATGTAAATACTCAGAGCCTAGGTGAGTCATGAATGCAGGGACAGTGAGAATCACAGAGGACAATATCAGCAATGCCTGGGCAAACACCGTCTTGTGACATGGATATGTCAATACTACGAAACCAGTTAGTACCTGAAGCCATTACATTTCCTAATCATATATAACTAAGTCACCTGAGGTCACTCCATTTCTTTAAATTTTATTAAATTTGCTTTGTGCCCTTTGTTTAACAGTCCTTGGGAGTTCAAGGCTGCCTAATGATTTATCAAATTCAATCAATAATAGTTCATAGTCTGAGTCAGAATGTTTGAGCCCATTAGCAAAAAGTCACACCATTTCAGAAAGACAACCTTCTCCAGGGCCCCAATGGTCTCCTTTCCCCAAAAGTTAAGGGCAAGATGTTCATGGATTCCCAATAGATTGCCGGCTGAAAACACTTTGGAGGGAATTTGATCATTTAGGCCATATCCCCTTGCCTAGAAAAAAATGCGCATTCATGAAAATACTGCACATATTTCCAGTGCAATATTATCTCACAGACCTCCTGAACTCCATCCAGGAGACTCCAGAGTAAGCACCCTGCAGTATATGACACATCTGTTCATAGATGCATCACGTGCTCATCATAGTGGTTCAAAATAAAAAAGCCCTTCCCACAGTCTGCCTGGAAGGGTATCTCACTTGGTTCTTATCCAACTGTGTGACCTTAGTTATGTCACTTAACCCATTTGGGCCGCAGTTTTATTATTTGCAGAGGGGACCATGATAGTTCCTACCTCCCAGGGTAATGATGCAGATCAAGTAAGATAAAAGAGGGAAAGCTGTTGGTATAGTGCCTGCCACACAACAAATGACCAATGCATTTAAATTATTATCATTTTGTTATTAACTATTCCTATGGCTGCCTTGTCTTTTGATTTCTTTTGTTGAAGCTTTTTAAGATAAATGCACTTGATGATCTATACCAAAGTCTTCCAATCTTTGCACTATTGACATTTGGGGCTAGATATTTCTTTGTTGTGGGTGGCTGTCCTGGGCTTTTGAAAAATGTCAGTGGCATCCCTGGCCTCTCCCCACCAGATTCCAGAAGCATCTTCCATAGTTGTACAACCAAAAATGTCTTCAGACATTTATGAATGCCCCTTGGTGGGCAAAATCATCCCTCCCTGACTGAGAATCAGTGTTCTTTACTGATTATATGAATATTGAGAGGTTTTTTTTTTTTTACTGGCAGAGAAAAAGTAATCATAATATTTAACATGTGACCATCATTGATGAAAACTCAGTGAGGCCAAGAATTTTATACTCAAAATGAAAAAAGAACAAAGGACTCAGAGTGAGGAAAAGTAAGCTATAGTATAACTGAGGGTGGAGAATTGTAAGACTTAGTAAATGCATATGGGAAAAAGGTCTTAATATGAAACATAGGGGCTGTGAAAGAGCCAGAGGGAAAAAGAAATTCTGGTACTGGAAGATTTCATTTAAATAAATAAATTGGAAACTCAGGGAGAAAATGGCTTAGAGAACAAGCAGCATAAATAACCCTTGGAAAGAGTCAATAGAGACCGGGTATGAAAAACAGAGAGGGGCCAGGCGGGGTGTACTCACACCTGTAACCCCAGCACTTTGAGAGGTAGAGGCAGGAGGATTGCCTGAGCTCAGAGGTTCGAGACCAGCCTAGGCAACTCGGTGAGACCTTGTCTCTACAATAAATCAAGAAAAATTAGCTGGGTGTGGTGGCATGCACCTGTAGTTCCAGCTACTTAGAAGGCTGAGGTGGAAGAATCACCTGAGCCCAGCAGGTTGAGGCTGCAGTGGTCATGAGTGTGCCACTGCATTCCAGCCTGGGCAAGAAAGTGAAACTTCAACTCAAGAAGAAAAGAAAAGAAAAACAGAGAGGAAATGAAGGCCATTAATGGTCCTATGGATTCCATGACAGGTCAACAGCACTGATTCAAGAGAAGGCTACTGGAAAGAATAATTTAATGTGGAATTAAAGGGGAGAGTCAGGGGATAAAAAAAAAAGAGGTTTAGAAACCTTGGATTAGGACCAAGGCTGATGCTGGGTACAGACCCAAGTATCAAACTTCTAAGAGACTACTTATTCCTGCAACAAATAAAATCAATACTTTGCACATATGTAGTCCATATACTGTAGTAAAGTTCTTTCACATTATTAGTAAATAAGTTTGTCAGAGCTGAAAGTCTTCCTGAAAAAGAGAAAAGAAGGAAGGGAGGGAGGGACTGAGGGAGGGACGGGGGGAAGGAAGGTCAGAGAAATTAAAAATCAGCCCTGATCATAAAGCGCAGAGTCTGTGGATGAGACTTGTTACCATTCCCGTGGGTGGCAGTAGCAACTTGGCCTCTGGGTTGATGTTGGTAAGAGGAGTTTACTGAGCACTTTTGAGCACTTTCCGTATGTCAGGCTAAATTATTCACCTGTCTTACTTTTCTCATCTCACAACAGTCTGAGGTACGACAATTATGATCCTCATTTTACAGATGAGGAAACCAAGGGTTTGCAAGGTTAAATTCTTGCTCCAAGGCTTCACAGTTTCTAAGTAAAAACTTAAAGCCCAGCAGTCAATCTCGAAGACTCCCTCTCTCAGCTTCTGTGCGGCACTCTCTTGAGGTTTCCACTACATGGGGGGGAACTTGGGGTCCCGAATTTGCTGTGTCCCAGTGTGCTCAAGCCAGAGATAAACAGATTAAGAACACTTGAATAATGTGGCTCTACTCTGTCTAGCACCTATTTTTGTTGCATTAATATGTCACTTTGCAATTGAATTGTGTTCTTAAGATGTTAGTTGTAGCACTGAGGGTTATAGAAGGTGGAAAGAAAGGGGGAGAAATAATCCAAGTGGAGGAAAGTGTTATGGTTTTCTGTATCATCAGTTTAACTTGCAATAATTTAAACCAATATATAAAAGAATATTTATTAAATAACTACTATGTGCTGTGCTGCACGGTATGCCAGGTATTCCCATGTAAATTATTTGACTTACATTGGCATATTTTTTTAAATGGGAGATTGACATCATTGTTCTCATTGTTCACAGAGAAAAATCAAGGAAACTCAAGCATCAAGAGAAGAAGCTGATATTCAGACTGAACTAGATCTTACCCCCAAGTCTAAGGAATTTTCTATCAGATTGAAACAAGCACATTGAAACCAAGAATCCTATGCTCTGACATCTTTTCCTTGTCTCCAAATTTTTTTTGCCATGTGTGACCAATTAGCACAGTTGGCTAGAACATGGTACTAATGAGGCCAAGGTCAAGGGTTCAATTCCCTTATGGGCTGAAACTGCATGCTTTCTTCCCACAGTCACAGACTGTGGCCCATACCACAGCTGGGCCTCTCCCAGGAGCTTCATGTTGGTCATAAGCACAGTCAGGATTGTCTTGGTACATCACAGTAACCCCATCTGCACTATTGAAACAACTCAAAACACATGCCATGCTGATGGAATGCCTATAGACATAAATAAAAACCAACATTGTTATTAGTTGAATAAATTAACAATTTTAGCTAACACTCCATAAATTTTAAATGTAGTCTTTATGGCTCAAAGGAGCTGTGACTTTATTTTTAAAAACTCATGCATATCGAGATGCTAAAAATTCAAAATGTTGAATGACATGTGCAGTAATACCTCAATTACTTAAACTCATATGGAAATTAGTTATTTTGTATATGTAAATTATGTTCAGATAATTGAAGTATTTTATTAGTGCCAAGTTCGTCTCACATTAGAAATTTTCATAAAAATTGTTTGTAAATAAAATTTAACCGTTTCTGCCATCTCAAATAGGAGAGATGGAATATAATTTCTCCTAGATATCTGTTACTTATTTAAAAAGTATAATTTAAACAAAGTGATTTAAAAACAAAATAGAATACAGATATGAACAAAGATATACAAAGCAGGAAAGTCAATGTTAACAGCAGACAAGGTAGAATTTAAAGTAGTAAGATGAAGAAGAACAAAATGGTAAAAGACATATTTCCCAAAGAAAATACTATATTCGTAAACCTATTTGTACCAAATAACATAACATCTTCACTGAGTGCTAGATTTTTTGGCTTTCTTGCTATTCCCTAAATAATCCAAAGTCATTCCTGATTCAGGGTCTTTGTGGTTACAGCTTCCTCTGTCTGAAACTCACTTCCTCCAAGTTTGCTTTATTTTTAAAAAATTTTTAAACGTTATTTATTTATTTATTGTTTCTCTGCCCAATATCATCCTTCTAGTGAGGATTAGCCATGCTTTTCTGTAATCTTAGAACCTAAGATTTGGAGTTGTTCGATAACTGATCCCCTGCACGCAACAGGTCTTACTGCCATGGGAAGAAATGAAGACATGCAGGACCCTGAATCCACCTACTCTATATTTCATTGAGTTTACCAACTTCACAATCTTCTAACAAATGTACTCTTCATTACCACCCAAGACTCAAAACCCCATTAAAAAAAATAATTCCAAAGGCTCCTTCTCGACTTCTTTCCTCAAAAGCAAATTCTAATCTAGACCATTAAGTTCTTAACCATTATAAGGGAGAGAAAAATAACAGAAAAATGTTTGCAATGAAAAAAATACTATTTCTTTTTGTATTAGTTTCCTGTGGTTGTTGTAACAATTTACCACAAACTTGGTGACCTAAGCTAACCTAAATTTATTCTTTCACAATTCTGAAAGCCAAAAGGCTACCCACGAAGTTGCTGGCAAAACCATGCACCGAGACTCTAGGTGAGAATATGTTCTTCACCTCTCCCAGCTTCTGGCAGTTCCATAGTTTGTGGCCAGATAATAACTTCAATCTCTGCCTTCATCTTCACTTTGCCTTCCTGTGTGTTGATTGCCCAATACCCCTCTCTTACAAGGACACTTGCAATGGTATTTAGGGCATACCTGGGTAATCCAGAATTATCTCCCCTTCTTCAGATTCTTAATCACATCTACAAAGACTCTTTTTCCAAATAAGATAACATCTATAGGTTCTCGATATTAGAATCTGATATTTTGGGGGCTACCGTCTTAGTCTGCTCAGGCTGCCATAACAAAGAACCACAGACTGTGTGACTTAAACATCAAAAATGTATTTTCTGGAGGCTGGAAAGTCCAACACCAACTTCCAGCAGGGTTCAGGTTCTGATAAGGGTTCTCCTCCTGGCTTGTAGGTGGTCATCTTGCTCTGTCCTCACACAGTAGAAAGAGCAAGCTCTTAGGCTGGGTACAGTGGCTCAAGCCTGTAATCCCAGCACTTTGGGAGGCCAAGGTGAGAGGATTGCCTGAGTCCAGGGGTTCAAGATCAGGGGCAACTTAGTGAGCCCTTGTCTCTACAATAAATAAAAGAATTCGCCAGGCATGGTGGCACACACCTATAGTTCCAGCTACTTGGAAAGCTGAGGTGGAAAGATCACCTAAGCTCAGCAAGTTAAGGCTGCAGTGGCTGTGAGCATGCCACTGCACTCCAGCCTGGGCAACAGAGTGAGACTCCAACTCAAAAAGAAGAAAATTAACGAGCGAGCTCTAGAGTCTTATTCTCTCTCTCTCTCTCTCTCTCTCTCTCTCTCTCTCTCTCTCTCTCTCTCTCTTTTTGAAAGCAGGATCTATTCAGAGAATAGAAAATCTCCCACAGTGGGAGGGAATCCAAAGGGGTTGCCTTGTCTTCTTTTTAATCATTCCCTTTTTCCATGGGCACCAGCCTTATCAGATTAGGAACCCCCACTTCTGGCCTCACTTGACCTCTCTCACCCCCTGCATAAAGCAAGGAGAGTTTATGGTAAGGTTGGCTCAGGACATACTGAGTTTGAAGATGTCACTGAGGTATTCCAGAGCTGAGGTCAAGGTGCTTTAACATGACTCCAACACTCAAAGTAGCTCACAGGAAAGGTCTAGTCTAGAGATAGAAACGCGTGAGTCATCTGAATGATCCTAGTATGCTGCAACTGGAGCTCAAACAATTTTGGAACCCTAATTAAGAACAATAACACAAGAACATGAAATGAGGTAGAGAAGTGTATATTTATTTGGAATGAAAATAAAAAGTCACAACAAACTGCAATTTTTTAAAAAACAAAATACCACTAGTATTATAAGATTCAGAGAAATATGAAAGTTCTTATTAATTGTCTGATACACCTTCATAACAGATCGCTTTTTCACATTTTATACTATCTACAATTTGATAATCTTTTCTTTTAACAATGAGTTATTCATATTTTCCATAAAGAATAGTAATGCAATTCAAACTTTTCTCTAGCATAGTTAAAATTGGTTTCATATTACTGATAATTAATATACATAAAACATGTAACTTCATAGACAGATATACTTGCCTTCATACTCCTGATACGAGTTCATGCCCTACAATTCAGGAATTCCAATAAATTTCATTTGACTTCTTTTTTAAAGAAAAATGCATGGTGCTTTTATCACTGCATACACTGTAATATCAAGTATATTTCAGCTAAGAGAGAAATTCTGTTTTGCCATAGCTTCAATGAGAAATTCATCCACTGGTTCAATTTGCAATTTGATGGTTAGAAAAATTTTCCAGTCTAGCTTCTGGCTTCATATATTTTAAACCTTGTGTCTCCTCCACTACCCTCTTACACTGAGTGCTAAAGACACAGAGCCCTACAGATCCTCTGACCTTCAACTTTGGGCCTCTGCCTACTGGGAGAGATGGCAAAGTGGACATCTGGAATATTCTGAAAGCCATTCCTCTCCTAGTACAATGAATAGTAACGTTACTGCACATAAAGTCATCTAAAACCACATATGTGTATTCTATTAAACACAAACTAAAAGAATTCTTAGGTCTTTCCTTTAGCCTTGTCCAAAATCTGCCCATAGCCATCTATATTTGCAAGTTGGATGAGAACACATGACCCTGTGACTATATTGCTTATGATCCCACTTAGAAGGGCTGGTGCAACCGAGTGAGAGACTCAAGAGCTTTATGTGCATCACAGAAAATTAATCTCTCATTCTGGGTTTGCATGAGATACTTTTAGAGTGAGGCTTCTCTACTTTGGTACTATTGGCATTTGGGACTGGATGATTTTTGGCTGTGGGGGCTGTCCTGTGCATTGTAGGAAGTTTACAGCATCCTTGGCCTCTCCCCACTAGATATCAGTAGCATCCTACCCCCACATCAGCCAAAGTTCTTCAACATCGCCACATGTTCCCTGAAGGGCAATATCACCCCTGTTGAAAACCACTATTCTGGAAATAGAGTTGAGAGAAAAACTAATACATTAATTTAGGGACTGTTTATTGAGTGCCTACTATGTTTAAAGCCCCATAGACAATATCTATACACAAGGCCAGAGTGCAGTTGGGACAGAACAAGGTAAATAGTGAGTTTCAGCAGAATGCAGTAAATACCATAACAAAGCCATCAAAGACACTGTGAGAATCCAAAACAAACTTTTTTCCTACTCCACAAGGCTTTTAAGGGATCAAGACAATGAGGATTGTAAAAGATGAGATTACTGCTTCTATTCCACCAAAACATTTCCTTATGTTGGTGCAATACCAGGTGATAAGAGGGACTTGCAGGGAACACTTTAATTTGTCATTATTAGTCACTAATTACAACAATTGGCCAAGAATGACATAAAGTGTGTTAATTATGATGAAGTGGAAGAGTCCATCTCCTTTTCCTTTTATTCTGGCATTTATGTCCCAACACCATGCCAGCCACATTTACATTTGAAGTCAACAAATGCATATGTTGATTCATTTCTGGGAGAGATGGACAATTTTATTCATAGAAAATTGGCTGCAATAGCTGGGCGTGGTGGCTCATGACTATAATTCCAGCACTTTGGGAGCCAGAGGCAAGAGGATTGCCTGAGCCTAGGAGTTCAAGACCAGCCTGGGCAACATAGCAAGATCTCATCTCTATAATACATCAAAAAATTACCTGGACATGGTGGCACATGCCTGTGGTTCCAGCTACTTGGAAGGCTGAAGTGAAAGGATTGCCTGAGCCCAGCAAGTCGAAGATGTGGTGGCTGTGAGCATGCCACTGCACTCCAGCCCAAGTGACAGAGTGAGACTACAACTCAAAAAAAAAAAAGATTAGCCACAAGGGTTTATCCCAGCTAAATGAATCAGGGAAGAGAGAGGTTAAATCAGTAAGAATTTAGCTTATAAACAGCATAAATTAAAAAAAAATACCCACCTAATTTGACATAAATCATTCCTCTAGAACTCTTGAGATAACCCTGGTATTGTCCTCACCCTATTGTGTTTCCCTCCACAATCAATTATTAAGCCAATTGACAACAAAATAAAAGAATTCGAGGGTACATTGAAAATCAGGACCTATTTCACTCAGAGTGTCGTCTCAACTATCAAATGTATTTGTGCATGGAAAGCCTTGGAACAGACAATATGTCCCTTTGCTGAGCTGTTTGCGTTTCTGTAAAATTAGTAATTGGAGAGGGAATGCCACTAATTCCCATTTCTCCATTTGAAAGCTACTGCGGGGTCCTTTATCAAGTTGAACACTATGTAACTGTGCTCGGCAGAAATGAATTAACCCATTAGCTTTCCTTTGATTGCATTTAATCACAGGAGCTCCTTAAAAGCATTTTCCCTTAATCTTCTTCTTTATCATCACTCTTTATTTTGCTGATCTTACCTTAATTTGGCCATTCAGAATTTCTTCTAGAGAGTGCTCTGTGGCCCTCACATGGATTACCTGATCAATTATTACAATAATTTCCACTTATATAGTGCTTGGTCATTAACACCTCATTTTGAAATAGGCAAGGAGTGGCTAACACTGTAGTTTTAAAGCAGTGATTCTTCTAAATGTATTAGACAAATAACATATGCTAGGACACTGAGCCCATGATTCCAGGCCATTACGGTAAAGTTAAATTTATTTAAATTTTAAAAAATCAGAAAATAACGATGCAGGTGTCTCATAGATACAGCAAAAATCACAGAAGAGAATATGGAACGAGTGATACTTTAGAGATCCTAGCTAAAAGTATGAGCCTTGGGGCTGAGAGAGGCCTAGACAGATCTGTCACCCTCACCTACAAGGGATCGTATAATCATTGACAAGCTACTGATCTACTGATCTCTAAACCACGGGTTATCATCTTTGAATGGGGTTAATCCCACTCATAGTGTTGTATTGAAGATTAAGCCAAATCATCTGCGTACAGACAGTTCAACCCTGTGCCTGATATATAAACATTTAAGGGTAAGGAAAATAGTTATTACTTTGCCATGCAATAGCACTGTACACACACACACACACACACACACACACACACACACACACACACACAAACTCGCACACATGGATATTTTGTGCATGCCATTTCAACTACACAAAGAGGCCAGTTTTGGAAAACAAACAAATTTACAGTCTTTTTCTACCCATGAATTGACTAGTTACTAACTGGGGAAAATATATGAATCAATTCAGTCAAAAAAAGGGCCACACCGTTAGTTGGTTAGGTAACTGATTCATTGTTTAGATTAATTGGATAATTAGTTACTTAGCATAAGGCTTGTTTCTCTGGGTTCTCTGGTTCTGGATCTAAAAATCTCAGCATTATTGACATTTGGGGCCAGATATTCTTTGCCATGGGGTTGTCCTGTGCCACATAGAATGTCTCGCGGCATCCCTGACCTCTGCTCACTAGTGCCAGTAGCACCTTCCTCCCCCAGTAGTGACAACCAAAAATGTCTTCGGACATTGTCAAGTGTCCCTTGGGACTCTAGTCTCACATGCCAGATGTTTACATTAACAGTGATATAACTCTTCCATCTGCCACTTACTTTAAATCTCACCCCCTACCTTCATTATTTCTGGAGTCCTTACCTGAATTTAATGACTAAACTGAGTATGGCGTTTTAATCCTTACTAATCATTTTTAAAAACAGAATTGCCAATTGTCCTTCATCTTAATTGTCATTCTAAAATTACGACCTCAATTTCAAAGTATTTGGTGGGGGAGGGGTACTAATTATACCAGAAATTGCAAAAGTGCAAATTAGTTTTGGCCGTCAAGTAGCTTATACTCTGGTTCGAGAAACTGAAAGTGTGAGATTTTATATAAGTGTGAACACGTGGAGAATCTAATTCTCTGAAGTGTGTGTGTGTTGTGTGTGTAGAGGAGGTTATGGTGAATTCTAGAAGTGTCCACAAAGGCATTCATAGTAGAAAACAGCCTACAGTTTAGGGACAGCATGTAGTTGGGGTGGGGCCAGGTACAGAGCTTGAGGAGTGTTAAGCAAGGGACATAGCAGAAAATAGAGAGCAGCAGGGTGTTGAGGGTATTAGGAACTTTATGGTGAGAAAACCTGCAGTAGGACTTTCACAGTTGCTCGAGGTTTGCAGTCATATTTATGTTCTGTTTTGTTTTGACTTGATCTATGAGTGGTGATCAGGACCTCAAGTCCTCCCTGTGATATCGAGGACACACCAGAATCTAGAATTCTTTTTTTTATTATAAAGATGTAGGGTACAATTCAGGGTTAGGTATACAAACATTGACTATGCAGGTACCCTTGTTGATGAATTATGCCCCTCCCTCCCCTAGTAGTTTCCCTCAACTGCCAATCCCATCTCTCTCCCCTGACAGTTTCCCACTACTGCCAATTGCTTTCTTATAGTATTATAATTGTTCAAGGTCCACTTATGAGTGAGAACATATGATACTCTGTTCTTTGTTTCTGTGATAGATTACTGAGTATGATCGACTCTAAATCAGAATCTAGAATTCTAAGATTGATAACAGTAGAAATCTGTGGTAGATTTACCACAAAGCTAATGACACTTAAGTTTTAGAACCCGTCACCTGCACAGGCCCCTTCCCTGTCCTTGACTCTGTGTATATGAAAATTAATGTTCTTTTCCTAAAGAGGAATCCTCAAATGAATGTTTCAGTACCCATAAAATCTGATTCTTCCCTTAATGGAGACCTGATCTCTTCCACACTTCTCTGTGTCCTCAGCACTTCCTGCAGAGCCTGAAATACAATAGACACATAATTGTGTTTGCTGAGTGACTGAGTGACTGAACAAATGAATGAACAAACACAATAGTGATTTAAACATTTCAGAGAAGCATGGGAGGCCATAATGGACAGGAGGCTATGATTTATAATCTACTGATTTAGACAGACAGCAAAAGATACTGGAGTTTTAAAGAGAGAGAGAGAGAGAGAGAGAGAGAGAGAGAGAGAGATCATTCCAGATGTGAGAAAGAGAAAGACATTACAAGCCAATCATAGACTCATGGAGCTAAATAACAATATCACAATGAGCCACAGTAGAGACACAATTGCTGACTGACTCAGAGCTTGTATTCTGAACCCAAAATCTAGCTCAACTGCTCACCAGATAGAAACCACCCAGTCACTCTCTCCAAAATGAGGGCAAAAATAGTACCTACTGGTGAGGATTAGAGATATGTCACCTGCAAAGCACGCAATGCGCAGCCCAGCATGGGTAAGCACTCAATACATGTTAGCTGATATTGTTACTGGGTAGTGTCTCTGTGCCACTCAATGTGCCAAGTGCTTTCTAAGCCTTAGAAAGAAAAGTGCCCATAAGTAATGAAAAAAAGTGACCATGTCTTGAGTACCATCTTGGTCGATCTGTGTTCAAGGTTCTTCACCGTGCTCTTCATTTAATATTCACTGCAACTCAGTAAGTTAGGTGTTATTATTTCTATTTTCTAACTGTAAACCAGAACTGAGAGAAGTTATATGCAAAGATGTCAAGTGAGATAGCAGAGCTGGACCACAAGATATCGGATGCCAACACTGATATTTCTGCCAATTGGCTCTCTTTGATCCTGCTGGCTAGGAGCTCAGGTTCAGGGGTCAGGTATAAGGGTTCGAATCTTGGCTCAGTCCTGCTTGGACCCTAGCAACTTACTGGACCTTTTAAGTCCCAATTTCCCTTACCTGCAAAACAAAGAGGACAATAGTACTTACATCACAGATTGATAGAAAAGATTAAGTGAGATAATGCATATGAATAACGCGATTTGGTGCCTGGTACATAGTAAGTGTTGAATTGATCTTGATGCTACTATTAGCCAAAGTTATGATCAAGAAGAAAGTTCTATATTTACTCACCTTTAAATCCCAACTTCATGAATGAGATGCCCTCAAGGAGTGCCCTAGAAAAAATTTATAAATTTCAGATTCAAATTGGGCCCACTCAATTAACTGAAAAAGTCTGGTTCTGTCACATATTAGTATGACCATGACTGATTGACAGGAACATGCTGGTGAGAAAACTGGTTCAGGATCAGGAGAGAAGTGACTACCATCAAGATTGGAAGCAGTTCCTGTGTCACAGAGTCACATGAGCCAAGGTACTTAAGAAGTAAATACAGTCTTGACTTTGGAGGTTCAGGATCATGCTGAGGACATGAGGTTTCCTGGAATAGCAACAGTGACATCTAAGATGAAAGCCAAATCTTTAGTTTTGAAAGTTATTAGTCTTTACATTAAATTCCTAGTCAGTGGCAGGAGGAATATTAGTATTACTTAATTTCATTCAAATTACACCACAAAAAACAATCAAGGTGAATAATTATGAAAGTAAGGTCAACTCAATTTTCTATAATAATGTTTTTTGTTACCAGGCTCATTATAGCTAATTCCTTTCATAATCTTTGCCATCTAACCTCATTTGTTTCATTTATAAGTGGCAAAAAATGCACATCATAAAACAGCAATGAAATCAAGACAGCAGCATGTCACTTTGGTGATCTCTGGAAAAAGTAATTATTGTCTCTAGTTAACCTTTTAGGGAGAAATTCGTCTGCATCTTCCCAATGTAGGTGTTACATGTGTCAAAGTAAAATTTTCCTGTTTTTGATTTTTTTAGTCATATGTCCTAGCTTGAGAGGATAAAGGTTTTCCTAAGGCTGAGATTTTATTCTACTATTCTGAATACTTATAAACAAAATGAAAAAGCACTCAAGTAGGTTTTAAATGGGCTTTTAGTGGAACACAAAACACATAGACATATACACTCAATTTTAAACATGCAAAATCATCTTGCTTATATAGTTTTTTTAAAAAAGAAAAACAAAGATTTTTCACGTTCATCACCAAGGCACTCGTATTTGAGATCCTCGGGATTTAATTTGCTGCCATTCCTGCACTTTAAACCTATATTGTTTGGGCTTATGAAGAAGCTCAAAAATGTTACTAACAAAGGCATGCCCCATGTTAGAAACTTCATATCTTAAACATAACAATTTTACTTCCAGAAACGTACAGTAAAGCAGGACGGGCAATATTTGGATGATTGACACCCCATCCATGGGTACTAAAATACTTTGAATATCACCCTTTCACTGATCACTAAAGAAACATTCAAGAACAGACAAACATAGCCCTGTGCTCTTGACCCTACAACAAATTAATTTAACAAATGGACAAAGAAGGGTATGATTACCAATTGTGCTAAGTGCTTTCAAGGCCATGGACAGGATGAAGGAAAAGAGAACAATGGAAGAACGGAGAGGATAGTCGGCACCTCACCTGTGTTCCCCTGGTGCACCCACAATGCCACCTACAGCCTGCCATGCAGTTCTCTCTCACACCAAGAGCGTCCTACTTCCCACCTGCATCTCTCTATGACAAGGCCTTCTCTAATGCAGAGAGTGTCATGTTTCACTCGTGGGAGCAGAGGCTAGAAGTCTCAAATAATTAATACCTACAGGAGCAAAGGATGAGAGTTAGTGGATAACCATTCCGACTTCCCAGCCCCTTGCTAGGATATCTCCAAGGGGGTTTTACACTGTTTCCCAGAGACTCCCCAGCAGGACTGAGTTCCAGTTGACTGCAGTGGTAAGTTTCTTATTCATATCACCTTGCCTCAACTTTCCTCCTCCCTTCTCTACTCTTTTGATTCATGGGATCCCCTCCCAAATAAACTACTTAAGTCTGCCTGTAGGGAACCTACACTAAGATCAGGGCCTACATGAGAAAGTCAAATTTATCCTGGTCTATAAAGGAAGAGAAGGAGCTCACCCTGTGAGCACCTGGGGGGAAAGTATTTAATAGAAGAGGAAGAAACAGCATGGCCAAAGGCCCTGATGGGGGAAGCAGCTGTCATTACACCGGAGAGTCTCAAGGGAGACCAACATGGCAGAAGCCCAGGGAGCGGCACAAGGTAGGCCTGAAACGAAGATGAGAACCAGCTCAAGGCCATACTAAGGAATTGGGGTTATATTGTAAATGTACTTACATTTCACCAGTGAAGAAACTGAAGATTAGAGAGGCTATGGTACAAAGTCAAGTGGCTAGTCACAATTTGAATAAGAATTTAAAAACAGGGCAATTTGAATACAAAACGCACATATTTTTAACCACTCTTCTTCCAAACCTGATATGAAAATAGTTTAAACTTGCACTTACCCCTGATACCTGCCAAGCTGGCTACTCTTTTCTTATGTCATACCTTCCTGACAAAGGTCTCCAGTTTGTCTCACTACCACTATGACAGACAGTGAACTCTGTGTCTTGTATCAGCTGAAAGAGTGAGCACCTGAATTCCTAGCCAATTTCTGGCACATCCTTTTGCAAACATCGAGATATATGGCCTCTGTAAATTTTCAGAGACATATTAACGTTCACCTCCATAATGCCTTAATTGTACAGAAACCATTAGACAAGAATGTTAAGGTGACAAAGGGACCCATGCAAATGGTAAAGAAAGAGAGCAAGAAGCCTAAATTAAAAGGGGTGAAGGGTCCAGGACAGTCTTTCATGGGGAAAAGATTCATGGAGATTTGCTGTCTTAACAAGAATGGACTGCCTCATAAATTATCTCAATATGATGCCAGTAAGTCAAGGGGAACTTTTTTAAAGTGGGAATTTGCAAAAGGTTAAATTAAAATGAAGGCTGAACAATTATTTTTGTCCTCCTGCCTAGCAGGGCTTCTGCTAATGTTTGTGTACAGAAGTGATAACGGCGGGGTACTTCAAAGCCTTTTCAGGGAAAATCATATCATTGGTGAGAAAGGATTTGATTTTGTAAAAAGCTTACATTGTAAGTGATATTGAAAATAAAGAGACAAGATTGCATGAGCTAAGTGCTTTATTTTTGTTAGTGCTCGTGGGGTTCCACAGATCCTCATTGTGCCCATAATTGGGGTTTTAAAAGTGGCAATAGAAAGTCCACGGCTTCCTTTGTCTGAGAAGACAGCATTCCTGACCCACCGGTGCAGAGCCATGCACTTTGAATTTTGTTTTTGGGAAAGAAGACATATTCACGCCAAGGGCTCCTGATTGTCTTGGCAAGGCCATAGCATTTGATCAGGGGCCACTTTGAGAGCAACATATCAAGCTTGCTCTCCTGTTTTTCTTGATTTGATCCACTTATGTACTTTGGTTAACTTCACAAAGAAGATGAAGTAGAAAAAATTGGGAAAAAAGGAACCACTTCTACCCTCAATAGACTATAAACATCATATAAATAGAGGGTATATATCCTACTATTTCTTATTCTCAATGCCTGACCCTGGATCCAATGCATATAAAGTTACATTTGCTGAAAATTACACAAAACTCCCATGTACTTCAAAATAAGGAAAGCAATTTTGTCTTCAAATACAAATCTAAAGATGGGGTCACTTTGGGAGTCATTACTTCCCTCCATAACATCACCCAAAAACCCATGCTTTTTCAGCATTTCTTTCTCATAGGTCAGGTCTACAATGTAGCCCTCTTTGAGGTCTGTGGATAGGTATTTGAAGTCTATGAGTTAACTCTCTTTGAGAGCTCCCAATAGTATTTTTTTAAATAAGAAATATTTCTGGAAGCTTCCTGAAGACTTCACCTTTCACTGTCTAAAATTTTGTTTATCTTTATGACTTAAACAAATCAGCAACTAAAGGAATGACACTAAGATAACTGGGTTAGATAATCAAGACCCACCTTTGGGTCTGAAGATGGATAGCCACTAAGAGAGGAAGGAGTCAATGGCTCAAATAAGAAAAAAGAATGGAAATGGGAGTAGATATTGACAATCAACAGACTCTGTTAAAATAACAAAGTTCTGCAAAAGTTTATTGAAGAAAACATTGAATGAACAAATGAATCTTTCTTATGTCATTCATTATTTTCTTCCACAGTGCTGTTGATTTTGATTTGTTTCTAGTGTCTGTTGTTTTGCTTTTCTAGCATTTATTTCTCCTTTTCATAATAGCATCCCTATTTCTCCTTGAAGACCTCACAGACTCTATCATCAGTCCATGAAGATTGATCAGTGCTAATATTCTCTAGACACATAGAGACAAACATCCCAAATATGACTTATCAGTTTCTTCCATCCCTCTTGCCACAGCAATTGAGTCCCATGAAATATTAATCTAATGAGAGTTCATTCAGAAGAACTATCAGGAAGGTTAATGTCTGTTCCCACTAGAATCAGTAGGTGCTGGGCATTTCAATAATGTAACCCAGGACGGTGTTTCTTCATATGTGGTGGAAGACATGAGGGTGAATCCAACATGAAGGAAAGCAAAACCAGGAGGTGAGGAGAGACTAAATCTTGAAGATACAGTTTAGACTCTGGATCATGGCATGCCTGAATGCTTAATTCTGATTTTTTTTGGCCAAATAACCAGTACATTCCTAATTTTCCCTTAAGTTGGTTTGAATTGAATTTCTGTCGCTTGCAACCAAAATATTCCTATTAGTACATTCCTTTGTCCCTGATGTGCCCTGAGTTTCCTAAGAACTGAGACTCTGGCATTGTCATCTTATCATTCCCTATGGCCCCCAGTACCCAGTAGACTATTTCCCAATCTTTTCGTCATATAAAAACACTTTTAATATAAAAAATTAATACCTTTACCCAATTATGATTTCACTTTCAAATATCTGTTGAGTGAGAAAATATATAGCAAAAGACTACTCAGAAACTAGGGATGCTTTTGTTAAGCAATTTTGTATTTTATGACTCACAGAGGCCTCCACCTACATTTTAAAACATCCATATATAATGTGCAAACATATTAACTGTTTAGCCTAGATAAATTTTGGTTTGCATGTTGATTTGTGGTTCCTAAATTTAATAACTGCACAAAGGGATTCACAGACCACAACCTGGAACACCAGAAGAAAGCGAGTGGTAAATAAATGTTAATAGAATGCTATAGAATGAATGAATAAATGAGTGACCCCTTGAAATACACTTTTTAGGACGGGAACAAGATGGCGACAGCATAGGTGGACTTGTGAGATTCTCCTAACGTGAGTTCCCAAAAAGACTCTTACTTTTCTTCCCCCATCCCCCAGCCCACCACCAGCCATGCTGGTCTGAGACCTGGGGACCTTCAGTCCCACGCAGGGCTGGATATTGTGGCCCCTTGCTGCTGCTGTTCCACCGCGTGCATGGGAGTCTAGGTGCCCCAGCTTGGGGTCACATGCTGAGTGCCTCAGCCAGAGCTCCAGAGCGGCCTCTCTACAAAAGTGGAAAGAAACGGATCTGCAAAAACTGCTTCAGCCATTCTCCAGGCAGAGACTTCCATTGCCCTGCCCACCTATCAATAAACCCTACCTCAGTTCCTAAGGTAACGTCACGAAACAGAAGACAAAGCCCCACTCCACGCTGAATCAGACAAAAGCAATGCCCAGGCAGCAGACTAAAAAAAAAAAAAAAAAAAAAAAGCCCAAACTGCGAGTAAATCTAGCTGCCTGCAATGAAAAACAAAGGGGAGAGACCAGAGATCAGAGCTGAAGTGACTTTAGTCTGATCGCTTATTTTGACTTATGATTCTATCATTTTGACTGTTTGTTTTGATCACATTTGTAGTTTGCCTTCTGACTTACACTGTTTCTTGATTTTATTGGTTTGTCTTTGTGTGGCTATCAGTATTCTTTAGGGAATCTTTCTTACGTGTCTTTTTTCACTTCTTTCCGGCCTTGTGTCTATCTTTCACCTGATAGTTGGTATGTATGTCTGTTTTCCCTCTCACTCTTCTCTCTTTCTAACTTCCTATTGACCCCCCCTTCCTCCATTACTTTCCTCTTTTATACCCCCCTTCTTAATCTAGGGACCAAGACTACATACTGCTGAACGGACAGATTGTAAGGAAGAGGGAAATAGGTCCCAGTGTGCTCATACACCTGTTCGTGGATGCTAGAATCAGCATATACATTCTGAACCACAGCTTCCCTCTCAATTAAACCTCAAAATTGCAAAAAGTACAGATAGCAGCCTACATTCCAACCTCAAAAGTGAACACAGCCAGAAGACCCTCATAAGGAAGAACAGGATATTGCAGAAGAGAAATAAAAGCAACCCCACCTTCCTTCAAAAACAGAATTAAAGAAGGGGAGGGAAAGGGGGAGAGAGAGAAAAATCTACACAAATGAAGAAAAACGAAAAGAAGAGTATGGGTCTCTCCCAGACCCCTGGGAGGGCAGACACTGAGAAAACTGACTTTGGCATGCAAACAATGAAGAGCGCTCAGAATGAAGGGTCTCAAACTACAAACCTAGATATCAAGACATTAATGGAGAGATTAAAAAGAATTGAGGAAACACAAGAAGAAACTTGGAAGGAGTTGATATCTGAGATAACAGTAATAAAGAATACTGTGAATGAAATAAATAACAAATTGATAAGTATGGAAAGCAGAATTACCCAAGCAGAAGAAAGAATCTCAGAGCTTGAGGACCAAAATATAGAACTAACCCAAACTCTTAAAAACACAGAAAATAAGCTCAAAAAGACAGAACAAAACCTTCAAGAGATGAACGATTACTTCAAGAGACCGAACCTAAGAGTAATTGGCATTCCTGAGTCAGAAAGAGAGACAGAGACCACACTGGAACAAACTTTCCATGAGATCATTCAATAAAACTTCCCTTATCTAATCAGTGATGCAAAAATTCAAACACAAGAGATTCAGAGAACCCCTGCAAGACAACAAATGAGAAGACCAACTCCTAAACACATAATAATTCAACTAAACAAAGGAGGCATAAAAGAAAAAATCCTAAAGGCAGCAAGAGAAAAAGGCCAGATCACCTACCATGGAAGACCAATCAGAATAGCAGCAGATTTATCTACAGAAACCCTGCAGGCTAGGAGAGCTTGGAGCCCTATCTTCAAAGTCCTAAAAGATAAACAATTTCAACCAAGAATAACCTACCTGGCCAAGCTAAGCTTCATCAGCGAGGGAGAATTAAAATCTTTCCCGGATATCCAACCCTAAGAACTTATGTTGCCACCAAACCACCTCTACATGAAACACTTAAGAAAGTACTAAACACAGAAAAAAAGGAAAAAAGAACAACGTTCTTCACAAGAATACAGGGAAAAGAATAAAATATACATGAACCAACCCCAAAACCAAAAGAAAGACAAAAAAAACCAAGTGGAAGAACAGCAACTCTATAAGAACTCTATGATAGGGATGAACTCTCAAATTTCAATAATTAGCCTGAATGTGAATGGACTAAACGCACCACTGAAAAGACATAGAATGGCAAAATGTATAAATATCACCAGGCAACAATATACTGGCTTCAAGAGACCCATCTCACTAGAAAGGACATATACTGACTCAAAGTAAGAGGATGGGAAACAAATTTTCAGGCAAATGGAACACAAAAGAAAGGATGAGTCACGCCCCTCATTAAAGACAAAATATCATTTAAGCTATCAAAAATTTAAAAAGATACAGAGGGCCACTACATAATGATAAAAGGTTCACTCCATCAACAAGAAATATCTATCCTAAACATTTATGCACAAAACATAGGTGCACCAACTTTCATAAAGCAACTTCTAGGAAAACTAAAGAAAGATATTGACTCTAACACCATCATAACTGGGGACTTTAATACCCCACTCACAACCCTAGACAGATCATCAGGACAAAAAATCAGCAAGGAGATCTGGAACCTCAATGTGACTCTGGACCAAATGGACTTAATTGATACCTACAGAACACTCCATCCAAAAGACCACTGAATACACATTCTATTCATCACCGCACGGAACGTATTCTAAGATCGACCACATAATTGGCCATAAATCAAGCATAAGTAAACTTAAAAGGACCAAAATTCTACCATGCCCCTCTCAGACCACAGTGGAATAAAAATAAACATCGACACCAACAAGGTCACCCCAAAACCCACAAAGACATGAACACTAAACAGCATGATGCTAAACAACTCCTGGGTCAATGATGACATCAAAACAGAGATCAAAAGATACCTGGAAACAAGTGAAAATGAAGAAACATCTTACCAAAATCTCTGGGATGTCTTAAAAGCTGTAGTAAGAGGGGAATTTATATTGCTACAAACACACATGAAGAAAATGGAAGGAACACAAATTAACAGCCTAACAAGCCACCTAAGGAAGCTGGAAAAGCAAGACCACAAAAACCCTAATTTCAGCAGAAGAATCCAGATCACCAAAATAAAAGTCCAAATCTAGGACATAGAAGACAAAAAGATAATAAAAAAAATCAATGAAACAAAAATCTGGTTCTTCAAAAGGATAAACAAGATCGATGGTCCCCTAGCTAGACTGACCAAGAAAAAATGAGAAAAAACCCAAATAAGCACAATCAGAAACACAAAAGATGAAGTCACATCTGACCCTGAAGAAATACAAAAGATCATTAGAGACTACTACGTACACTTGTATGGAAACAAACTTGAAAACCTTAAGGAAATGGAGGACTTTCTAACATCACACAACCTACCTAGGTTGAAACAAGAAGAAATTGACACCCTAAATAGACCAATAACAATCAAGGAAATCAACTACATAATAAGAAAACTTCCTACCAAAAAAAGCCCTGGTCCAGATGACTTTCCAGCAGAATTCTACAAGATATTAAAGGAGGACCTGATACCAATCCTACTGAAGGTATTCCAGCTGATTGAAAAAGATGGAACTCTTCCCAAATCATTTTATGAAGCCAACATCACATTGATACCCAAGCCAGGTAAAGATCCAACAAAGAAAGAGAACTACAGGCCAATATCTTTGATGAACATAGATGCTAAAATTCTCAACAAGATCCTAGCAAACCAGATTCAACAATACATCTCAAAAATCATCCATCATGACCAAGTAGGCTTCACTCCTGGGATGCAAGCCTGGTTCAACATTCACAAAACCATAAATGTAATTAAATACATCAACAGATGTCAAAACAAAAGCCACATGATTATATCACTAATGCAGAAAAAGCTTTTGATAAAATCCAGCACCCCTTCTTGATAAAAACCCTTGAACATCTAGGCATACAGGGAACATACCTCAAAATAGTGAAAGCCATCTATGAGAAACCCACAGCCAGCATACTCCTAAATGGACAAAAATTGGAACCATTTATCCTGAAAACTGGAACAAGACAAGGATACCCACTCTCACCCCTCCTGTTCAACATAGTATTGTAAGTCCTGGCTTGAGCAAACAGAGTAGAGGAGACAATAAGGGGTATCCAAATAGGAAAAGAGGAAGTCAAGTTAACTCTCTTTGCAGATGATATGATTGTGTACCTTGAAAACCCAAGAGAATCTGTCAAAAACCTCCTTACACTGATAAAGACCTTTGGCAAAGTCTCAGGATACAAAATAAATGTGCAAAGACAATCACATTTCTTTACACCAATAATAAACAAACAGAAGCCCAAATAAAAACCACAATTCCATTCACAATAGCCACAAAAAGAATGAAATACCTTGGCATCTTCCTAACCTGAGACGTGAAAGACCTTTACAATGAAAACTACAAAACACTGCTCAAAGAAATCAAAGCTGACACGAGCAAGTGGAAAAATATCCCATGCTCATGGATCGGAAGAATCAACATTGTGAAGATGTCCATCTTACCTAAGGCAATCTACAAATTCAATGCAATACTCATCAAATTACCAGCAACATTCTTCTCAGACCTAGAAAAAAACAACACAGGAATTCATATGGAAACACAAACGTCCAAGAATAGCCAGAACAATCCTCAGCAAAAAAAAAACAAAGCAGGTGGTATCATATTACCAGACTTAAAACTTTACTATAATGCTACAATCATCAAAACAGCTTGGTACTGATATAGGAACAGGCATATAGATCAATGGAATAGAATTGAGATTCCAGAAGCAAAATCTCAATTTCTCAACCAACTCATCTTTGACAAAGCCTCCACCACCTACCACTGGGAGAGGAGAACCTGTTTAGTAAATGGTGCTGAGAAAACTGGTTAACCAGATGCAGAAGATTGAAACAGGACCCCTATCTATCCCCATGCACAAAGGTTAACTCCAAATGGATCAGAGACCTAAATGTAAAACCTCAAACCATAAGAACCTTAGAAAATGAAGGAAAAACCCTCATGGAAATCGGAACTGGCATCCAATTCCTGAACAAAACCCAAAACCCGCAGCTCATAAGAGAGAAGATAGACAAGTGGGACCTTATTAAACTGAAAAGCTTCTGCAAAGCCAAAGAAACCATCAAGAGAGCAGGGAGACAGCCTACAGACTTGGAAAAAGTATTTGCCAACACCAGGTCTGATAAAGGCTTAACATCCTGGATCTACAAGGAACTAAAACGTGCTGAAAAGAAAAAAACAAACAACCCCATTATAAAATGGACCAAAGATATGAACAGACACTTCACAAAGGAAGACATCCAAGCAGCCAACAGACACATGTAGAAATGTTCAACCTCACTAATCATCAGGGAGATGCAAATCAAAACCACACTGAGATACCACCTAACTCCAGTCAGAATGGCAATTATCAACAACTCAAAAAATAACAGCTGCTGGAGAGGGTGTGGTGAAAAGGAACACTTCTACATTGTTGGTAGGAGTGTAAACTAGTGCAACCTCTGTGGAAAGCAGTGTGGCGATTCCTAAAAGCTCTAAATATCAACCTCCCATATGACCCCACAATCCCCCTACTGGGAATATATCCTGAAGAACTCAAATCACTCTATAAAAAAGATACCTGTACACATATGTTTATCGCAGCATTGTTCACAATAGCAAGAACCTGGAAGCAACAATGCTGCCTATCAAAAAAGGACTGGATTACAAAAATGTGGTACATATACACAATGGAATACTACACAGTCATAAAAAAGAACAAAATCATGAATTTCACAGCAACCTGGATGGAACTAGAGTCTATAATACTGAGTGACCTCTCACAGAAACAAAGATCCGAGTATCACATGTCTCACTCATATAATGGACTTTGAACATCCAATGTAATCCTATAAGAAAATGACTGACAGTAGTGGGAAACTAAGGGTGGGGGGAGATGGGATTAACGGTAGCAAATATCTGTCTGGGGATGGGGAAAGACCTCTTATCAACAGGGTGCCTGAATGAAACATATTTGTATACCTAACCCTTAACTGTACCCCACAACATCATAATTAAAAATATTGATTATAAAAAAAAGAAATACATTTTTTAAATGACTAACTCATGCAAGAATCATCGTCCAAGGAAGACGCCAAAAACTCACGGTCCACAGATGATTGTTTTAGGAAATTTTGAAATTGAACACTTGTAGGTGGTGTATGCACTCTAATTTCATCATACCAGTCTCTGGTGTCTCCAATGTCATGAAGCACACATTTAAGTCCCTTGCAGTCCTTATAGACACTTAGATTTGTGATTCCCTACTGTGGAAGATATTTGTAGTTTCCTACTTATTATCTACTCTTCTCTTCCTATTTAACTTGAAAGAGCAATGCGGGAAGCCAGAAATATCAGTTCCCAAGGCTCCATTGTAGCTAGCATGGCCATGTGACTTAGTTCTGTCCAATAAAATGTAATCAGAAGTCTGTTGAGTGGGAATTTCCTTTTTGTTCTTTTTTTTTCAGTTGGAATCTCACTCTGTCGCCCAGACTGGAATGCAGTGGCCGCTCCTGGCCACCGCAGCCTCGACCTGCTGGGCTCCGGCGATCCTTCTGCCTCGGCCTTCCAAGTAGCCGGAATTACAGGCATGCACTACCACGCCCGGCTGATTTTTTGATTTATTGTAGAGATGAGGTCTCGCTGCCCAGGTGGATCTCGAACCCACGGGCTCAGGCAATCCACTCACCTCAGCCTCCCAAAGGCGTGGGATTACAGGCTGAGCCACCGAGCCCAGCTGAGTGGGAATTTCTATAAGTGTTCCCTATAAGAAGGGATCAATTCAGCTGACATGCAACTTTTGCTCATTGTCCTTCCCCTTTTTTCCTGCCTGGAAGGTAAACATAATGTCTAGAGGTGGAGCCATCATCTTGCCAAAAGCCTGAAGACAGAAACCATACACCAAGAACAGTGGAAGGAACCCAGGTCCTTGATGGAATCAAGAAACCTTTGTACCAAGCCTGGACTATATATAACTCCAGACTTTTTAAGACAGGAGAAATATATAATCTCTAACTTGTTTTGTTGTCGGATTTTTCTTACCAAGCTATGACAGAGTATCCATTGTAGCATAAAAGGACCCATAGACAATCCATCATGAGTGGGCATGGCTGTGTTCCAATAAAACTTTATTTATAAGAGCATGTAGGCTGGATTTGGCCCAAGGGTCATAGTTCACTCATCTATTTTCTAAATTAGTCTCATGTTTATTAGATGTAGACTTTTTGCTTATACTTCTTTTATATTTCCTCCACATTGCTTGACACAGTACTACAAATCGATAAGAATGAACTAGAGGCAAGGGGGAAAAACCCCTTCTACGTTCCTTCCATTTCATAAAGGTACTAGGATGGGCATAGATAAAAGAAAATAGTTCCTGTACCCTAAAAAAATTAAAATGATCTGTGGCTCAGCCATTCTGTCAAGGATGTTGAATACGTCTTTCCCAGATCCCTTTTGAGGAGGAAGGAATGTATACAAGATCTTGATTAAGGACTAGAGGATGCAAGACTGGTAGACCATCACTTAGGAGAATGTTAAGATTTGTTCAAGGGAAGTGGTTGTAAGTGACAAGACTGTAGGTGCTAAGGACAGGGCCCTGTAAAATACTGCCTTTAACAATTACTACAGTTTGTTTTGAAAGAATGCAACATGATAGATATTCCAGAGTAGCTGAGTCTCTCATAGAGACCTGGAGATAAAGGTTTAGCACATTCACATTGTAAAACTTGTCCATCTGTTTCCTCTTTTCTGCCCTATTCTTCAGGGTTTATTTAGAGTGGATGTTGCCTCTCCTCCCACTCCACTCCATGCCCCTCCCACTGCAGGAAAGAAATTTGGACTCAGGGTAGTTCTCTGATTGGTCCTACCTCCTGTCACAATGATTGGCTCAAGCAAAGCCTGTCAGAGTGAAACTCAAGACCTTTGCTCAGTGTATCTAAAAAATGACTCTCTTTTTCATGTCAATAAGGAAACATGCAGCTCCAGTTCCTAAGACAGCCTTGAAGGAATCCAGACTCAGGATAAAGCCAACCCAAGGAGGAGGACAGAACAAAGGCAATCTCAAGGAAATAGAACTGGAGTTCTAAATTAGCTCAGATTTAAGACGGCTCTACCTCTATTAACTATGTGAGTTAATAAATTCTGTTTGGTTAAGCCAAGAGTCAGCAACTATAGTCCGTGGGTCAAATTCAGCTCACCATGTTTTTGTATGTCCCTAGAGCTAAGAATGGTTTTTATAGATGAATGTTTGCAATAGATATGATGGTCAAGAATATTAACTTTGAACCCCAATTAAGAAAAATGTTACCCTCAAAATAAGATTTTTTTTTTAGAGACAGATATTTGCTATGTCACCCAGGTTGAAGTGCATGGCTATTCACAGGTGTGATTATAGCGCACTATAGCCTTGGACTCCTGGCCTCAAGTGATCCTCTCATCTCAACCTCCTAAGTAACTGAACTACAAGCACATGCCACCATGTCTGGCTTCCTCAAAATAAAAATTCTATTTTTTTCTCACTAGCAGACCTGTATTACACAAATTTGAATTCAATTATTATATTTTGAATTTCATCATTGAAAAATTTGTTTCCTCCTTTGTTTCATAAATGCCCATTTAATATCTTCTCTTTTGTCTCTTGGCTGCTGAATTGTAAAGTATTTATTCTGTCCTTTTACTGAGACAGTTTGCTCACCCTTGTGATAAGCTATTGTATTTCAGTTATCAGCAATATGCCAATGAAACAATGAGAAGTAGTACAATATTGTTTTAAAGCAAGGAATAAAATGTAACCATTTTTGCTTCTTAAGTTTCTGCCATATGAAAACTCAATCAGACCCACCAAATCAACTGCCTGAAAGGGCATCCACTTCAGCTACCCCCTCTTAGATTTTCCTGTCCCTCAACAAGTAAATCCTGTCTTCTTAGATATGGTTTTCTGTCCTTGAGTCATTGATGGAGTATTTTCATGTCATCTCCCATAATTCTATGGGAAAACAACAAAAATTTAACATGGGATGATTTATGCATTATGAAACAATTATTTTATGGTTCTTAGGGACTTTATTCTTTTTCTGTATCTATGCATGTCCAATAATAGTGAGGCATTTATGACATTTTTATTGAAATTAACTAGAACTAAGAGATTTTTTTTCCTCAGAAGATAGCACTTTTTCTCAGAGGAAAAAAAGTGTCAGAAAGTGTGTGTGAGAATCCGTACAATATTAACCTCCATCTTCTGTAAAAGAACCAGCATCTTCCCTGGAGTATCATCACCATTCAGTTTTATTCCCTGTGACTGGACCAGCCGACAGGACCACTAGCTTCCTGGATGACCTTGTGGCCAGAGTCTGGTCATTTGTACCTCACTAGGTACCATGATTTGTTCAAAGATAAGCACATGATGATGTCAGAGCCAATTCGAGATTTGGCTGGAGCTATCTGGAGAGAAATGCTTTCTGTTCTAGTGGACTTGAACCTGGGACCATGTACGAATCTGGAAAGATAGCCTGCCTGAGAAAAAAGTCAACACAGAGGAAATCAGAGCAGGGAAGTGGAAGGAGAGAAATCAAGCACTGGTAACATCATTTAAAGAAATAGATTCAATCGTGCCTGAAGCTAGAGCTATTAGGCTGGACTGTTCAATTACATGAACCAATAAATTCTTTTTCTGCTTGAGCCAGTTTAAGTTGGAGCTTCTGTCACTTACAATGGAAATATACAATCACTATCTAATGTTGTGACTGTCTTAGATTGGGTTCTTCCAAAAGCAAGCCCTAAGACAAAGATCTGAGTGCAAGTCATTTATTTGGGAGGTACGCCCGGGAAGTGCTGATAGTGGGACAAGAAATTAAGACAGCAAGGGAAAACGAGCCTTAACAGTGTGTGATCAAGCATGCTAACACTGAGGACAACCAGGGCTCAGTCCTGCTGGGAAATTGAGGGAGAAAGAGTAGAGAGCATATGCCTCAGAGTTCTTATCCTCGTTCATTACTCCAGGAGCAAGAAAGCTGGGGTATTTAACCCCCTACTCATATCCATCCCTGGCTCAGAGGTTCTTTCTAGGGGCATTAATGCCTCAGCATTTCCAGCCTACCCAAGGCATGAGATGGCTGTCAGGAGGAAAGTTGCACAGGCATGTAGGAGAACTCCAAGGCATGGACTGAACTGCTGGCCGCAAAATGACAAGGTGCTCATCGAATCTTCTATAATGATCTCAAGTAACCGGTCAAGATTTTTTGAGTCTCACCTGCTCCACTTGTAAAATGGGGCTGACATTCACATCTATGATACCTACATTATAGGATCAATCCAAGAATCAACTGGGAGTACATACTCAAAAGCACTTCTGTAATATGCAAAGTGCTGTCAAATGGACAGCAGTGCAATACTGTTATGGTATTGTGCTTTTCTTTTTCTTGTCTATTAGAAAGGAATAAGGATTGGCTCAGGTGAAATGTACCAACACAGCCTAACTTGTATATATATAATGTCTCCCTTACGCCTTACAGATGCCTCAGCTAAGAGGCCCAGAAGTCACAGAAACATTCAGTTTTATGCTGCCTCCACTTGGGATTTCATGCCTTTTGTGGTCATACGTTGTTCAGTCCTGTCTGGCATCTTTGGCTCCTCCTAGGACAGTGCCTTGATTTTCCTTTGGCAACTTCTCTTTTCCACTGTTATCCCTGTGAATAAGGTAGGCTGACCCCAACTCCTGCCTCTGGAGGTGAAAGTACTACAAGCTTGACCAATAAGCAAGAGACTAACGCTAATAAGAGTGGTAGAGCAAAGCCACCACATGCCCTATCCGGGCACCTGAGGAGCTAACTCTCACCTTGGACTTGTCTTATTTGGCCCCTATGTCCACATTCACACCAAATTAAGAAATCGTGCTTGGTTAGGGATTAGAAGACCTGACACTAAACCAATAGGCTGACCCTGATTCTCTGGATCTTTCACTTCCTTTGGCCTCATTTTTTACCAGGCATAGGAGCTAAGCAAGTTGCACCAGAATCAGTCCTTCATGTCACCTACAGTTGATGGGTCAGATGCTCCAAGAGAGCCAGCATCTAAATACATGCCTTGGAAAGGCACATGGGCTAGGCAGTGTTAGCAGAGAAGCAACGGCCAGAGAGATGAGAACATTAAGGATAAGATGTTTCACTACATCCAATGAACAAAGTATAGAGAGGGAAAAAAGAGGAGAATTCCAGTGGAGAAAACTGCAAACACCACCTCCACCAAGTTATCAAGCCTAACACCACAGGAATGTCATGTGGACATCATGTGTCCCAACAGGATGCAATGAGAGGGCACTTCCTCTCTATGGTTTTTTCCCTCAACTCCAAAACCCAATTGTAATCACACCCACACACGCACACGTGGGCTGAGGGGCATTCCACAAAATACCCAACCAGTGTTCTTCAAAATTGTCAGGGTCATGAAAAAACAAGGAAAGACTAAAACTGTCCCAGATCAGAGGAGATCAAAGAGACATCATGACTAAGTGACTAAACGTTCCTGAGCTGGATCATGGTACAAAAATCGGACATGAGAGAAAAACTAGTGAAATCCAAGGCCTGAAGTGTAGTTAATAGTAATATGCCAATATTGGTTTCTTAATTTTGACATATGTATCACGATAATGTGAAATAAAAGAAACATTACAGGAATTGGGTAAGAGAGAATTTCTCTGCACCATTATTGCAACAATCCTGTAAATCTAAATCTTTTTTGAGTCAGGCTCTCACTCTGCCACCCAGGCTGGAGTGCAGTGGCACAATCACAGCTCACTGCAGCCTCAATTTCCTGGACTCAGGTGATCCTTCCACCTCAGCCTCCCGAGTAGGTGGGACTTACAGGCATGCATAACCATGCCTGGCTGATCCTAATACTTTTAATAACTTTTTTTAAAAATTTCCCTTTCCTTCTTAATATTTCCTCCTTAAAGCAATTTGAGGATTTAGGACCAGATGAGGGAGCAGAGGCAGTTTGTGGTAGGTTGGGTTCCCTAGAAACAGACTCTGAGACAAAGATTAGTAACATAGGGAGCTGTTATAAACTAAATTGTGTTTCCCCAAAATTTCTGTTTAAACCTTAATCCCTAATATGACAGTATTTGGAGACAAAGACTTTAAGGAGATAAATCAAGGTTAAATGAGGTCGTAAGGCTGGGGCCCTACAGCAAGAGGACTGGTGTCCTTAAAAGAATAGGAAGAAATACCAAAACTCTCTTTCTTGCTTCTTACCTACATATCAAAAAAGCCAGGCAAGGACACAGCTAGAAGTCAGCCTTCTGCAAGCCAGAAAGAGAGCCCTCACCAGAAACCAACCTTGCTGGCATGTGACCTTGGACTTGCAGCCTATAGAGCTATGAGAAAATAAATTTCTGTTATTTAAGCCAACCAGTCTGTCATATTTTGTTATGGCAGCCCAAGCAGACTAAGAGAGAAGTTGTGCCTGTGAGAGAGAAGGGAAGGATCAGGATTGGGCAGAGAGAGAAGTTGAGCTGTGACAGAGTCTCGATACAAGCCTCAGTTGCCATGCATGGAGTTCTGAAGCTGCCATGACCTTCAGAGATATCCAGAACTGTGGCACGAGGATCAGCATTTATCCTTCCACCTCAATTAGTCCAAGGATGCAGACTGCCCCAGGAAAGAGCTAAGGTGTCTTCTTCAGCTGAAGCACCTCTGAAAGCGGCATGACCACTGAGCGCTATCTGCCTGTGGTGCTCTCAAGTCCTTTATCCTGAAGGGGACAGTGCCTCCATAGTATCCACCACACAGCCCATGGCCCACTCTACTCCAAGGAGAGAAAGAAGTAAAAGAAATAAGCACATGGACCATAGCTTACTCCTCCAACTTCACATCTCTCTAACCATAAACCTGGTTGGCAATTCAATGTTTAAAATGAATAAAATATTAGAATTTTATACTGGCCATTGCTTTACTAGACTCTGACGTAGTCATGTACTCTTTGAGCTATGGCTGCCACTGTGTTTCCCGAAGCTTTGGCCCCCTCTCCTACCTTGGGGAGATGAATCAATCAATCTCTCGCTCTCATTTACTTTCTAAATAAACTATATTTCCCAATTAAAAAAAATAATAATTTTAAACTAGGTGGAATTTTAACAACTAAAAGGAAATGAAAAGCCATGCAATTTGTTCAAGATGTCGTGAAGGGCTCCATTATCCAACAGGGAAGGAAGATTCACCCCAAAATATACAGCAGCAGTAATCAGGGATAAACAGAATTACCTCATACATGCACATCACTGAAAGACGATTGGTTGATAAGCCAGCTACATGAGTCTCATGCACAGTTGTCCCTTGAACAACACAGGTTTGAACTGTTCAGGTCCACTTGTACCCAGATTTTTTTTCAAGGAAACAGAGAACAAAAATGATAGTTTATGGGATGCAAAATCTGTGTCTGTAGAGGGCTGACTTTTCCTCTACATGAATTCCTCAGGGACAACTGTTGGGGCTTGAGTACACAAGGTTTTGATATACGTGAGGGTCGTGGAACCAATCCTCTACATATACTGAGGGACAAATGTACTCTAATTCCCCAATAAAATGCTCACCCCTTCCTTAACACCCACTGCTCTTAGGCTACATTTCAAAACTCTCATTCTACACAGCTCTCTATGATCTAGTTCCCTCACCAGTTTCTTCTCCATCTCGCATCAAATTTATTCCTACCCCAGGTCCTTTGCTTGTGCCAACTCTGGCATTCCTTCTCCCTCTCTCTTCACCAAACCAATCCCTGCTCATGCTTTGGGTCTCAGCTTGAAAGTCACTTGCTTGGGGAGAGCTTTCTTGATGTCTCAGAAACCCATTCCATGTGCTGATCCATGTCCCACCACATCCCAGTGATTATAGAGCTATTTTGGGAACTATTTCAATAATGTGGGAGTTCCCACCTCTGTCACTGAATTATTTCCATGAACATGCCATACAATGGCAAAACTCAGCAATTTATAATCTCTCTTAGGATTATGTGGGCTGACTGGGGCAGCTGCAACCATGCTGCAGGTCTTTGGAGCAGCTGGGGTTGGGAGGCACATGTGTGAATTCCCAGGCTCAGGGCAAAGGTAGAAGCACCTGGAGAAAGTCTTCCTTACAACCCTGGCAGAGGGCAAGCCCAACTGCACAGACACTTGCAAAATCTAGCTTGCAGCATCTGCTAACATCTCATTGGCCAAAATCAAGTCACATGGCCAACCCCATAGCCAATAAAAGGGGAAATATATTCAGCCTTGTATAAGAGAAACTAAAAGTCAAGAGGCACTGGGCAAGGATGCCCCAGGAGGAGGGCAGAACTGAGAGGAATCATTCAATTCACCCCGCCCATCACATTTAAATTGTCTGTAATCAGGGATCCTATGTGCTTTTAATAATAATAATAATGCAGCCAGGCGCAGTGGCTGATGTCTGTAATCCCAGTACCTTGGGAGGCTGAAGCGAGAGGATTGCTTGAGCCCAGGAGTTCAAAACCAGCCTGGGCAACTTGGTGAGCCCTCGTCTCTACAATAAATCAAAAAATTAGCCAGCCTTGTTGGTGTGCACCTGTAATTGCAACTACTTGGAGGGCTGAGGCAGAAGGATTGCCTGAGTCCAGCAGGTCGAGGCTGTGGTAGCCGTGACCATGCTGCTGCACTTAGGCCTCGGTGACAGAGTAAGACTCTGATTCAAGAAACAAAAACAAAAAATCTTATCTCCACAGCCAAGTACAAGATAGTCACATAGTAGGTGCTTCATTAGGTTGGGTTAAGCATTCTAAATTCTAAAGAATATAGTTCAGATGAACTTTTGTAACCCAGTTCATTTCAGAGTCAGCAACTGCTTGTAATGCGAGGATGCATGAAATATATATCCCCAGAAAGGTAATGGCACATGTGCTAGACTTTAAATCAGCCATCAACGAGCTACTATCATGGTATCTTCAATGGATTATACAAACGATGGCTTTGAAGAATGTCTTTGCCTTGCCAGAATTATGATTTGTTATTCATCTTGTGGATTTTTAAACAGAACCTTGTACTTAGTATTCAAATTAATGACTCCAATGTATTTGCCTGGATTTTAAAAAAAGAACCATTTTGCACAATACATGTAATAGTTACATTTCTATGATAAACTTACTTGGTAAAAGCTTTCTCGATTTTATCATTTAGACAAGTAGATATCAGTAAATCAAATTTGAAAGCCAGAATGGTGGAGGGAGAGAGAGAGGCTTGCAAACCAGGATGTAAGACAAGCCTTCGGTTCAGTAAGGATTGTGGCAGGCAAACAAGGGAGGACAAGACTAAACGGATATAAAAGAGCCTAAGAAGGTTTCAGGATAAGCCTCCAGTCAGCAACCCGTTATTTTGCAATTTCCTGACTTGAGTCATTAAAAACTCGTCTGGCATGAGAACAATATGATAGAAAGAGCAAAAACTTGGAAAATGGTCTAGGTTTAGATTCTTGATCTATCATTCCTTAACTCTGCAGCCCAGGAAAAACTGATTTGCATTGCTTGTGATTGGATTTAACTGCCTGCAAAAATGGGAGAGATCCGGGGAAAGAATAGGGACTACCTCATAAAGTAATTGTGAAGATTTTTAAAAATCACACGTCATTTATCTCAAGTGCCTGTTCAGAGGCACTGCTGGTCTTTGAGAATGTTCCATATGTCCCCCATAGAATGGGAAAAGTAGTGTTACGGGTTGGATTGCATCTCTCAAAAAGATATGCTGAAGTGCTAACCCCCAATGTCTATGAATGTGGCCTTATTTGGAAATAATGTCTCTGCAGATGTGATCAAGTTAAGATGAGGTCACGGTGGGGGCGGGGGAGGTTGATCCAACATGATGGTGTCCTTATAGGAGGAGAAAAATGCCACCTGAAGATTGAGACACACAGAGAGAAGACCATGATGAGGGAAGTAGATTCCAGTGAAGCAGTCGCAAGCCAAGGAACACCAAAAATAAGCGGGAAGCTGGGAAGAGGTGAAGAACGAGTTCATCTAGAATTTCAGGGGGTGCCGGGAGAAGCTGGGAAGAGGTAAAGAATGAGTCCATTTAGAATTTCAGGGGGTGCACGGCCCTGCCACCTTGACTTTGGACTTCTGACCATCAGAACTGTGAGATGATACATTTCTGTTGTTTTGCTTTTATGCCAACCCCTCTGTGGTTCTTTATTAAGACAAGCCTTAAAAACTAACACATATGTAACTGAATTTTTAAACAAAAATGCATTTGACTTAAAAGAATGATCCTTTTGATGGGCAGTGGGGTTGGTTTCCCCTGAACACTAGTCACATTAGCACAAGGGTGGGAGTGGGAATCACTGGGCACCCCAGGGAAGGAGGGGGGCACGTAACAACACAAAGCGCACCTGGTCCTAAACCAGGGGAAGTGAGGGCCAGTCGGAGGCCCAAATTTCACCTGCATGCAGCCTACTTGTGTAGCTAAACCTCGCTTGTACCTCACATCTCTATAATAAAACATTTTTAAATAGAATTTAAATCACTACAAAAAATTTTAAAAAGAAAGATTCTTTTAAAATGTTTCTTTTATTTTCTTATTCTCATTCAACAAGAAGTGTGAAGAGGGCAGCACAGAGCAAGAAGCTGGCAGCTTCCTCAGCCTCCCAATCACTGGCCTTGGTGCACGTCCTTGTCCTTCAGCTCTTCCTCCAAGTTATGAGCTCACACACGCGGCAGGAAAAACAGGAAAAGACAGAACACTCTTTCCTTTAAAACAACTTTATTAATTTTAGAGTAGTTTATATTTATAGAAAAATTACAAGATATTACAGAGAATTCCCATATACCCTACCTCCAGTTTTTCATATTCCTAACCCGTTACATTAGTATGTCACATTTTGTTACATTTAATGAGTGAATATTAATACGTTATTATCAACTAAAGTCTATACTATTTTCAGATTTCCTTTTTTTTTTTTTAACTAATGTCCTCTTTGTGTTCCTGGGGTCCCATTGAGGACATGACATTAAAGTTAGTTGTCATGTCTTCCTAGGATCTTCTTGGCTGTGATCATTTCTCAGTCTTGTTTTTGATAGTCTTGTCAATTTTGAGGACTGGTCAGCTATTTTGTAGGATGTCCTATATTGGTTATTTTTTGGAGGTAGCATTTAAAGTGGTCAAATTACCATTTTAAAGTATGCAATTTAGGAGCCTGTAGTGCATTCACAATTTAGGGGCATTTCATATATTCCTCTCTATCTTGTTCCAAACATTTTCATCACCCCAAAAGAAAACCAAACCCATTAGCAGTCACTTCTCATTCCCCTGGAAACCACTAATCTACTTTCTGTCTCTACGGATTTGCCTATTCTGAGTATTTCATGTAAATGGAATCATACAGTATGTGACTCTTTATGTCTGGCTTCTTTCACTTGGCATAATGTTTTCAGAGTTCAACCACATTGTAGCAAATACCAGAACTTCATTCCTTTTTACAGATGAATAATATGCTACTATATGAATATCACACATTTTGTTTATCCACTCATCTGTGGATGGACAGTTGACCATTTCCATTTTTTGGCTATTTCGGGTAATGCTGCTATGAATATTTGTGTACAAGCATTTGTTTGAGTATCTGTTTTCAATTTGGGGGGGGCATATGCCAAGGAGTGGAATTGCTGAATCTTATGGTAATTCTATGTTCAATGTTTTGAGTACCTGACACACAGTTTTATGTAATGACTGCACCATTTTGCAGAATTTTTAAAAATTAATAGATTTTAGGTTTACAGAAAAATTTGATCAGAAAGCACAGAGAATTTCCACCTCTTTTATTATGCACCCTATTATTTACTTTTTTTACTAGTGTGGTACTTTTGCAGAATGGCCTTTTAAATGAGATGGTTTTTCCACTTTTTTCTGATGGTGGAGTTTTTTGTTTTTGTTTTTGAGTTGGAGTCTCACTCTGTCACCCAGGTTGGAGTGCAACGGCAGGCTCACGGCCACTACACCCTCAACCTGCTGGGCTCAGGTGATCCTTCCGCTTCAGCCTTCCAAGTACTGGAACTACAAGCACACACCACCACGCTTGGCTAATTTTTAAATTTATTGTAGAGATGAGGTCTCGCCAAGCTGCCCAGGCTGGTCTCGAACCTGTGAGCTCAGGCAGTCCTCTCACCTTGGCCTCCCAAAGTGATGTGGAGATTTTTAAGTGGAATAACAGTGATATTGGATGGTGTGAGTGTGTGAGTGTGTATGTGTGTTCACATGTATATGTGTGTCTAAGGAACTTGCATGGCAACCCTAGTCAATACCCTAATTTTGTTCTAATAGTGTATGAAATAATAATAATTTAAAAATCAAGGGTAACTATGTAAGGTAATGGGTATGTTAATTTGCTTGATTGCATCAATTATCTCACAATATATACATACATCAAAACATCACATTGTATACTCTGAACATATACAATTTGTATTTGTCAGTTATACCTCAATAAAGCTGAAACAATTAAAAAATAAAAATTAGGAAATCAAGGAAAGATATAAAACATCTGGATTCCAGCCTGACATATAGTTCCCAATAAATGCCAGTGCTGGGTTCTGTGGGATCCAGGCACGGTTAGTGCAGAGAAGTCGGCATCTTTATTTGCTAAGGTTTTATGGATTTGGGGATACAGGTGAGATCCTGCACTTTCCAGCCTCTAGCAGGGTCACAACTCAGAGCTCACCAGCATAAGCTAGCTCTCATGACATCTCTCTAGAGTTCTTCCATTCCAGTGACTTTCCTGCATAGGGTATGTGCTTGAGTTGAAGGCAACATGGGACTTTGAGATGTAACAGCCCTAAGCCTAATAAGCTTAAGGGAAAGTCAGTCAAGGTTTATCTTTCTTATGAGAATGGAGAATGCCCCATATTTTAAAATGTGCTCTGTCTACCTCACTAAACTGCTCAGAAGACTTAAGACATGAATGCCAAAAGAGAAGTGCGCTGACCTCTTGGAATTTGTTTGGACTTTTTATAGAGGGATGAGAGTGCTTAATACTGGTACAACTGCATCATTATTATTATTATTATTATTATTATTATTATTATTATAACTCTTTGAAAGAAGTTCGGCGCCAGTAATGACTCCACACCCAGCCAGGACCAAGAGATTTATTAAAGCGGCTGTTACAGAGGGGATCTATAACGGGAAAAAAGGAAAAGAGAGAGAGAAAGAGAGAGTAAGAGAGAGAGAGGAAGTGGGAGAGAGGCGGGCAGAGAGTCGCAGAGAGGGAGAGAGCGACAGAGAGAAAGAGAGACCGAGAGAGAGTTGTGGGGAGAGGGCTGTATTTATCAGCCTGACAGGGGCCGGAAGGGGCCATGCTATGTTCCTATTGGAGGAGCTGCATGGGAGCAGGGTGGGGCCAACACTGTGTTATAGTCCTATTGGATGCATAACAAAGCTGGCTACAGATTGGAGGCTTGCAGGTTTGAAATTCGTGCGCGGGAAGGCTTGAAATTCGCGTGCTTGGGGAATTGTGCTCACAGAAGCAGGGACCTAGGGCCTTTGTTGTCTGGTATGTCGGCGCCATTTTGGGAGCCGCCCCTCTGGTTGCTTCCTGCACCCTTCACTCTTGACATTCACATTTTTCTAATATGAATCTTTAGTGTCAAGGTCCACTTCTCATGCTTCTTAATGTTCAGAGAACACAATGATGGCCCAACTAATTCTTCTTAACTGTGCTCTAGAAAGAATAAACTTTCATGCTCAAATGATGGCTTTTCACATTAGTTTGTCTTGGTCTATTTCATGCTATAATAACAGAATTCCAAAGACTCGCTTTCTTATAAGTTATTTCTCGCAGTTTTCAAGACAGAGAAGTCCAATATCGAGGTGCCATCATATGGTGAGAGCCTTCTTGCTGAGTCATCCCATGGTAGAAGGCCAGAGGATGGATGGGAGAGGTGGAGAGAGAGAGAGAAAGTGAGAGAGGGGAGAGAGAGAGACAGAGGGAGGAAAGGAAGGAAAGATGGAGGGAGGGAGAGAAGAAGGGAAGGAGGGCAGTAAGGAGGGAGAGAGGGAGGGATGAAGGGAACTAAATTCACTTTTTTAGAATGTACAAATTTTACAATAACAAATTCCCATGATAACACTATTAATTTATTCATGGAGGCAAAACTCTGAAGTCCTAATCACCTCCCGTTAGGCCTAACCTCCCAACACTGCCACATTGGGATAGTGAAGTTTCCAACACATGCTTTTGGGAGGACACATTCAAACCATAGCACAATCTTAGTCCTTCAACAAATAAACCTCTGCAT
Source organism: Cephalopachus bancanus (assembly GCA_027257055.1). Classification (NCBI taxonomy): domain Eukaryota; kingdom Metazoa; phylum Chordata; class Mammalia; order Primates; family Tarsiidae; genus Cephalopachus; species Cephalopachus bancanus. The sequence goes on along the minus strand of JAPVLO010000335.1, from coordinate 2,317,248 downwards.
ATCACCAGACAGTGAAAACAGAAAGGCATATTTAAGTAACATCTGGTTAGATCTGTTTTCTCTTGAAAAGACCCTTCACCACAACTCAAACCATTTATTAATTTTTAAATTTTGATTGTTATTTCTGATTTAGTATAATCCCCATGAAAACTCAACAATGTTAGTTATTTTGAAAATATCTTCCAGTTGTCTTATTTTGTTTTTGAAGCCTAAATTTCCAAACAGGTTGAGTTCCCTTTTTCAAATATAGAGAGTAGAAATTTAGGAATCTGGGACTATGAAAATTCACCTTATCCCTTTCATTTCATCATTTTCCCCTGAAGTTTTGATTTTCTTCTACCCTATAACATAATTTTAACATTTCACACATGGCTAGAATTAGCCAGAATAACCCATTTCTCCTTTTTAACTTAAATGTTTCACCTGCCAATTTTCTCTCTTTCTTCCCTTTTGTTAAAACACACATATACCCTTTCTGTTAAACACAGACATATAAGCAGAGGCAAATAATCACTCATGTACACTCACATGTATAGTACACACATGAGACCAGTTATTCTTTATTTTTGGTTTGATAGTGGTCTTTTTGTTCTGATTATTCATGACTCTCTTAGAAATGTGGTAAACAGATGGGAGACGGGGCAAGATGGCGACGGCATAGGTGAACTGGTGAGATTCTCTGAACGTGAGTTCCCAAAAAGGCTATTACTTCTCTTCCCCCATCCCCCAGCCCACCACCAACCGTGCTGGTGTCAGGCCCGGGAACTTCCCACGCAAGGCCAGATATTGCGCACCCCCCACCACTGCTGCTGTTCTACTCATGTGTGGAAGTCTCCAGTCCCAGCCCCCTCCAGATCCCTCCCTGGCTGCATTGTCTCCAGCCCGACACCCGGCACCCGGCACTGCTGGTCACACAGGGAGGCTCTGGGCGCCCGCCCCTCAGAGACTCTGGTCCCTTTTCTGGCTGAAGTACTCTGTAGGGGGCCCAGCGCCACTCTCGCCGTTCACTGCCTTCCCTTTGGAACTTTGGAGCTCTGGAACTCCGGGTCCACCCTGGCTGAGGCACTCAGCGTGAGACCCCAAGCCGGAGGACCCAGACAAGCAGAGAAAAACAGATCTGCTTAAACTACCTCGCCATTCTCCAGGCAGAGACTTCCATTGCCCCGCCCACCTATCAGCAAACATTACCTCATTTCCTAAGGCCAGATATTGCAGCATGCGGGGGAGTTTTGGGTCCCTGCTCCCTCCGGCCCTCTCCCCGGCTCCATTGTCTCCAGCCCAACACCCGGCACCCAGCACCACCGGTCACACAGGGAGGCTCTGGGCGCCCGCCCCTCAGAGACTCCGGTCCCTTTCCTGGCCGAGGTACCCTGTGGGAGGCCCAGAGCCACTCTCGCTGCACACTGCCTGCCCTTTGGAGCTTTGGAGTTCTGGAACTCCAGGCCCACCCTGACTGAGGCACTCAGTGCGAGACCCCAAACCGGGGGACCCAGACAAGTGGAGAAAAACAGATCTGGGTAAACTACCTTGCTACTCTCCAGGCAGAGACTTCCATTGCCCCGCCCACCTATCAACAAACTTTACCTCAGTTCCTAAGGCAACAACGCGAAACAGGAGACAAAGCCCCACCCCTACGCTGCAACGAAAAACAAAAGGGAGAGGCTGGAATCAGAGATCACAGAAGTGACTCTAGTCTGATCGCTTATTTTGACTTATGATTTTATCATTGAAACTGTTGGTTTAGATCACGTTTTGTGTTTACCTTCTGACTTAAACTGTTTCTTGATTTTATTGGCCTGTCTCTGTGTAACTATCAGTATTCTTTAGGGAATCTTTCTTACCTATCTTTCTTCACTTTTCCTGGCCCTGTGTCTCTCTCTCACCTGATAGTTGGTATGTATATCTGTTTTCCCTCTTGCACTTCTCTCTTTCTAACTCCCTATTGACCCCCCTTCCTCCATTATTTTCCTCTTTTATATGCCCCCTTTATAAATCTAGGGACCAAGGTTGCATACTGCTGAATAGACAGACTGTAAAGCAGAGGGAAAAGTGAACAAAACCAGAAGACCCTCATAAGGAAGAACAGGTCATTGCAGAAGAGAAATAAAAGCAACCCCACCTTCCCTCAAAAACAGAATTGAAGAGGGGGAGGAGAGGGGGAGGAAAGGGGGAGAAGGAGAAAAATCTACAGAAATGAAGAAAAACCAAAAGAAGAGTATGGGTCTCTCCCAGACGCTTGGGAGAGCAGACATTGAGAAAACTGACTTTGGAATGCAAACAATGAAAAGTCCCCAGAAGGAAGGGTCTCAAAATGCAAATGTAGATATCAAAACAATAATGGAGAGATTAAAAAGAATTGAGGAGACACAAGAAGAAACTAGGAAGGAGCTGATATCTGAGATAACAGTAATAAAGAATACTGTGAATGAAATAAATAACAAATTGATAAGGATGGAAAGCAGAATTACCCAAGCAGAAGAAAGAATCTCAGAGCTTGAGGACCAAAATATAGAACTAACCCAAATTCTTAAAAACACAGAAAATAAGCTCAAAAAGACAGAACAAAACCTCCAAGAGATGAGTGACTACCTTAAGAGGCCTAACCTAAGAATAATCGGACTCCCTGAGGCAGAAAGAGAAACAGAGACCACATTGGAACAAACTTTCCATGAGATCATTCAAGAAAACTTCCCTTATCTAATCAGCGATGCAAAAATTCAAACACAAGAAATTCAGAGAACCCCCACAAGACAACAAATGAGAAGACCAACTCCTAGACACATAATAATTCGCCTAAATAAGTAGGCACAAAAGAAAAAATCCTAAAGGCAGCAAGAGAAAAAGTCCAGATGACCTACCATGGAAGACCAATCAGAATAGCAGCAGATTTATCTGCAGAAACCCTGCAGGCTAGGAGAGCTTGGAGCCCTATCTTCAAAGTCCTAAAAGATAAACAATTTCAACCAAGAATAACCTACCTGGCCAAGCTAAGCTTCATCAGTGAGGGAGAATTAAAATCTTTCCCAGATATCCAATCCCTAAGAACTTATGCTGCCACCAAACCATCTCTACATGAAACACTTAAGAAAGTACTAAACACAGAAGAAAAGGAAAAAAGAACAACATTCTTCACAAGAGTACAGGGAAAAGAATAAAATATACACGAACCAACCCCAAAACTAAAAGACAAAAAAAAAAAAAAAAAGAAAAAAGAAAAAACCAAGTGGAAGAACAACAACTCAATAAGAACTCCATGATAGGGACGAACTCTCACACTTCAATAATTAGTCTGAATGTGAATGGACTAAACGCACCACTGAAAAGACATAGAATGACAAAATGGATAAAATATCACCAGGCAACAATATACTGCCTTCAAGAGACCCATCTCACTAGAAAGGACATACACAGACTCAAAGTAAGAGGATGGGAAACAAATTTTCAGGTGAATGGAACACAAAAGAAAGGAGGAGTCGCGATCCTAATTTCAGACAAAATACCATTTAAGCTATCAAAAATTTAAAAAGATACAGAGGGCCACTACATAATGATAAAAGGTTCACTCCATCAACAAGAAATATCTATCCTAAACATATATGCACCCAACATAGGTGCGCCAACATTCATAAAGCAACTTCTAGGAAAACTAAAGAAAGACATTGATTCTAACACCATAATAACTGGGGACTTTAATACACCACTCACAACCTTAGACAGATCATCAGGACAAAAAATCAGCAAGGAGATCCGGAACCTCAACGAGACTCTGGACCAAATGGACTTAATTGATACCTATAGAACACTCCATCCAAAGACCACAGAATACACATTCTACTCATCACCACATGGAACATATTCTAAGATCGACCACATAATTGGACACAAATCAAGTATAAGCAAATTTAAAAGGACTGAAATTCTACCATGCACCTTCTTGGACCACAGTGGAATAAAAATAAACATTGACACCAACAAAGTCCCTCCAAAACCCACAAAGACATGGACACTAAACAGCAAGATGCTAAATAACTCCTGGGTCAATGATGACATCAAAACAGAGATCAAAAGATACCTAGAAACAAATGAAAATGAAGAAACATCTTACCAAAATCTCTGAGATGCCTTAAAAGCTGTAATAAGAGGGGAATTTATATCCCTACAAACACACATGAGGAAAATGGAAGGAACAGAAATTAACAACCTAACAAGCCACCTAAAGAAGCTGGAAAAGCAAGACCACAAAAACCCTAATTTCAGCAGAAAAATCCAGATCACCAAAATAAAAGCCCAAATCCAGGACATAGAAGATAAAAAGATAATAGAAAAAAATCAATGAAACAAAAAGCTGGTTCTTCGAAAGAATAAACATGATCGATGGTTCCCTAGCTAGACTGACCAAGAAAAAACGAGAAAAAAACCAAATAAGCACAATCAGAAACACAAAAGATGAAGTCACATCTGACCCTGAAGAAATACAAAAGATCATTAGAGACTACTACGTACACTTGTATGGAAACAAACTTGAAAACCTTAAGGAAATGGAGGACTTTCTAACATCACACAACCTACATAAGTTGGAACAAGAAGAGATTGAGACCCTAAATAAACCAATAACAATCAAGGAAATCGACTACGTAATAAGAAAACTTCCTACAAAAAAAAGCCCTGGACCAGATGGCTTTCCAGCAGAATTTTACAAGACATTTAAGGAGGAGCTGATACCAATCCTACTGAAGGTATTCCAGGCGATTGAAAAAGATGGAATGCTCCCCAAATCATTTTACGAAACCAACATCACATTGATACCCAAGCCAGGTAAAGATCCAGCAAAGAAAGAGAACTACAGGCCAATATCTTTGATGAACATAGATGCTAAAATTCCCAACAAGATCCTAGCCAACCGGATTCAGCAATACATCTCAAAAATCATCCATCATGACCAAGTAGGCTTCATTCCTGGGATGCAAGGCTGGTTCAACATTCGTAAAACCATAAATGTTATTAAATACATTAACAGATGTCAAAACAAAACCCACATGATTGTATCATTAGATGCAGAAAAAGCTTTTGATAAAATCCAGCACCCCTTCTTGATAAAAACCCTTGAACATCTAGGCATACGGGGAACATACCTCAAAATAGTAAAAGCCATCTACAAGAAACCCACAGCAAGCATACTCCTAAATGGACAAAAATTAGAACCATTTCCCCTGAAAACTGGAACAAGACAAGGATGCCCACTCTCACCCCTCCCGTTCAACATAGTATTGGAAGTCCTGGCTCGAGCAATCAGAGAAGAGAAGGCAATCAGGGGTATCCAAACAGAAAAAGAGGAAGTCAAGTTATCTCTCTTTGCAGACGACATGATTGTATACCTTGAAAACCCAAGAGAATCTGTCAAAAACCTCCTTACACTGATAAAGACCTTGGGCAAAGTCTCAGGATACAAAATAAATGTACAAAAGACAATCGCATTTCTCTCCACCAATAATAAACAAACAGAAACCCAAATAAAAAACACAATTCCATTCACAATAGCCACACACAAAAAATGAAATACCTTGGCATCTTCCTAGCCAGACACGTGAAAGACCTTTACAAGGAAAACTACAAAACACTGCTCAAAGAAATCAAAGTTGACACAAACAAGTGGAAAAATATCCCATGCTCATGGATCGGAATAATCAACATTGTGAAGATGTCCATCTTACCTAAGGCAATCTACAAATTCAATGCAATACCCATCAAATTACCAGCAACATTCTTCTCAGACCTAGAAAAAACAATGCAGGAATTCATATGGAAACACAAACGTCCAAGAATAGCCAGAACAATCCTCAGCAAAAAAAAAAAACAAAGCAGGTGGTATCACACTGCCAGACTTCAAACTTTACTATAAAGCTACAATCATCAAAACAGCTTGGTATTGGTATAGGAACAGGCATATAAATCAATGGAATAGAATTGAGATTCCAGAAGCAAAACCTCAATTTCTCAACCAACTCATCTTTGACAAAGACTCCACCACCTACCACTGGGGAGAGGAGAACCTATTCAGTAAATGGTGCTGGGAAAACTGGCTGACCACATGCAGAAGATTGAAACAGGACCCCTATCTATCCCCATGCACAAAGGTTAATTCCAAATGGATCAGAGACCTAAATGTAAAACCTCAAACCATAAGAACCTTAGAAAATGAAGGAAAAACCCTCATGGAAATCAGAACTGGCATCCAATTCCTGAACAAAACCCAAAACCCACAGCTCATAAGAGAGAAAATAGACAAGTGGGACCTTATTAAACTGACAAGCTTCTGCAAAGCCAAAGAAACCATCAAGAGAGCAGGGAGACAGCCTACAGACTTGGAAAAAGTACTTGCCAGCTCCAGGTCCAACAAAGGCTTAACATCCTGGATCTACAAGGAGCTCAAGCGTGCTGAAAAGAAAAAAACAAACAACCCCATTATAAAATGGGCAAAAGATATGAACAGACATTTCACAAAGGAAGACATCCGAGCAGCCAACAGACACATGAAGAAATGTTCAACCTCACTAATCATCAGGGAGATGCAAACCAAAACCACACTGAGATACCACCTAACCCCAGTCAGAATGGCAATTATCAACAACTCAAAAAATAACAGCTGCTGGAGAGGGTGTGGTGAAAAGGGAACACTTCTACACTGTTGGTGGGAGTGTAAACTAGTGCAACCTCTGTGGAAAGCAGTGTGGCGATTCTTAAAAGCTCTAAATACCAACCTCCCATATGACCCCGCAATCCCCCTACTGGGAATATATCCTGAAGAACACAAATCACTCTATAAAAAAGATACCTGCACACGCATGTTTATCGCAGCATTGTTCACAATAGCAAGAACCTGGAAACAGCCATGCTGTCCGTCAAAAGAGGACTGGATTAAAAAATGTGGTACATATACACGATGGAATACTACGCAGCCATAAAAAAGAACAAAATCATGAATTTCACAGCAACCTGGATGGAACTAGAGTCTATAATACTGAGTGACCTCTCACAGAAACAAAGATCCGAGTATCACATGTTCTCACTCATATAATGGACCTTAAACATCCAATGCAATACTGTACGAAAATGACTGACTGTATTGGGAAACTATGGTGGGGGGAGGGAGATGGGATTAACAGTAGCAAATATCTGTCTGGGTACGGGGAAACATCCTAAATCAACAGGGTGCCTGAATGAAACGCAATTGTATACCTAACCCTTAACTGTACCCCACAACTTCACAATAAAAAAAAAAAGAAATGTGGTAAACAACCTTTTAGTTACCTTGAAATCCACTTCTATGGATGTTTAACTGAATGCAGAAGAGAGAAAATTAAAATAACCAATGAAAGTAGTTTACTGCCTGGTCCATGTCATCTGCATTTAATTTACTTGTTCCCTCAAGCAAACTGGAGTTAGAGCTTCACTCTTTCCACTACTAGTTAGCCATAATGCAATTATCTTCATACCCTAAGATGGGGTGGCTTAGCCACAAAAAATCTTTACCTGTTCATCTCATTAAAAAAAGTTTGACTCTTAATTGATTGTATTATCTTAAGCAACAAATGTAATGGTTTTGCAAATGCTTCTCGAATCCCATGAAATCTGATTCCAAATGGAAAGCATGAAAAATGTAGTAACTTTCAAGGTTCTCCATCTCTAGGCAAGTATCTTCTCCACTCATACTCAACTGACAGATTTCAGCTGCAAGGTCCTGGGATCCCTCACAAGAGGGATTTGCAGGATGCCAGAGACTTTTAGCCCCTCACGTGAGGTAGGCAGGATATGTTGAACTCTTAGTTCCCTCAGGAGCAGCTTTCAACCAATAACTGATGGGACTTGGTGGATAAATAAACCAATTCCCTCGAGCCTCTTAGAATAACTCTGCAGAACTCTCTATTTTCCACTTTCTCCATGGGTTGCCCAGTGAGGTGAGCCCCAGTTGCCCAGTCATGACATTAGATACATCACCCTTTGTTTTCCATTCTTTCCTGTATTACATCTCCACTCTTCTACCAGAGTTTCCTGGGCTCATCTTCCAAACTGCCTGGTACACAAATCCTAGTCTCAATATGTGAAGTATTCAAAGTGTTCTCAGTTTGAATCTGAAGACTACCTTCAGAATCTCATAGAAGGACTGGTTTTGATAAAGAGAAAAATCAGTTCATTGCCATTGGTGAGTTGGAGCTGCTGTAATTTCAAAGGTGATTGTGATAATTATTATAAATACATCACAATTTACGTGGTGGTACCAGTAACAGAGAAATACTGTTTTACATCCTCCTAAAGTCTCCAGTTTTCAGTTAGAAGAGCCAAGACACAGGTGAATTAGACTTAAAATACTTTCATTCTTAGGTGAAACAGAACTACTTTTAAATCAAATGTCTTCTAGGTTGGTTATTTAACAAATGTTCACCAAGTATTGGCCATACACCAGGTATAGTGCCATCTTCTGGGAATACCAAGAAGAAATTCTCTGTTTGATCCAAAAGAAAGGGTTGTAGGTTTCACTCTGACGTGCCCATGGAAGGTAATGTCAAACAGGTTCTATGTGAGTTTGCAAATACAACCAAGAGTTTACATGCCTTTGACCCATTTTTCAAGTACAATGAGGGAATTGATCTTAGATTTCATTTTACTGTAAAAACAGACATGATCTTAGATTTTAGTAAAATACTAAAAAGGATATTACTGGACAAATTTGAATGAAGCCTGTATATTAGATAGTAACATTTCATCAATTTTAATTGTCTGATTATGATAATTATGTTATCATTAGGTAAGATAATTTGAGAATTTGTTTTCTGTAAATAAACACTAAGTAGGGGTAAAGGGACATCATGTCTGTAACTTATTCTTAAATAGTTCTGGAAAAAATCATCTGTATATGATACAAACACATCTATCTACATATATTTATCAATATAGATAGATATAAATATAGGTTATATGTAGAGATTGAGATAGAGGTAGAGATAGAGATAGAGACAGAGAGACAGAGACCATGACAGAGAGACAGAGAGAAAGATTAAGGAGAAAAAATGAGAAGATAAAAGCAAATGTAGTAAATATTAACAGTTGAGGAATCTTGGTAAAAGTTACCAGGGGGTACTTTACTATTCTTGCAACTTTTCATTTAGTCAGAAATTATGTCAAAATAAGCTTTTTAAAAGACACTCAGTCTTATCTAGTTCCCTTTTTAGCTAGCAGTACTATGTGTATCAATATATAACTGGTTATATATTCTGGGTATATTCCATAAAATAAATAATCCCTTCTAGAAGGTCTACCTCATGGCCATTTAAGCTCCTCTAACTAAACAAAGAAAATTGCTTATATTTTGGCTGGAGAAGAGTCCCTTTATATCAATGTCTGAACCTTTGGTTCTTTGTCATTTAAAAAAAAGTATTTAAAGGTTGCTCTGCAGCTGGAACTTCATCCCTGCCCAATATGAGTGTTTTATTTCTCTCTGGCACACTTCATTTGGAATTTTTTTGTGAACAACTTGTCTTTACTCATTGTGAGGGAAATGGCACGGAGCACCCAGATTGTTTCTAGACTCTTGGCAATCAAGAAAAACTGTGTGCATCATACAGACTTGGAGTGTAACACTGACCTAGAGCTATTCTTCTGTAAATGTATTACAGTAATGACCTTTCAATGCTTCCATTGGCTGTTTCTAAGACTTTCCATAATGAACCCTTCCATTGTTTTACATACCTATAGACTATTGAAAAATGACTAGAGGTCTCATGAATTCTCTAGATGTTTCTGCTGTTGATACAGAATATTTGCTTCTTCACCTCAGTTGAACCTTATTTCTCAATTTTTACAACTTGTAATTCTGAACTAGTCACAGAATATGTCCTGCTGACTTATTGCACAAAGCACATGAAACCAGGGACATGAAGTGCTTTGAGAAGAGTTTATTTTCCTTTCTAGCTGTGGCAGATTATAATTTCTAAAAATGCCGGCGATAGTATTTCCTGTCCCACATGCTCTTCCAGAACTTGTCACTCCTTCATCAAGATGTGGAGTCCCCTTGAAACTGGGCGGGCCTTTTTGTCTGCCTTAATAGAGTACAGCATAAGTAACACTATGTGTCTTCTGAGGCTAGGTCTTAAAAGGCAACATTGTCTCCAGTTTCCCTAAGACATTTGCCCTTGAAACCCAGCCATCATGCTGGGACCACATGGAGAGGAGCCAAAGTCCCCAGATCTACCAGCTGATTGCTAGCGCCATGATTCACCAGTCATGAGAGAGCGCCATATTGGATGTACATCCTCCAACCCTAAGTCAATTCCTCCAACTAATGCTACACAGAATAGAGTCTAGTCACTTCCACAGAGGCCCATCCAAACCGCCAACTCGTACACAGGATCAATATTTGTTGCTGTTTTGAACCATCATGCTTTGAATCGGTTATGCAGCAATAGATAACAAGGGCATTATCACAGGATGTGCCAAGCCTTAAGACAGGCATTCTTAGCTGTCATTATTTTCTCTTGTGTCTTGAGACATGGGCAGTACCTCTGTTGACGCATTTCTTACTATCCATGTGGACAACCCGCAGAAAGAAAGGAAGAAATGTATTTTACAGATTTTGTTCATATTGCAGATAATTTCACATGTATTTGAGAAAAACGTGTAGACAAGGAGTGACTGAAGGATTGAGGGGCTTCCACACATAGCCGAAACCCCTTAGTAATTTAGGAAAAAAATAGTTAATTATGTCAGACATCTTCTTTGTCCTTCCAGATCCTCTCCACCCTTCTCCATAAGGTGTAAAGGGTTGGCCTGTGAAGACTACAACAAAATGCTGTCATTTTGCTTCTGGAAGGATGGCCTCACCAGAAATATAGAGGAACAAGTGTGAGTCAGGAGCTAACGATCTGCTGAAGAAAGAATGGAGGTAGGTGGTAGCATGCTGGTAAATGTTTAACAACTGGCTCGCCAGAAGAGAAAAAAGAATGCATATATGCACATACAGGTTTGTTATAAATTTTACTGATATAAAGGATATTTTGTACACAATTTACAAATAATAATAATATATATGACATTTCTGTATTCCATAGAGTTAATTCTGTCTCAGATAATACTTTCATTGATTTCCTTCCAAGTCTTGGTACCCAGTCAACCCAGGGTTACTATTGATAAATGAGTATAGTAGGGACATGATTATTGGTTAATATTTTTGTTTATAGTAGAGTAAAATTAAAGTGGAAATATAAAAATAGAGGAATTTTACTTATTCACTGATTATGTTAATTGCTTTTTTGCTGAATCATAACAGCTTTCAAATATCAGAAGACTACCCCTTTAGTTTTTAAGCTATTCACACAGCTACAGACATGAAATCTTTTTTAAAAGTTTAATCTGCATTATTAACAGTACATCCATCATTATCTTAATCCTAGACAATCAGCAAAACAATAAATAAAGCCTTGACTTGTAGTGTTTGCCAATGTTTGTGGTGTAAATACTCCCACCATGAATCATTTCAAGCTGCCATGACATCATTGAACATGGAATTGGACAATGATTCACAGTAATACATCATTCTATAGTATTGCCATATGATGTAATACAGATACATTAGCTAAAAATGCTCTCAAGAGTATAGGTAATAATAAAATGTTGTGAAGTAATTAGAAAGTAATGAATTTTGAGAATGTATTATTTTAAATGTTAATATAATTTATTTGACAGTTTGCATATTTTTTGTAATTGCTGCTCTTAATAACTAGTTTGTAAAATTCCTGAAAATTTAACAATTGACTCTCATAAACCAGTATGAGACAGTTAGCTTTAGCTCACCCAAGAGATAGGGAATGACACAATGTGGCTATGCAGTGTAAGCAGTGCTTCTCTCCCCTAGCTACACATTCAAATCATGTGAGTGAATTCTGAACATTCCAATGACTGGGCCAAACCCCATACCAATTAAGTCAGAATCTCTGGGAGTAGGACTTGAACATCATTATCTTTTTTATGTTCCACCAAATGATTCCAGTGTGCAGCCAAAGTTGAGAACCACTGGGATAGAGGGAGAGGCTGATTAGCCTGCTCCTGAAGAATTAAAATGAGAATCACCTGTGATAGGAGCAGAGAGTGACTCAATGGAGCTCAGAGAAGGTTGGAGAAATACCTGGAACAGGAATTCTGTTGCAGGCAGGGCCACCTGAAAAGGACAGTCATCACTAGGAGAGTTCAACACGTCATCCCTTACCCAAAGCTGGGAGCCTTCCCTGACTAGTCCCATCTCAGGCAAATGGGGACGGTCCCTCAATAATTACCTCTCCTCACTTGTCCTGCAGAAGCATCTTCCACACATGCCAGAAGAATATACTGAGACCCATTAAGACTGCCCACAAATGGGTAGTCCTCTTTTTTGACAGCTCAGGATACTCATACACATCATTCATAAGCCTCTCAAAAGAGGAAGGTGGCAGTGTAGAAGTGCTATAGAATAAATAGTTGTGCCTCCCTCAAAATGCATATGTTGAAATCTTAACCCTCTAGGTGACAATCCTAGGATGTGGGGCCTCTGGGAAGTAATTAGGCCATGAGAGATGGAGTCCTCAAGAATGGGATCTCATAAAGGAGACCACAGAGAGTTTATTCCACTGTGCTAGAATGCAGCTAAAAGAAGGCTGTCTATGAACCAAGAAGTTGGTCCTCATCAGACACTGAATCTGTTGATCTCTTGACTGTGGACTTCCCAGACTCTAGAACTGTAAGATAAATTTCTGTTGTTTGTAAGCCATACAGTCTATAGTATTCTGGTATGGCAGTTCAAAGTCAGCACATGAATGAGACGGCACGGGGGTGAAACTTACCCATTGTATGATGTCAAGTATTTCAAATGCATCATGTTTATAATAGTCACCAGCCCCAGGAGGTACAACTGTAATTCACCCTCACTTACAAATGAGGAAACAGGTTCACAGAGTTTGATCAGTGTGCTCAAAGTCACACGGCTAGAAAAAGGCATAGCTGGGCCGAGGACACAGGCAGTAACAGCAGCACACTGAGCCATTCCAGTTGCCTTCTCTCAGAGGCCTCCACCCAACCTTCATTTCAGTTCCCAACTCTCAGCACATTTACCAGGAAATATTGATCCTTACCCTTCCATCTGCTTTGGGTGAAGACAGCAATCTATGACTAAGGGAAAGAAACATATCCCTGGGGGCATTAACAATCATTCTAAAACATATCAGTAAAGACTATTTCTCATCCCGGTTAATCTTGTGGATGGCATGCATTTGTTTTTTGCTGTGGCAATCAGCACAGCACTGGCTTTGGGAAGCATATGGACCTGGGTTCAAACTCTGGTGCTGCAACTCAATGAACTGGTCTAAAACCTCATTAACCTTCATTGTTTCTGTTGATTAGTCTGTGAAAGGGCACAACAATAAATGTTTCAATGATCATTGTAAATTCACAGAGAATTTATTTAAAGTGTCATATGCTTTACTCATAGTAGGTTCTTTAAAAAGCTTATTGTTATTTATATGATGTCCTCTATCTTTTAGATAATCTCCTTTTCTGCATAAACAAAAAATCCTGATTAGCTGAAAACGTATGAATGTATTTTGAGGTTTTTGTTATACGAAAAAATACCCAAAAAAGCAGGAACATTGCTGAAAGGAATGTAAAATAGCATAGCCACCTTAAAAAACATTTTGAATTTTTTTACTTAGGTAGAAATGGCCAATGAATACATTTTTTTTTTATGTGCAACATCACTAATCATCAGGGAAATGAAAATCAAAACTGCAATGAAGTATCATCTTGCCCCCAGTAGGATGGCTATTATAAAAAAGACAAAATAACCGATGCTGCCAAGGATGCAGGACAAAGGGAACTCTCATACATTGTTGATGGGAATGTAAACTAGATGGCTACTACAGAGAACCACATGGAGCTTCCTCACAACACTACAAATAGGACTACCTTATGATCCAGCAACCCCACCACTGGGAATCTATCCCCCCAAAAAGGAAATCGCTATATTAAAGAGACGTCTTCACTCCCATGTTCACTGTAGCATTATTCAAAATAGTCGATATGAAATTAACCTGTGTTCAACAAAAGATGAATACAGAAAGAAAATGTAAGGGGTGGGGAAGATGGTGGCCAAGACAGTTGTACTATGCGAGTCCTGGTGTAAGTAAGTGAGTGTATGGAAAATTTTGTGTATGTGCTGGTGAGTGAGTGGGCGTGAGAATGGCTGAATGAGTGAGGCCTAGGGAGCTAGTGGTCAGGGCTCTTCTGGTGCAGCAGCTGATGCTGCAGCTGCTCAACTTGGACTCTAGAGATTCCTGGGACACAGAAGCTGAGCATCATTTTTTTCTTTCTTAAATAAACAAAACTCTTCCTGGGAAGAAAATGCTGGGAGAGACTGACTAAGTGGGGGCTCGTGAGCAAGTGGTCCGGGCCCTGGTTCAACAGCTGGTGCTGCAGCTTCTCTGCTTGGTCCCTGGCTCTACCCAGGTCACAGAAACTGAGAGCCATTTTTGTTAATGGACAAAAGTTTTCCTGAGAAGAAGCGGCAAGGAGAGACTACTGCCCCAGGCTCTGCCTCACCACTACAGCAGGAGAGTTTGCTGGCTCCAGGCTTTGCCTCACTACTTCAGTGCCTAGCTGGGCACTGGCAGCAGGGGCTGTAGAGGGAGTCCAGAGGCAGAGTCTCACCAAAGAGGATAAGAGAGGCACCCTACCACCATCTTGAAGACAAGGCAGGAAAGTACCCAGACTGGCTCACCACAGAGCAACAGACCTGATCTCTGTGACTGACAGATCAACTACTCAGGGGTTGATCATGTCCCAGAGGGAATATCCTGAAAGCACAAACTTCAGAGGATCCTGACAATTGCTGAGTCCCAGGTGCCCCATCTCCTACCCTGATTTCCAGCCAGAGACCAAACGGTGTGACCAGAAAAGGAGGAGGAAGGACACCAAAGAGATCAGTGGTGAGTCCGGGGCTGACCCAAACCCCCTCCTCCCCAGCAAGCCTCTGAACATCAGACCCACACAGCTGGGCCACAACTGAGAGAGACAAACCCAGGCAGAGCCTGGACATCAGTTGCAATAGGAGAACTCCATTCCAGGATAGGCCTGGCTGGAGCATCCCCACAAGGACACACTTCCCCACCAGAGATCTCCCTGATCATATGAGAGTGGGAGAGGAGGACTGCAGCCCCACCCGCCTCAATTGCCCCTCCTCATTCCTTGCTCTGGACATTGAGGAGAGAGTGAAAAAGGTTGAAGCACGGCAGGAGCCATCAGATTAGAGGAACACTTACAGAGTCTGCCAAAAGAGGGTAGGTTTTTTTTCTTTTTTAATTTTTTAAAATTTTCAAAAAAATTTTTTGCCTGTTTGTTAGTTCAACTATTTTTAAAATATTTTTCCTTTGTGCATAAATGTGTGTGTGAGGCTTTGATCTGCATCCCCCCATTTTTTTTCTTTTTTCCTTTTCTTTTTCTGTTTCCTTCTCCTTTTGTTTGTTGTTTTCTGTTTATGTGTGTATGTAAACGATTGTGTGTTCTCCTTTCAATGTTGTTGCTGCTGTTGTTGGTTTATTTTTGCTCTTTTATTCTTCTGGTTTTTTTATTTTTATTTTTATAGTTTAAGGTGTGTGTCAATATATGTGCAAAGGTTCAATCTGAATTCCTTTTTTTTTTTTCCCCAGTCCTTCTGTTTTTCTTCTCCATTCACTTTGTGCTAGGCGTGTGTGTGTGTGTGTGTGTGTGTGTGTGTGTGTGTGTGTTCAGTTTTCATGGTTTTCTGTTGTTGTTATTTGTTTTGCTTCACTTTGTTGTTATTCCAGTTTGTTTGGGGGAGTGTGTGTGTGTGTGCGTGTGTGTGTGTTCAATTGTCTTTTTGTGTTGGTTTCTGCATCGCATCATCATATGGAGTAGCAGTGGGGAGTGGGTCTCAGGGAACACATACCACAATCAGTGAACACTGTAATTTGCAAGTAGTTTCTGAATCCTAGTGCTCCATCGCCTACTTTATTCAACTTTCAAAAACTACAAGACAGCAAAGCTTCCTACCCACCATCCTATTTCAATATAGAACAAATCCAGAGCCTGGAACAGGGAAGAATGGAGGGCTGAGCAAATATCAGATGGAAAAGCCTCTCCCACTGACACTGAATAACAGAACTAAAGAGAAAAACAAGAGATCTGTCACAAATGAGGAAAAACCAACGGAAGACCACAGGTAATTTCAAGTGTAACAAAGTGAAAACACCTGAAAAATTAAACCTTGGTGACCAAACAATGGAAGTTACAAATGACTGGCTCCAGAATACAACAGGGATTAGGGAATGGATGGAAAGAGTGAATAAAATGCAAGAAAGACAAGATGCAACTGAAAGATCTTGTAACAGAGATTTTTGGCAATAAAAAATTTCATCCAGGAAATAAATAACAAGATGACAAACATGGAAAGCAGAATTAATCTAGCTGAAGAAAGAATCTCAGAACCTGAAGACCACAACATGGAATTAACCCAATCTGTAAAAATAAAAATAAATAAAAATAAAAACATAGAAAGAAGATTCAGAAAGAAAGAACAAAGCCTACAAGAGATATGTGATTATATCAAGAGGCCAAACCTATGCCTGATTGGTATCCCAGAAGAAAAAAGGTAAATGGAGAACAACTTGGAACAAGTATTCCAGGAGGTAATCCAAGAAAACTTTCCCCATCTCACCAGAGATGTGGCCAGCCAAGCACAAGAGATACAGAGAAATTGCACAAGATATCAAATGAGAAGACCAACCCCAAGACACATACTAATTTGCCTACACAAAGTAGGCACAAAAGAAAAAATCCTAAAGGCAAAAAGAGAGAAAGATCAGACTACCTACTGGAGAAAACCAATCAGAATAGCAGCAGACCTATCGGCAGAAACACTACAAGCAAGAAGGGACTGGAGTCCATTATTCAAACTCTTCAAAGATAAACAATTTCAACCAAGGATTTCTCACCCAGAAAAGCTCAACTTCATCAGTGATGGATAATTAAAATTCTTCCAATCCCTAAGGGATTATGCAGCTTCCAAACCAGCTCTACAGGAGACACTTAAAAAGGTATTAGGCACAGCTGAAAGAAAAAAAAGAATGACCACATACTTCTCAAGAGAACAGCAGAGCACAGAATCAGCAGAGAATACAGTGCAACAAGAAACATGAAAATACACACATACATCAACCCCAAAGCCAAAAGAAAACAAGCAAACAAAGAAAAAACTTTATAAGAACCTCATGGCAGGGATAAACAATCACATTTCAATAATTAGCCTCTATATGAATGGATGAAAGGCACCACTGAAAGGACACAGAATGGCAAACTGGATAAGAAACCATGACCCAATTATTTGCTACATACAGGAAACTCATCACAACACAAGGGGCACACACAGACTCAAAGTTAAAGGACGTAAAACGAGTTTCCAGGCAAATGAATCACTAAAGAAGGCAGGAGTTGCAATCTTAATATCAGACAAAACAATCTTTAAGCTATCGAACATTTAAAAAGATGCAAAGGACACTACATAATGATAAAAGATTCAATCCATCAACAAGAAATATCCATCCTAAACATATATGCAACCAACACAGGAGCACTAGCATTTATAAAGTAACTACTAAGTAATCTAAAAAAGATATTGACTCTAATGCTATTATAGCAGGGGACTTGAATACCCCACTAACAGCCCTAGATAGATCATCAAGGCAAAAAATCAATGAGGAAATCCAGAACCTAAACTAGACACTCAAGCAAATAGACTTAATAGATACCTACAGATTATTCCACCCAACAACCACAGAATATACATTCTAATTATCACCACATGGAATATACTCCAAGATTGATCATATCCTTGACCATAAATCAAACATAAAAAAATTCCATAAGGTTGAAATATTGCCATGCACATTCTCAAGTCACAGTGGAATAAAAAAAATATATAAACAACAATAAAATTTCTCTAAAACCCACAAAGACATGGACACTAAACAGCATGATGCTGAACTGGGTCAACAATGAAATCAAAGCAGAAATTAAAAGATTCCTGGAATCAAATGAAAATGAATAACCATCTTACCAAAATTCTGGGATGCCATGAAAACAGTTCTAAGAGTGGAATTGATATATCTGTGAGCACACATTAAGAAAACAGAAAGATCACAGGTTGGGAGCCTAACAAATCACCGAAGGGAGCTGGAAAGAGAAGACCACCAAAACCCCAACTTTAGCAGAAGAATCCAAATCACCAAAATAAGAGCCCAAATGGGACAGAGAAGGCAAAAATATCATAGAAAACATCAATAAAACAAAATGCTGATTCTTTGAAAGAATTAACAAGATTGATGGAATCCTAATCAGAATGACCAGGAAAAAGAGAGAAAAAGCTCAAACAAACACAATCAGAAATACAAAAGATCAAATCACAACTGACCCTGAAGAAATACAAATGATTATCAGATTACTATGTACACCTATATAGAAAAAAACTTGATAATTTAAATGAAATGGAGGACTTTCTGACATCACACAACCTCCCCAGGTTGAAACAAAAAGACATAGAGACACTAACTACACCAATAACAACCCAGGATATGGACTCTGCCATATGAAAACTACCTACAAAAAAAGTCCTGGACCGGATGGCTTTCAAGCAGAATTCTATAGAACGTACAAGGAGGAGCTGAAGTCATCCTTGAAAGCATTTCAGGCAATTGAGAAAAAAAAGGAATTCTCACCAAATAATTTCATGAAGTTAACATAACTCTGATACCTAAACCAGGTAAAGATCCAACAAAAAAGAGAATTATAGGCCAATATCCCTTATGAACATAGATGCAAAAATCCTCAACAAAATTCTAGCAAATCGGATCCAAAAACACATCTCAAAAATCATCCACCATGACCAAATAGGCTTCATCCCCAGGATGCAGGGCTGGTTCAACATTCGCAAGAATTTAAATGTAATTAAATACATCAACAGATGTCCAAACAAGAACCACATGATGATATCATTAGATGCAGACAAAGCTTTCAATAAAATCCAGCATCCCTTCTTGATAAAAAACCTTCAAACACCTAGGTATAGAAGGAACATAGTTGAAAATAGTAAATACCATTTATGATAAACCCACAGCTAGCATATTGCTAAATGGACAGAAACTGGAAACATTTCCCCTGAAAACTGGAAAAAGACAAGGCTGCCCACTCTTACCCTTCTTGTTCAAAATTGTGTTTGAATTCCTAACTACAGCCACTAGACAAAGGAAAGATATCCGGGGTATCCAAATAAGAAAAGAGGAAGTCAAGTTATCTCTGTTTGCTGATGATATGATCTTATACCTTGAAAATCCAAAAGAAGATGTCAAAAACCTGCTTGCACTGATAAAGGACTTTGGCAAAATCTTGGGGTATAAAATTAATGTGCAAAAGACAGTTGCATTCCTATACACCAACAACAAGCAGGCAGAGAGTCAAATTAAAAGCACAATCTCATTCAAAATAGCCTCAGAAAAAAATGAAATACCTCAGCATCTTCCTAACCAGAGACGTGAAAGACCTTTATAATGAGAACTACAAAACACTGCTCAAAGAAATCCAAGAAGCCACAAACAAATGGAAAAATATTCCATGCTCGTGGATAGGAAGACTCAACACTGTTAAAATTTCCATCTACCAAAGGCAATCTACAGATTCAACGCAATACCCATTAAGTTACCAACATCATTCTTCTCAGACCTGGAAATCACAACACAGAAATTCATAAGGAAACATGAATGAACACGAATAGCTAAAACAATCCTTAGCAAAAGAAACAAAGCAAGGGGTATCACACTCCCAGACTTCAAACTTTACTATAAGGCTACAGCAATCCAAACAGCCTGGTATTGGTACAAGAACAGGCATTATCGCAATGGAACAGGATAGAAATTCTGGAAGTAAATCCTCAATTTCTCAACAAACTCATCTTTGACAAAGCCTCCAACAACAACCACTGGGGAGAGAAGAACCTTTTCAGTAAATGGTGCTGGGAAAACTGGCTGATCACATGCAGAAAATTGAAACAGGATCCCTACCTATCACCATACACAAAAATTAACTCTAAATGGATCACAGACCTAAACTTAAAACCTCAAACTATAAGAATCCTGGAAAATGCAGGAGATACCCTATGGAAATCAGAACTGGCAACCAATTCTTGATCAAAACCCTAAGTACCTGTACCATAAGAAATAAGATAGACAAGTGGGACCTCATCAAATTGGCGAGCTTTTGCAAAGCAAAAGAAACCATTAAAAGAGCAAGGAGACAGCCCACAGAATGGGAAAAAATATTTGCCAACTGTATATCTGACAAGGGCCTAACATCTAGGATCTACAAGGAACTCAAATGTTCTGAAAAGAAAAAAAATAAACAGCCCCATTAAAAAGTGGACATAAGACATGAGTAGATACTTCTCAAAAGAAGATATACAGGCAGCCAACAGACACATGAAAAAGTGCTCTGCCTCACTCATCATCAGAGAAATGCAAATCAAAACCACATTTAGATACCACGTAACACTGGTAAGAATAAATAATATCATTATAAAACAAAAAACAACAGCTGCTGGCGAGGATGCGGAGAAAAAGGAAAGCTGCTGGTGGGAATGCAAAGTAGTGCAACCTCTTTGGAAGACTATGTGGTGATTTCTGAAAGAACTTGAAATTGACCTTCCATATGACCTAGCAATTCCCCTACTGGGAATATACCCAGAGGAACTCAAATCATTCAACAAAAAAAATACCTGCACACGTATGTTTGTTGCAACTCTACTCATAATAGCAAAAACATGGACCCAACCATGCTGCCCATTGAAGCTGAACTGGATTTAAAAAATGTGGTACATATACACAATGAAATATTATGCAGCCAAAAAGAAGGGCAAACATATGGACTTCGCAGCAACTTGGATGGATTTAGAGTCAATCATACTCAATGGTCTATCACAGAAACAAAGAACAGCATACCATATGTTCTCACTCATATACCTTGAATAATTATCATAATACTATAAGAGATTGGCAGCAGTTGGAAACTGTCAGGGAAGGAGTGGTGGGATTGGCAGTTGATGGAAACTTCTAGGGGATGGAGAGGCACGCCTCATCAACAAGGGTACCTGCATAATCAATGTTTGTATACCTAACCCTGAATTGTACCCCACATCTTTATAATAAAAAAAAGAAAATGTGGTATATATACCCAAAGAAATGCTATTCAACCATGAAAAATAATGCAGTCTTGTCATTTGTGGTAACATGGATGGAACTGGAAGACATTGCATTAAGTGAAATGAGCCAGGAACCAAAAATTAAACCCTGCATATTCTCACTCATGTGGAACCAAAAAAATGAATGTTGATTTCATAGAAGTAAAAAGTAGAACAGATGATACCAGAGGCTGGAAAGTGTAGGAGAGTGAGGGATATAAGGAGAGATTTGTTAAAGAATACAAAATTATAGCTAGAGCAGAGGAATAAGTTCTATATCCTACAGCACTGTAGGATGAGTATAGTTAACAACAATATATTATATAGTTTCAAATAGCTAGAAGGAGGATATTGAATGCTCCCAACACAAAGAAATGATAAATGTTTGAGTTGATGGCTAGGCTGATTATTCCTGTCTGATACATTATATTTATTGCAATATCTATATACCCCATAAATATGTATAATTATTATGTGTCAATTTAAAAAAAAGTTCTCAAATAAATGTTTAAAATATGTAAACAAACAAGTAAAGATAAGTATACATTACCATACAATTCAGCAATTCCATCTTAGGTGTAGATTCTAGAGAACTGAAGATCTGTAGCCACACTAAGACTTAGACATGCATGTTCATAGCAGTGTTATTCATAATAGCCAAAAAGTGGGACCAACACAAATGTCCATCAACTGATGAATGGGTAAACAATATGTAGTCCATCTACACAACAGAATATTACTTGGCAATAAAAAGAAACAGAGTATTGACACATGGTATGACATGAGTGAATCTCAAAAACACGATATTAAGTGAAAGAAACTAGATACAAAACATCACATACTGTATGATTCCATCTATATGAAATGCACAGAAAAGCCAAACCTTTAGAGACAGGAAGTAGATTACTGGTTGCCTGGAGTTGGAAGTAGGAACACAGAGTGACTGCAAATGGGTCTGAGGGATCTTTTTTGAGGTGATGGAAAGATTCAAAAATTGAATTGTGGTGATAATTGCACATCACTATGAATTTACTGAAATCACTTAATTGCACGTTTAAACAGGCAGATTTTATAATAACATTGTATCTCAATAAAGCTGTACAAAATTAAAAAGAAAATTCAAACATCAGGTTACTCGCTGCCTGATCAAATAAGGCAAAGCCTCTACCCCATCTCCACCCTCATTTCAGTTTGGTGAGATGTAGATATATTTAACCTGATTTGAGATAGAAATCAAGATAAATAATAACAATTTCTGTTGTGTATGGATACCACCTGTATAACACCCTACAATATGTACTCGATATGCTCTGTCCCATGTAATCCTCAAATCTAATCTGAAAAATCTTACAAGATATTATCACCCACAAATTAATAGATAAGAAAGTAAAGGTTCTTACAAGCAAAACAAAGATGTCCAAAGTTATCCAGCAACCAAATGGCAAAGCTGAGGTTCTAGTCTAGCAAGAATTAAATCATCCTTTCATTCTTTCTCTTGGGCAAACTTGCCGAGTACTCATTTTGGACATATCTGTATCTTCTGATCAAAAATGAAGACCTGTATATCAACTCACAACAAATCAGTAAACAGGAAAAAAATACAAGCACACTCATTTAGTTGACAGAATTTAATCTGTATTATAAAAGTGAACACAAATAATCACTCTCATTGATTTAAGAGACAACCAAAAACCTTCTAGGTTGAATCTTTGTGGGTTATAAAAAAATCAATTTACCTATCTTTGACATTCTAATAAAAAGATAAGCTTATGATTCTTGAGAATTATATAGATGATAAACACAGTATAGCTAAAATACAGGGAAAATGTGATAAATAAAATGCCACATTGCAAAAAGCCAGAACAATCAGCATGTCTAACAATAGATAAATAAATTACAGTATATTCATAAAATCAAGTATAACATAATCTTAACAAATAATGTTTCAAGGAGTGACATCAGCAAGATGGCTGACTAGAGATGCCTGGTGTTTATCCTCTCCACAAGAAAGGACCAAGGCAATTAGTGAATAGCCAAGATTTGACTGGAATGTCAAAGGAAGAGCACTGGAGCCCAGAAGCGGAGTGGGGCACCTGTGGTGATTTGAAGTCTGGAGGGGCAAGAGGAAACGACCTGTCCTCTATAGTCCTATCTCCCCCAACCCGATCAGATCAGCCCAGACACAGAAGTGACTTCCTGTTGCAAGGAAGCAATAAGCAGAAGAACCCCAGAGGCTCCATCACTATCACGAACACCTAGAGAAGAACCCCACAATCCTCACAGTCCTAAGCCCAGTTTGAAGAGTTTCGGGGAATTCATGCAGCTGCACTGCCCCAAATTAGGAGCACAAGTGTGCATTTCTCACCCACTGTGAGCCAAACTATTGCAGCATGGCATGATGTTGAGACCAGAGTCACATTTACTGTGTGCACTTCTCTGGGGTTCTGTAGCCATGGCACCTCTCCAGTACTAGGATTCCATCTTTATGAAACCAAGCCCACATGGGTGGTTGAATGGCACAACTCCAGCAGTATGAAGCTTGGGTCCAGGATTAGCTGTAACACTGGTTCTACATAGCAAAGAGACCAATTCCCACTGTTGCACTACCAGCTGAAAGAATAGTCTGCCAGCCCCAACTAGGGCAAACCTGACTTTGAGTCCATGAAACCACTGTGCACACTCCCCCAAGCAAGAAAAGCCCCTGAACCTCCAAGCAGCCAATACAACCCCAGGCTAGCAAAGTGACTACTCAACTATGCTCAGGACCTGAGAAACAGTCCCACAGTGCCCCACCACCCACAGGCACACCTCTGGCCTGTCCAGCAGCCCTGTGCCTACAATAAGGTTCTGAGAAACAGTCCCACAAGTTGCTTCTGGTGGGCATCTCCCCAGGCCAGCTAAGTAGTCAGGAGCCCATGTCCCAGGCCAGAGAAATAGTCTCATGGGCCACCTCTGGTAGACATGCCCCCAGGCCAATAAAGCAACCTAGTTCCCAGGTCTCACATTTATGAAACAGACTCATGGGCCCCACTCCAAAACACCTTCAGGCCAGTTGAGTAGCCATGCAGCCATGTCACATGCTTGAAAAACAGCCCTGTGCCTGCTCCCCCACAGACACACTATCAGGCCAGTCAACAAGCAGCCTTGCGCCCACCTCTTGAACCAGAGGACTCGTCCAATAGACCATCTCCAACAGACACGCATCCAAGCCAGCCAAAAAGTTGAGTGACATCATCCTTGATCACAGAAACATCCCTGTGGGATGCCCTCAACAGACACGCTCCCAGGCTTGCCAAGCAGCTGTGTCCCCCCATCCTGAGCCTGAAAAATATCTCTGCAAGCCACTCCTGGCAAGCACACCCCCCAGGCTGAACAAGCAACTGCATGCTCATGCTCCTTCCAGAGTAATAACCCTATGGCCCCAACCCCAGTGAGTCAGACCAATTTGGCTACACACACCACAATCTGAGAAACAGCTTAGTGAGCCCACCTCTGACAAGGCTGTACCACTGTCACAACAAACTCTTTTTAGCCTCAGTCATTGAGAAACTTACAAATGTCACTAATGTGAATTGCAGCTGAAGAAATTACATGGAGACTACACTACTGCATCCACCTAGAACCAAGGTCAATGCACACCACCAAACTAACACCCAAAACCTAACTATCTTTCCCTATGAAACCTATTCCCTAAAATTGGAAGAGGTGACTATTTCGCCAGATGTATAGGAATAACGTAGGACACATCAGCAACAAAAAAGCAAGGACCATGTTATCTTCAAAGAAAAACAACAATTTCCTAGTAACAGAGGCCAAGCATAAGGAAATATACATAATACCAGTAACATTTAAAATAATAATGCTAAGGAAACTCAGTGAGATTCAAGAGAATACAGATAATTAAATGAAATCAGAAAACAATTTATGATTTGAATGAGATATTCAACAAAGAGATAGATACCATTAAAAAGAATCAAACAGAAATCCTAGAGTAGAAGAATAAAAAATAAAAATAAAATACCTAGGAATAAATTTAACCAAGGAGGTGAAAGGCTTCTACAAAAAAAAAAAAAAAAACTATAAAACACTGATTAAAAAAATGAAGAGCATATAAACAGATGGAAAAACAGCTCATGCTCATGGATCAGAAGAATTAATGCAATCCCTATAAAAATATCAGTGACATTCTTCACAGTGAAAGAAAGAAAAATTCTAAAATTTGTGTGGAACCACAAAAGACCCTAAACAGTTTAAGCAATCCTGAGCAAAAAGAACATAGCTGGAGGTATCACACTCCCAGACCTCAAAATATACTACAAAGCTGTAGTAACCAAATCAAAATGGTACTGGCATAAAAGCAGACACACAGACTAGTGAAACAGAATAGGAACTCAGAAATTAATTCATATATCTACAACCAACTGATTTTTCACAAAGGAGGCAAGAACACTTACTGGGAACAGGGCAGTCTCTTCAATACATAGTGTTGTGAGAACTGGATATCCAAGTGCAGAGGAATGAAACTAGCTTCCCATTACCCACCCTATAAATCAAAATAGTTCTAAAATCTAAATGTAAGGCATGAGACAATGAAACTATGGGAAGAAAACATTGCGGAAACACATCAGAACACTGATCAAGAAAAAAATGTATAAATAAGCTCTCAAAAGCACAGAAACAAAAGCAAAAAATAATGAGATTATATCCAACTAAACATTTTCTACACAGCAAAAAGGACAATCAACAAAGTAACCTAAAAAATGGAAGAAAATACGTGCAAACTATTCATCTGACATGGGACTAATATCCAGAATTTGTAAAGAACTCAAGCATCAACAACAACAATAAAGTCCAATTTAAATATGGGCAAGTGCACCCAGGCTGGAGTGCAGTGGTGCTCACCACAGCCTCAACCTTCTGGGTTCAGATGATTCTTCCACTTCAGCCTCCAGAGTAGCAGGGACTACAGATGTGTACCACCATTTGATTTTTTTGTAGAGATGAGTTCTCATTATATTGCCCAGGCTGGGCTCAAACCAGGTGAAGTGGGGACCAAAGGGAGGCTCAAATATTACTTGTATGATGATCACTTGTATACTAAATCTGAATTGCATCCCACATCTTTAAAATAAAATTTAAAAAATAAACATAGAAAAACTGGGCAAGTGATCTGAATATTTCTCAAAGGAAAACATACACATGGCCAACAAATATCTGAAAATATGTTCAACATAACTTATCATCAGGGAAATGCAAATCAAAACCATAATTAAGTATTATCTCACTCTAGGTAAGATGGCTATTATCAAAAAGACAAAAACTAATAAATGGTGAGCATGTGGATAAAAAAGAACTCTCAGACACTGTTGGTGCGTATGCAAACTAGTACAGCCTCTACGGAGAACAGTATGGAGGTTTCTAGAAAACTACAAATAGAGCTACTATATGATCCAGCAACCCCACTACTCAGAATCTATTCAAAAGAAAGGTAATCAGTATACTGAAGAGACATCTGACTCCCATGTTTATTACAGCACTATTCACAATATTCACAAGATATGAAATCAACTTGTGTCCAACAACAGATGACTAGATAAAGAAAATATGGTATAGATACACAATGGAATACTATTCATTCATAAAAAAGAATGAAATCCTGTCATTTGTGGAAACATGGATAAAACTGGAGGACATTATGTTAAGTGAAATATGCCAGACACAGAAAGTTAAACACCGCATGTTCTTACACATATGTAGAAGCTAAAATTTAAAAAAAAAGTTGATCTCATAGAAGTAAAAAGCAGAACAGAAGACACTAGAGTTTGGGAAGTGTATGAGGTGGGTGGGATAGGGAGAGATTTATTAAAGGATACAAAATTACAGCTAAATAGGAGAATATGTTCTACTGTCCTATAGCACTGGAGAATGTCTATAGTTAACAACAATATATTATGGTTTCAAATAGCTAGAAAAAATACATTGAATGTTCCCAACACAAAGAAGTGATAAATGTCTGAGATGATGACTATACTAATTACCCTCATCTGGTCACTATACATTATATGTATTGAAACATCACTATGTACCCAATGAATATATACAATTATTATTTGTCAATTTAAAAAATAAAAAATAGAAAAGAAATGTGAACATTTAAAATGTTTAAAACCATGTTTCACAGAATACGTAATGACATAAACAAATTTAACATTTAATTTATTGGGAAAAGTAGGAAATAAAACTCTATAAAGAATATAACAGGTGGAGGAGGGAAGAAAAAAGAACATAACATGAAATTTTTTTAAAAGTTAAGATTATGCACACATGCATACATACATATATATACCCAAATAAATTGGTATATACATTATGTGGTGTGTGTGTGTGTGCACGCGCGCGTGCATGCAGACATATGAATAAGTGTAAGACAATAAGAAAATGCACCAAAAATAATATTACTAGTGGTTCTCTCTGCATGGTTCAATAATGCTCTTCACATTTTTCTATATTTTGCAAACAAACATAACTCACTCTTAAAACTAGAAAAAAACCATAGACATAACTATGCTTCACAGAACACATAGTCACAAGAAAAAATTGTCTTTATTTTTTCAAAAACACTTGGTCTAAATAAATTCTTACCTAACTATGATATTGGTGGATGCACTTGTGACATTTTACATAGAGCACTGAGGCCTAGCTTCTCGAGTGATTTTTTTTTCTTTGTTCCATTTGAAACCAATTTGAGAGGCACTCCCAGGATGCCATCTGTCCTTCTCCAGCTGTATCCTCACTGCCATCCCTGGACAACTCTGTTCAGATGAAATGGGGATCTTTTTTGTGTCCACCCTCTGACAGCTTTGAAAATTATTTAGCTTCTATCATGATGGATACTCTCTGCCTAAAATGACGGATGGGCAACCTCTGAAAATGGACGACATGAAATTTGAAAAATGATACGAGTACTGGTGGACAGGCATTTTTTTTAAAGAAAAGTTGACATAAGTTTGAAATATAGCATAGAGGCCTGTTCTATCATTTTTCTCCTTCTGAAGAAATCAGTAGCTGTCCTTTATCCATATGCTCTTTAGGGAAGAAAACCTGTATTCAAGTTAAAATGAATTCTTTCCCCCTCCTTAAAAAGTACATGTGGTAAGCCATAGGAGTGAATTTGTTCATTCACTCACTCAACAATTTATTGAGAGCCTATTACATGGAGGCTATCGGTTACAGACTGGGGATATAAAGATGAATTAGACACAGGCCCACCTCTGGGGATCCCAGAGCTCAGAGAAGAGACAGATGAGTAAACAGATGATTATAATCCAGTGCAGTATGACCAAGGATAGAAGTGGGGTTCCCAGAGGACCGGAACAAAAGTCAGTCTTATACAGGGAGGAAGTGTCAGAAAACTTCCCCTGAGAAGGTGATGCCTGAAATGAGTCCTTTTCAATGCTCAGTATTTCTTATTATCTTGGCTAAATCTTGATGAATCATGAATCATCCACTTACAAACTTAGAGGCAAATCTTCACCTGTGAACCATTTTACCTTCTCATGCAATTCTAGACCACCTCTCGGCTGTGGGTTGGCAAGTGCCCAGAGAATTGCAGTTCCTACAACAGATTAGCTTTCAATGTCTCACCCACTTCAGCAAAGCAAGAATCTATCCCCATAAGTGAGCTGTTTTCTTTCCTTTTTTTTTTCTTCCCTCTCCCACAATTATATAATAGGATCTGATGTCATTAAGGTATTTATTTTCCTAGTTGGGGAGCACAGGTCACTTCAGGTGCTAGGCTTTTTTGTAAGAATATGATACTGAGTATAGAAACAGGAGTTTCCTTACACCTAGGCCCCAGAGAGATGCAGTGTCATCCAATAGAAGTCCTGGGGATGCAGTGGCAGCTCTGGAACCTGTGCCCTCCAAAGCGGATATACTCTATTTCAGTAGTACCAAACCTTTTTGGCATCAGGGACTGGTTTCATGGAAGACAATTTTTCTGTAGGCAAGGAGCAGGGATCATCAGGCATTTAACTTTCATAAGGAGTATGCAACCTAGATCCCTCACATGCAGTTCACAATAGGGTTTGCCTCCTATGAGGATCTAATGCTGCCACTGATCTGACAGAAGTTGAAGCTCTGCTCACTCACTGCTCACCTCCTGCTGTACAGCAAGGTTCCTAACAGGCCATAGACCCATACCAGTCTGCAGCGGGGGGATTGGGAACCTTTGCTCTAAGCTCTCCCCTATGCCCAAGCTCTCCCCTGTGCTCTCCTTGTGATGACTCAGTTACTCTTGGTCTCCACCAGATGACTGTACTTTCCAACCTTCTAATGCCCAATTTCAGGCTACTGAAGCCTCCATCACACCTGCTTACCACCTTCTCTCTGCACCCATCTATTAGTCTAATTCAAGTTCAAGTGCCTTCCCTTTAGTCTTTGTGGTTTAAAGATCCCTGAGTAGAAAAATATGCAAAAACAATACACTATAATCTTTTCATATTTATTTTTAAAGTATCTTTTTTTTTAAAGAATATGCATATGTCAAAAGATAAAGGTTTTGAAACTAATATCTCCCCAGCCAAAAAACAGAAGCCTTTTCAGAAAGGTTACTACCTTTGTTTAAGAAAATACTTTGACTCAAGAGTACAAATATGAGCAGCCATAGTGAATAAAACAAAGATAAAGCCTGGATGTGGTAGCTCATGTCTGTAATCCCAGCACCGTGAGAGGCTGAAACATGAGGATTGTATGAGGCTAGAAGTTCAAAACTAGCCTGGGCAAGTATAAAGAACCCATCTCCAAAAACATTTAAAAAGTTAACTGGGCATGGTAGGTTCATGCCTGTAATCTAAGCTATTCGAGAGGCTGAGGCAGGAGGATCACTTGAACCCAGGAGCTCAACGCTGCAGTGAGCTATGATTGCACCACTGAACTCCAGCCTAGGTGACAGAGCAAGACTGCCTCTTTAAAATAAACAAATTAAAATGGAGCTGAACTTTATATGTTAGAAAGAAACAGGGGAAAAGGAGAAGTGTGGATATACAGGAGGCAAGAGACAGGAAGGCTGAACAAAGGTCAAGGTTGACTGAAAGAGTGAAAACAAAAATATATCATTTCTGACACTGTTTAGCATTGATATAAGCCTCCTCTGTCTCTCCAAACCTTTGGACAAGTCTGATATATGCAGAAATGTCTTGTACGACCAAAAGATTTACAAAAATTTAAGGAAGTCATTGAGGTTTATGCCTTGGTCAATATAGCACAAAAGAGAAACCGTATATACGATACAGAAAGACAATTTTAAAAGAAATGTACTATTCAACAGAAATATGAACTTGAAACCATCTTCTCAAGAACGCAGAGAAATATTGGGAAGAGCATTAGATTCTTCTACTACCATGCAATGGGTGTTTAGCCAACCTAACCTAGATTTAAAGGGGCAGGAACAACCTGTCCACAGCTAACCTGTGTGATAAATGGAGACGGAAACAAACACAAAATGATTTCCTACGATTATCTCCAAGTGGAAGAAACATGGATGATTTTCATTTTCTTCATTTTTCTTTTCTCTACATTCTATTTTTCCCAATAAGTATTTTTTAATAATAATTTTTAATAAAAAAAAAATTCCCATTGTTCCAATACTAAAAATCTTCAATTCAAGTTGTTTTCTGCTAGCAGCATCAGCTTTGCGCACTCTGTGCCTGGTCACTGGTTGTCAAATTTTTAAAAAATTTATTTGTATTTATTTTAAAACTATGGGGTAGAATTCAGGATTAGGTAGATAAGTGGTCATTGTATAGGTAGGAAACCTTCGGTCTCCCTTTGGTCCCCACTTTGCCTGGTTCAAGATCAGGTACCCTTACTGATGTTATGTGTCCCCACTCCCTGTCCCACCACTGCCAATCCCTTTCTTATAGTATTATGATTAATGTTCAGAGTTTATCATTTTGAGTTGGAGTCTCACTCTGTCGCCCAGACTGGAGGGCAGTGGCTGCTCCCGGCCACCGCAGCCTCGACCTGCTGGGCTCCGGCGATCCTTCCGCCTCAGCCTTCCAAGTAGCCGGAATTACAGGCATGTACTACCATGCCCGGCTGCTTTTTGGTTTATTGCAGAGATGAGGTCTCTCTGCCCAGGCAGGTCTCGAACCCGCGGGATCAGGCAATCCACTCACCTCAGCCTCCCAAAGGCGCGGGATTATAGGCTGAGTCACCGAGCCCGGCATCATATTTTTAAATATGTTACATATACATGATGGAATATGATGCAGCCATGAAGAAGGATAAAATCATGAACTTTGCAGCAACTTGGATGGATTTAAAGTCTATAATACTCAATGATCTATCACAGAAACAAAGAACTGAGTTCCACGGTTGCTAAATATTTTTAATATCACCAGAAGTAATGTTAAACTATCTTTAAAATCTGGCCACAAACTTCCTTCTCAGGTTTCTACTCCACCACTTCATCCCAATGCCACCTATGCCCCAACAATGGTGAGATGGTAGGATGATTTATTCCTCATCGCTTCACCTGGAATGCCTTGATTCCTCCTCCTTTAACTGAAAAATTCCTAATCATTCATTATCCTTCAATTCAAACATCGTCTCCTTTGGGTATCTTCCCTAATGGTCTTTCTCCACCTTAAGCAAAAATATCCATTCAACCATCACACATATTGAGTATCAACGATTTGTACTAGCTACTGGGCACTTGGTATTGGCAAGACTGTACTAGCCATGACCAAAAGGAACAAGCAGTCCTCTGGGATATCTCCTTACCTAACATTTGGTTTAAAATCTCTATTACAGCAGTTCTCAACCAGGCAGCAATTTTACTCTGAGAACATTTGACAATGTCAGGAGATATTTTTGGTTTTTGGGACTGGAGGATGCTACTGAGTGAGTTGAGGTCAGGGATGCTGTTAAACATCCTACAATATCCAAGATAGCCCCCACAACAAAGAATTATCCCACCCCAAATGTTCATAGTGACTAGGCTGAGGAACTCAGCTCAGTTATAATGGGTGTGCTACTAGTTATGCTTCAGTCTACTCTACCAGGCTGTGAACTTTTGGGAAGCAAAGGCCATATCTTACTCACCCATGCACCCTATCCCCCAGCACAGAACAGGCCTCATTATAAGTTTGCACAGGAGAATCACTAAACATTATTATGTAAAGAGATTCATGCCACCTTTACCAGAGGATGCCACAGAGAGTTGCCATGAAGAAGCAGCTCAACTGAAGATCTACTCCTGGATTCCAAGCATCTGCCCTTGCAACTTTTGAATCAGAGCTCACACGGAAAGCACTCTCTGTTACTCTTACCATGTCATCTTGATATGAACCATCTCTACTCTGAGTGACAACCACACAGGCCACTTGGAGAACCTGTTTTGGCTACACTGGAGTGTCACCATCCATCTCTTTGAGGTCCTAACCCACAGCTCAAACTGAACTTCACCAACTCTCCAGAAACTACAAATCCAGATATTCCAAAAGATACCCTCTAACTTTGGTAAATATTCGTCTAGTTATTATTGTTTAATGCTGTGTTCAGCAAACAGAAAATTCAGTTTATCTCTATAGATGAAATGATTTTGGAAGAGAAGCAGGAAATAATTGAAAAGGGGGGGAAGCTAGGCACAGTGGTTTAAGCCTGTAATCCCAGCACTTTGGAAGGCCAAGGTGAGAGGATTGTCTGAGCCCTGGGGCTTGAGATCAGCCTGGACAACTTGGTGAGAACTTCATCTCTACAATATATCAAAAAAATCAGCCAGGCTTGGTAGCGCACACCTGTAGTTCCAGCTACTTGGAAGCCTGAGGCGGAAGGATTGCCTGAGCCCAGCAGGTCGACATTGGGGTGGCCACGAGTATACCACAGCACTCTAGCCTGGGAGACAGAGTGAGACTCTGACTCAAAAAAAAAAAAAAGAGAGAGAGAGAAAGGAAAAGAAAAGAAATAAATGTGGGGGAAAAGGATACAGGTAATGAAGAAGAAAAAAGACAAGCACAGAAGCAAACATGCAGGAACAACACAAACTACTTCAGTGTTGCAGTGGTACCTGATTTTCAGGGTTAACGGGGACAATCCTGAGTGGCCTTGGGACACTTTGGTGTCTCACTATTAAATTGGTCTCATGATAGCCCTGATACTTCATGGAGGACCAAATGAGAAAACACAAAGTGCTTTGAAGGTAGCTAGCATGTAATAAATGTTCAAGAAATATTTATGATGGCTGTTATTCTGACTACCTCCTAAAAATGTCCAAGAATTTGTTCTTGATTTTTTTTCATGGTCCCAAATAGGAAACCCTTATCTTGAGGTGACTGGGAAAAGTTTCAAACTCCTCCAGGTGGTTCTCAGCCAAAGCAGGTAGGGTCCCCAAAAGGTGATGTTCAGAGCTGGGGGAGGGGTACTTTTAATTGTCACAGTGACCATGGGGCATCAATTGGCGTGTAATGCCAGGAGTCTAGGGATGTGTAACATCTTGCCACAGATGGAACACCATAAAGAAGTGGCCTGTTCCACATGCCAGTAGTGCTCCCCAACATGAGAAACCTGGTGCCAAGTGTCCCTGGGAGCCCATCTGAAATCTTCCATATGTTTTTGGAATTACTAGCCTCCTAAATGGTGTCAAATCAAATGTTAGCTCTTGGGTGTACCAGGCTTCTCTGCGGGTGGCAATGTAGTTAGCTAGGAGTGCCAGGGTAAGAAGAAATTTGCAAGGAGAGGAAGGGGATTGAAAGTGAGTACATACAATTAAAAATAGCCTCCCATTTTTATAGGTCCCCAATTTGGTTTCTCCCTTGTAGTACAGAACACATATAAATTAGGATTGCAAAGGCTGGCCCTCGTTTGGAGACACTCTTATTTTCCCAGTACATTTTCAGTTTGGTGTAGTACCATTTAGAAATAAAAGCAACAGGATTTATGTCTCACTGCATTTTATAAAGACAAAAAAAAAAATAGTTCCCAGCATGAAGAGGCAAAGGGATGCCAAATTTCAGTCTCAAATAAAATTTTGTTCCTTGCTAAAATTCACTGAAAATGGCCATTTATATTGGAAACTATAATTTACACTTCACTATGGATGTAACAGAGGAAACCCAGAAAGATTTTTGGAAAAGACAGTCGATGAGGGGACAAAAAAAGAGAAAAATACGCTGATTCCATTTTTTTCCCAGCTTCCTCTTTTTCTTCTCTTTTTCTTTCTTTTTTAATCAAGATGCTCACATATTTCTTTGAATGAATTAACTAGATCATGGAAACTGTTGTTCTAATTTGTCTTATGATCCATTCCCCCATTTTTATACCTCCCCATTCCCAATCCAGTACAATGCACTGTCTTCATCCTATTAGCCAAGGTTTTGTGAGAGTGGCTATAATTCAGTCAACCACCATGTATCAAATTAACATCCGCATCGTTCCAACAATGTGAATGCTGTGCTATAACATATTTAACAGTAACAGATGATACATGCCTGTCCTTCCAGCCCTGGCAATTCAGTTTAGGAATGAAAATATATAACCTGCAAGCCCATCTGCACCCATTCCACGAATATCTGCTGTGCCTCTGTCCTGGGCCCTGTGCCAAATGCTAGGAATATGGCTGTGGAGCTGACAGGCGTGTTCCTGTCCCTGAGATGCTTACAATCTAGATGTAGAAACAGATAGTCAAGAAGTAAACAAATCACGCCCCACTCTATGTGGTCAGAGCTGGGAAGGAAAGAGTAGTAGAGGAAGAGAATCAAAGAAAGAGTGGGAGATGGATTAGCCAGAGGCAGGAACAATGATGTGCAGATTTACTGTGTAAAGACAGGGCAGGCACAGGTAGACTTAGAGGCTGGGAATTCTAAGCAGAGACAAAAGCCTGTGGTGTCAATGGCCTGAGCTACAAAAGAATTCACCTGGTTCAGGGGGAGGCCAGTGAGGCAGGGACAAAGGCAGGACAGAAGGTCATGAAGGAGGCAGGAGTTGGAGAAAGTCCAAAAGGAAGCCAACGACAGGGATAAGTGGGGACTGTTGATGACAGTCCTGGCTTATGCTTTATGGACACATATGCTCCTGAGTGGAACCTACAAGAAGGGTGTTTGTGAGCGTTTGCAAAAATTGTCTCTAGCAGTGCAGGAGAGGTATGCGAGCAAGCGGCAGTACTCACCTTCTGGAAGGTGAAAAGAAGCATGGACGGGTGTGAGATGCCTCTTGGAGGTGGTAAAGGCAGGACTTGCTAGTCGGGAAGAGGAGGATTCAAAGGTGACTCTCAGGCTTCAGGCTCAAGGACGTGTTGGCAAGCCTGAGACTCTGAAGGACAAGGTTGGGGGGAGCTAGGAGAACTGGGAAGGAAATGGCTTGAAAATAATTTGGGGACTAGAGAGTGTGAAGAGGTGAGAAAAGGCACGTAGCACAGTGGGGGCTAGACAGGGTGTATTGGAGGGGCCCATAAGCTAGAAGGGAAGGAGGGCAGGAAAAGCCTGAAGGTGACAAGAGGGACTCATCATTCATGAAAACTGTCAACTGAATGCTAACCCCACATTTCATCTGACCCCAACCCCTCATGAGGACACAGAGTGAGTTGCAGCACCTAAACATAGAAGGGTTATCCACAGTAAGAGTGTGGACTGAATCAAGTGCCACCACTTACCGTCTGTGCTGAACCTCTCTGTGCCTCAGTTTCCTCACCCCTGCAATGGGGGTGATCGTAGTTTTTGCCATAGGAGGAGGTAACAAAAAGTCTATGTCAAAATGGATGACAAGAGCTTAACCCAGTGATTGGGTACACAGAGAGGGTTTAGCAAATCTTACTAACTTATATGTTACTACTAGGAGTATTATTATTATTACAAATGCTGCACCTTTCAAATGGCCAAATCTGTTTTTCTATAGCTGGTACCTGTCAGGGTTTATTCTGAAGAACCTTGGGTATCAGGGACTCACTAATGTTTTATGATATTTTATCTCACTTTATGGTAGTCATTTATGACAAGACCAGGATGACATAAACTGCCATAAAGCAAAACAGTGCAATCACACAAATGACCATAAATCAAGGGGTGCAACCAAATAGGGTCATAAAGGGAAGGAAATTGAGGGAAACAGGAGAGGCAGAGAGAGAAGTTGGGAGCTGGCAGTACAAACTTTGAGAGAGTGAAATTACAATTGAGAACAAAGTAAAAAAAAAAAAATTAGATGGATGTCTTCAAGGGTTGTTTAAATTTCACATACACATTTCCAGACAAATATGGTGCACTTTCATGCTTTCAAAGAGAAATACATCATTTCATGCCCTACTCTGTTATGCATTTTTTATTGGAAATGCTATTTCTAATCCTAGCAGTATATTTGGGATCCATATTGGACTTCAGAGATGTTTAGAAGTCATATGACTAGGAAATATTTCTGTAGTTCAGGAACTATTGATGTCCTGGTATTCTTTTGGTAACCCACTGGCTAAAAGAGATTTATTAATAAGCAGAACTTTTTTCTCTTCTTTTCTTTCTTTAATATTTCTTTTATATTATCTTTTGTGGCGCTTACTATAATGAATAGTGACTCAGAGAGAGTATATAGAGTCAACATGCTTAGACTAATTCTGCTCAGGTATGTAGAAATGAACAGGAATGATGGATGGAAAGCACAGGTAATGTTTTCAAGGCCCTTACTGAGTAGACTTTACTCAACTTTTAGACAAAAATCACAAAAGCTAACCACGACAGTTGATTTGGATATGTTTTTGATTATAATTTTCCCAGTTGTTTTAAGATAATTTAAGCAACAAATAGGAACTAGATGGGAAAAGGATATAAACGTAAATTTTTACCCTTCATTTTCTTGCAAAGAAAATACTTGTGGCTAAACATCACTCCTGCCTTAAGCGGTCTCTTTGAAGATACATGCAATTGATCCAGTCTAAGTGATTTTAAAATCAAATCCTCTTTCAGACATGTTAAGGATCTGCTAAAAGAACACTTCTGTGTATACGCCCCAGCAATGAACAATCCTTGTGCAGCATAAACACTCTCCTTCCAAACTTGTATATTTTATTCAAGTTAGAATGTATGCATGTGGAGTTTTCACAAAGCAGAGCCCAGTTGTTCTTCAAAGTACTTGACCTTCTAGAACATGATCTGCCTCATGCTCCAGTGTAGACTTAAGACAAAATTCCAGGACCCACACTTCTACCAGCCTGTAGGCAACAAATTTGTAGTGGGAAGTCTAAGCTACAGGGCAGTGAATTCAGTGCCTCCCTCAAGGACGTCTTGGAAACCTGGTGAAAGTCAAGGTCATGCTGCTATCAGCTTCTCACCTCTGTATTTTTAGATTCCACTTTTTAAAAAAGTTTTGGGTTTCCTTTAAAAAGGTGTTATCATCTTCAGGTACTCTTGCATTCTTGATTCTAATTCTCCCATGGAACTTCCTGGTATTGGCTGAAGGTTTTGTTTTTTGGTTGCTTATTTTGTTTGATTTTTAAATATAGCTTTGATACTTTATTATCCAAAAGATTGTCTCCCTCCTATCTGGCTAAAAATGGAGCCTTTGGGCTCAGGCATAGCAGCAAATTTTAAGAAAGTATTTGGCAAATATGCAAAATTTATTTATAATAATAAAGAAAAAACTGGAAACTCCCTGAATGTCCACTGAAAGGTAATTTTAATTCAATCATGGTACATCCATTCAATAGTATACTATACTAAAGTTTAAAAAGATGTAAAATATTTGTGTGGGAAAATAGGTACTCACACATACATAGCTTAAACATCTGAAAGGCTGTATGCCAAATGATTATCTCTGAAGGATGAGAATTTCTGAGAGAATTTTCTTTTCTACTTCTTACATTTCTATATTAG
The DNA here is from genome assembly GCA_027257055.1 of Cephalopachus bancanus. Classification (NCBI taxonomy): domain Eukaryota; kingdom Metazoa; phylum Chordata; class Mammalia; order Primates; family Tarsiidae; genus Cephalopachus; species Cephalopachus bancanus. The sequence goes on along the minus strand of JAPVLO010000335.1, from coordinate 2,279,079 downwards.
GTAAACCCACATAATGGGCATATATCATATGGGTATTAAAGACACTTTCATTTTGGAAAATATGTTGAGTAGAGTCCGATTTTTTGTGACACACACACGGGCACACAAGCTTACTGGCAGTTATCTGTGAGGAGTGGGATTATAAGGCATTATTATTTTCTTTGTCATGATTTTTTTCTGTTTTCCAAATTCCCTACAATGAGCATAGATTACTTTTATAATGTGGGAAATTTAATTTTTTTTTAGAAAAGCTCCTAAAATGAAATAAAATAAAACACAAGCAAGCAAGAAAGGCCAGTTTTTCTACTTATGTCCCCTTCTTCCTGGAAACCACAGGACTGACAGCTTAGAACATCTGTTTTCTACAACCTATCTAACAATCTAAACAACTGTGACATAAAGAGAAAGAGTGAACATGAGCCTGAACAATACATTTGGAATTGCCCATGAACAGTTCCCCCGGTTGTAGATGCATGTGAGAGTTTTGCCCTGCACACAGCCTCCCACCTCAGCCTTTGGCAGTCATGTTTGTGGTATGGAACTTGCCTTCCTAGCTGCATCACGTTGCACCAATAATGGACAGCTAGCCCAGGAGGGGGAATGCATGGACTCAACAGCAACCAATCTGATTCTCTCTCAAGAATGTCATCAAGAGTCGGATGTTACTGAGCTCAGGAACTACACAGTGACATCAGGTCAAGGCTAGTGGTCTTCAGAGAGAAGCAAAACACTGGCACAGACACACAGAAGAAAGAGAAGTCCAAAAACAAGGTTCCCTCAGAGGGGATAAAACAGTGGTTTCATACTCAACAAAATAACAGTTTCTAGCCTCGAATACAATGATGAATTACCATTTCCAATTATGGCTTCCTTTAGCCTTTCAATAAAATACCTCTCACTTGCATGGGCTTTGCAGAGCTTCTGTTCCTGGCAACTCCCACTAAAATGCCAGTTCCACAGTGTCCTGGCAGTCTTGGACATTGCGTCCTAGCAAAGTACCTAGGATACTTCAGGCCCTCCATATGTATTTGTTGAATGAACAGCTGAACAAAGCGACTTGATGAAAATAGTCCTGAAGTCCCCAAATGGGTCAAAGCCTTGGGAAGAGAAATAAAAGGTGGTTTCAGTTTTTTAAAACTCACCAGATGACACGGCAGGAATGACTAGGACTTCATATACTAGAGTATGTATGATTGGGGTGCAAAACATTCTCAAAAAACTTAAATAGACATTAAAATCCTCATAATCAACATCACTTACACCTAAATAACATCCTTGCACAAGTATTCGAGTAGCTGATGATGAGACACTTGAATGAGTGCATTCTGCCCAGTGTAGAAGTCAAAGGGAGCCCTTGAGCTGAACATGTGATTTACAGACATACAAGCAGTCTAGAAGCCCATGTATATGCAACAAAACTGAGAGTTCTACTCTTTTTTCGATGAAGTAGGCTACATTACCCAAGAAGCAGAGCTGCAAATGATTTTTTGAAGGAGCAGGAAAATAAAATGTGCTCAAAGAGTACAGCAATTTAACCCACTCCAACAGATAAAATATCATCTTAAAAAAAAAATTGACTTATCTTTCTTTCTACATCCTAGTAGGTATGTTTGAGATGATCCAATTTTATGTTGAACAACCATAATTGAGGGGAAATATAAAGATATGAGTCGGGAGCAGAACTCTATGGATTGCCTTGACAGGCAAAAAAGACAGAAATAAGGTGTCAATAGTAGCATGCAATATTATAGAGACAGGGAGATGGTTTTACATCTGTTTTGCATAATGTTCTTTCAGTCCTTTCTTCCCTGCCCATGAAGATTTTTTTTTTTTTGTCTTTCTAAATAAATTCTAGAAAGGAAGGGCAGGTGCGGAAACAAAACAAAACAAAACAAAAAACCCTATACTGTTTCTTGGCTTAACTAATAAGGCTCATTTTCTGAGGCAAAAGGGAGCATTTATTATGATGATGAGTTTGTGGCTACATTGCTTGAGAAAACAAAATAAATTAACAGAAGGATGGCAGAGGAATGGATAAGTTGATATCTGAATTTCTGATGCAATCTTTGCATTCTCATTATTATATTGTCTCTTTGTATTACATTTGGTTCATAACATAATTGAGAATCTTTAGAAATGTTAACAGCAGCAGTACAGCTTTAAGGATGACAAAGTTGTTTACTAATTATTGTCTTTACCTTTGGTTAATTATTGAAGCATTAATTTTCTGGGTTCAATTCAGTTGAAACCACCATCAGGGGAAGTTAAGGGCAAATGTATTGTCTAGTTACAATGGCAACTTTTATAATTTTGTTGTATTTTCCCCTTGGTTAACCTTTTAAAGGAAAAGATAAATGATAAATTAGAACTCTCTATACTAAGAGAACCTTAAGGTGAGGTCTTTCACTGTTTTGTAGTTAGATGAGAAATTGTGGCTCACACTTACACTTTTTTCAGTGTATGTTGCTCATTATCTTACGGGAAAGACCAAGAATGTTGCAATGATTATCAGTGAGACTAGTGATGAGATTACTGAACCATTTGGTGTTGACTTTTCTTTTTTGATGCATAATTATAGGAGTTTACTTACAGTCTTTTTTTTTTTTTGCTGTTTAATGATTCACATTTTTTATTTTTGTTCTCTCTTCATGAAGAGTATGACTTCTCCATTTTTAGTGTGCATTATTTTTTGCAGTGCTACTTTGTTTCCTGGAATATTAGAATTAAAGAAAATTCTAAAAAAAATAAAGAGCCAACCTCATTACAATAATGTCATAGAGATCTGGATAAAGCATGCCACACACACAAGAAACATGGAACTGTTATTCAGTGAACACGTTCCCACTTGTATAGCAATCCTGGGGCATATTATGCTGTAAAACATCTTATTCCCCTTCTAACTTCTTAAATTGTTCCAGATGCTCTTTAACCATAAAGAAATGTAATGATAATTTTTTTTAAAAGCTGTATCATCTGTTTCCATATCTGACTTCCCTGCGATGTGCTAGTTAGCTTAGGAAGTTTGAATCAGATACAAGTTTATATATATGGTTCATTTGCACATAAATAGGGATAAAAGACCAGAGCTGAGCCTCACAATAGTAGTACCCAATCTCACTTTAACAGAGAACTATTTAAATGCTCAGTGACATAATTTCCTCATCTACAAAATGGAGTGATAATACCGCCTACCTGATGGGTTTTTATAAGGATTAAATTATCTCCTACATCTAAAATATTTAGAATTCAATAGTGGGTACATAATAAGTACTCAATAAATATAAACTATTACTCCCCCCGATTTGCTAATCATCTCTAAAATAGTTTGGGGTGATTTGTACAAAAATTTTTTAAGTGTCAAAGGTGTATCTATTACAATGACCATGGCTATGGATAGTAGATATTATTTGGAAATAATACATTTTGACTCATAAAATTTTTTAAATAAAGAATATCTTAAAACAAGAGTTGGCAAACTACAGGCTGCTTGTCAAATCTAGCCCATTCTTTGTTTTGTGTATTCTACCAATCAAGAGTGGCTTTTACAGATGAGTATTTGTAAACAATGTGGTGATAGGGAGTGCTAAAAACTCCCATTCTTCTCATTAGTAGATCCCTATTACAAAAATTATACTCAGTTATTATCGTATTTGAATTTCAGCTATAAAAAGATATGAACAGACACTTCACAAAAGAAGACATCCGAGCAGCCAACAAACACATGAAGAAATGCTCAACCTCACTAATCATCAGGGAGATGCAAATCAAAACCACACTGAGATACCACCTAACTCCAGTCAGAATGGCAATTATCAACAACTCAAAAAATAACAGCTGTTGGAGAGGGTGTGGTGAAAAGGGAACACTTCTACACTGTTGGTGGGAGTGTAAACTAGTGCAACCTCTGTGGAAAGCAATGTGGCGATTCCTAAAAGCTCTAAAACTTGACCTTCCATATGACCCCGCAATCCTCCTACTGGGAATATACCCTGAAGAACACAAATCACTCTATAAAAAAGATACCTGCACACGTATGTTTATTGCAGCATTGTTCACAATAGCAAGAACCTGGAAACAACCATGCTGCCCATCAAAAGAGGACTGGATTAAAAAAATGTGGTACATATACACAATGGAATATTATGCAGCCATAAAAAAGAACAAAATCATGAATTTCGCAGCAACCTGGATGGAACTAGAGTCTATAATACTGAGTGACCTCTCACAGAAACAAAGATCCAAGTTTCACATGTTCTCACTCATATAATGGACCTTGAACATCCAATGTAATACTATAAGAAAATGACTGGCGGTACTGGGAAACTATGGGGGGGGATGGGATTAACAGTAGCAAATATCTGTCTGGGGATGGGAAAACACCTCTTATCAACAGAGTGCCTGAATGAAACGTAATTGTACACCTAACCCTTAACTGTACCCCACAAAACCATAATAAAAAATATTGATTAATAAAAAATAAAAAAAACAATATATCAATAAAAATAATATAAGTAACAAAAAAAAAAGTTGGTGGAAGCTGGGCTCGGTGGCTCAGCCTGTAATCCCGCGCCTTGGGAGGCTGAGGTGAGTGGATTGCCTGAGCCCGCGAGTTCGAGACCCGCCTGCGCAACTTGGCGAGACCCCATCTCTACAATAAATCAAAAATCAGCGGGCGTGGTAGTGAGCGCCTGTAGTTCCAGCTACTCGGAAGGCGGAGGCGGAAGGATCGCCGGAGCCCAGCAGGTCAAGGCTGCCGTGGCCGGGAGCAGCCACTGCACTCCAGTCTGGGTGACAGAGTGAGACTCCAACTCAAAAAAAAAAAGAAAGCTGGTGGAAATTTGTTTTCCCTCTTGTTATGTAAGTGCCTACATAATACCCTTGATTTTGCTTCTTGGCCTGTAAAGTCTGAAATATTTACTCTCTGGCCCTTTACTTTGTCTCACACTCCAGAAGTAGAGCAATTTCTCCTCAGCTGGCTAAGAAAATGAGTCTATGATTCATCAACATCCAGATTCTTTCCATGTGTCTATTCTGCCATACCTAATATGTGAACCTCACCTGCAAGCTGACTCCTTTCATGGTGGAAAGATGAGTTTTGAAGCTTCAAGGATACAGAAATATCCTCTTCTGGTATCTTTAAAAAAGAAAAGAAAGAAAGCCTTTCCCAGAAAACCATAACAAAACTCTCCTTTCTTCTCATTGACCAGAACTGGGTCACATGATTTCCCTGAACCAATGATTGCAAAGGGAATCTTGAGCTGGGCATGAGGTCAGCTTTCCCTGGACCAACTAATTGCATGGAGGAATGTTGGATAACCCAACACACTGCATTTCTGTTAGGAAAGAGGAAGATGGACATTGGATAGGCAATCTACAGCCTGTTTATTTCTTTAAATGTGTATTAGAAAACACTAAAAACTGTGGGTTAGAACCCAGGCTTTCCTAGCTCTTATTACTTAGAATAAGGCTAAGTTATTTTTAAGTCTATCTAAATAGAAATATTAATTAAACATGAGTAAGTATACTCTTAAATCACAAAATGATTAAAATTTAGGCAACCATGCATGCCATTGTTTATGTTATGCTCTTTGCTCAGAAACACCTATTTATTCTTCAAAACCCAAATCAAATGCTGTTTCCTCAGTGGTATCTTCTCTAATCTCCTATTTCTTTTTATGCTCAAGTATGGTTGTTTTTTCCCAAAGTATTTTTCCTTATACCCCTTATACAATGGCTAGATTGTGATATTTACCTCCTGATTGGGAACACCCTATTGGTCATTCAGTCATTCATCAAACATTTGTTGAGCACCACTTATATGGCTCATGGAAAATATTTTTAAGTTCATTTATAGCCCTGGCAACTAAGGCAAGACATATACCAGGTGCTCATTGCACAAATGGAGAAAGAATGGATTAATCAGATAATGTCTTGAATTGCCAGGAACTGTTGATACAAATTTATCAAAAAGAAAAACAGTTTGAACACCTAGTACTTTAACACTTTTTAAATTTAATCTGAAACAAAACTAGTTGATCTCATGAAATCTCGGAGGTTTGCAGACAACAATGTTCCTGCAGTAGGATTGGATTAACATGTGGATAATTGGACGTAAAACTTTTTGCCCCCAACCACTAGCTTATTATTAATTTATCCCACTTTAAGAGTATCAGTTACTTTTTTTCTTGTAAGAAAATCCAAGGAAAAGTGAAGATGGAAGCCTCCTGCCATTTAAAAATAATTTTATTTCTCATTTATTTGAATATAATTTTAAAAATTAAAATTTGATCACTTTACTACCTTACTTAGAAACTTCAGTGACATCTCATTTCTCTCAGGATAAAGGCAGAGACTGGCCTTTGCAGACCCAGTGATTTGACCCAAAGTATTTTTGCAATTTCATGCTTCTCACTCTTCTCATTACTCTCTCTGCTGCAGCCATTCTGGTTGCCTGCTGTATTTTAAACATAAAGCTGCTCCTACCTCAGGATCTTTGCACATTCTTTACCTCTGCTCAAAATGCTCTCCAACTCCTATTTATCCTTAAGGTCTTGGGTTAAATGTCTTCCCAAACTAGATAAGGATCCTATATCACATGTTGTCATGGCCTCATATTTTCTCAAGATAACAATCAGCCTTTTAGCTTAATTGATCTTTTGTGAAAGCATGTGTTTGATTTCTGTTTCCTCCACTTAAAAAAGTAAGTTCTATGAGGTTAGGGAACTGCCTTGTTAACTGCTGAATCTGCAGTGCTTAGAACAGGGCCTGGTACAAAGTAAGTCTTCAATAAAGATTGGTTAAATAAATGAGCCTGTCCACAAAACAGTAAGATCACTGAACCCATTAATACTCCCTCAGGACAATGCAGAATTCCAAAGTCATTTTCTCTTGGCAACAAATACTCATTTCTGGACTTACTCAACATGTATTTATTTTGCACCTGCTGTGTGCCAGAATTCTTATAGTCAGTGGGGATGGAGCCATGAACTAAATGACCAAGTTTCTGACCTCATGGAGCCCATATTGTGGTGGGGAGACTAAAATAAACACATAAGCAAATACATGCACAGAAAAATCTCAGGTAACACACACTGTGGAGAAAGCACTCGAATTTTCTTTGAAAATATATTTGTGGTGTGTGTGGTGGTGGTTCCCTTTCCAAAAATCGACTTTCTGTGTTATGAAAATAACAGCCACCATAAATTTAGCAAGTATCTGAGCTCAGCTCACCTCAGAATGACTCTTCACATCAGCCAGTAAGAAAGGTTCTGTTTACATGAGAATCTCTTTCCTGAGTGAAAAACAGACAGCAAATAATATATTTGAGGGTTAATTTAACTTTTCAAATTACAGATTCATCTAAAGCGCCATCCACTGCTGGGCTATAACTCACAGTGCTGCCAGATTTTAAGTACTGTAGCAAAGGGCTGGTGTTAAACTCCTTACACTTCTTAAAAGATGGCCACCCTGGGGTTTATATCAAGCCTACATAATCATATATTGAAGCTTGACTTATTTATTTTCGTGTTTCTGACGTACTGTTAATCATTTTTCAAAGATGGTCGATGTGTTACATAATTAATAAAACACAAGTGCTTAGGAAGAAAGCCCAGAGAGAGAGATTTGTACACACACTTAGAAATGGTGTCACTTTTTGGTCCCAATGAAGTCCCAGTCTTCAAGTCTGAACTGTAGGAATACGAAACAATCTTTCTTTTTTCCTTTTGGCCTCTCTTTCCTTTCTGTTTGCCTAACTTAGACACCAGTCAATGCTAATGTTTTACAGAGAAAGAAAAGTGTTTTGTGTGGAGGGAGGGGTGAGAAGCAGCAAATGAAATCATTAATTCAATTTCTCACCGTTTTGCCTCCGGTGATTGGTGTCCCTATGGGTGATAGCTTGTCTGTGGTTTTGACCCAATTCTTAAACCTTTCTTATGGTACTTCACCAATTAATCTAATGGTTCATTAAATGCAGACATCTGAAATCATTAGACTCTGATTGAGCACAGACGCATCAAACCTTCCGAAGCTGTAACTGCTTAACCAGCAAATGGGCTCATTGCAAAGGAATGTCGATGTTTATAGTAGATGTAACCCAAACTCGGGTGTTCGTTGACACATTGTTCCATTTGTATACAACCACCCTGGCATCTATCTGTTCAAGAGAGCATGATTTATCCAGTGCTATATCCTGCAACTGACAGGCCAAAGATTAGCGCTTAACCCAGATGAAAGTGGAAGCTGTGTGTATTCCTAAAACAAATATTTAGTATCTGACAAGCTCTGCTTAATATTAATGCATGATAGAAAGCAGTCAATTTAAGCTTAGTTCACGCCAAAAATCTATTTGGGTCTTGTAAATCATTTTTCAGAATTTTAGTGTAGAGAATCAGACAAGAAGGAGATCTCACGAAGATTATAAAACTGCAGATCTGGACAGGGCTTTCAGAAAATATCTAGCCCAGAGTTCTAAATGGGCAGCCAACAAACATGAAATCCTCGGGTAGATGTGATTTCTTTGAATAACAGAGTTTTTAAAATAATCATTTTTACTTGTTCATTAAGTCTGAATTTCTGACTTTTCTTGCACATCTAGAAATTCTAAGTCCAGGTTCCAGCAAGGGCATCAGTCAGCTGGAACTGAGAAGACGTTCCCATGAAAAAGACATGTGCTCTCCATCTAGCCATAGCCCCCTACTTCTCCCTATATTTACATGAGCCCACTTACAACTGCCTACACTGCTCATCTGATAGATGAGGAAACTGCTGTCTAGAAAGGAAGAAAGGTGATCCAAAGGACATGTATTCAGTTAGTGCCAGAGCTGGGACGAGAGCCCAAATCACCTGGTTCTACTATAATTATGTATTTAGTATCACTCAATGCCATTTACAATGATATGCCCATGGTTTTAGAAGGAAAAAATTTAATCCAGTGTTTAGGGAGTTTTCAAGGGCATAGAACATGCCTGGGGTATTGGCATTGTTATCCCTCACTCTTCATTATAACCCATGGATGTTATTGCTTCTAGAAGATCTACATTAGAGTCATTTTACCAAACCACAAAAATCCATTAAGGCCTTCCCATGTGTATGCACCCCTAATCTGGGGAGGCAGTGACCTTCTGCATTCAGATATTGGCATCTGTACCTAACCCCATGCCAATTCTGTAATCATAAGTGTAGCTACCATGTATTGGACACCGCCTATGCTCCGAACTTGTTTATGCACTATTTTCCTTAGTACTCCAAGCAATCCTCCAGGATAAGTTTACTCTCACTTTGTAGATGAAGAATTTAAGGCTCGGGAAAACTAAGCCACTTGATCAGGATTACACAGCTGGTGAATGACAGAGCTGGAATTTAATATGTTGGGTTTAAACCCCTAGTCCTGCTACTGTATTCCACGCTGGCTGGATTCTGCTGAGTTAAGTTTTTGCCCTATTGACATATGTAAAAATGATGTTTGTAAATCATATATGGCTCAAAGTAAGGAGGCGAAAAAAAAAAAAAAAAACCAAGAGAGGTATGCAGTAGAGAATGGGTTAAATTTTCTGATAGCATTGGTTTAAAAACTGAATTCTTTGCATTTTTAAAATGTGTGTGGAAGCATATTTCTCAGTGTGCAACAAAAACATTTAGGCTCCCCTGTCATTTTGGTGAATTTTGTTTGCATGCGCTCTTCATTGAATACTGATGTTAATTTTTGGTTAAGTATAATCGTACGAAGTATAAAGCAATTTGATAGAATAAGTAACCTTTCATTAAAGTTCAATACAGTACTTAAGAAAAAATGGGACTGTGTGCATTAATTGATAGTTGACAGCTATTATTTCCATGAAAACCTTTTATAGTAAAATTTCTATTTGATAGATTGGAATTTATAAAATTTGCATTTTACGAGGCTGGATTCAACTGGAAGTACTGGGGATGTTTGTCTTCTTCAAACAATATTCCATCTTTACATTTTATTAAACATTCGTTAGTGGATAGAATCTTAATTTAAAGAGTACAGCACAGATTTTATTTAATAACTCAGGTTTAGTAGTGCATGAACATAAGCATTTGCCCTGTATTTGACTTTGATAAAACATGACTATTTATGAATATATTTATCCATGGAGACTTAATTAGTACAGTTGGGTTTGGGGCAAATTGCTTAATAAAAGAATTTTATTTTATTTTATCTATTTTTATTTTTTAACTCACAATAAATCATACAACTATCACTGGGAATTTGTCTTTCAGTTAGCAGGTTAGAAGAAAGTGATATTATCTCAGAATTCATCATATTTGACTGAAATTACAAAAATGTGAAATGGAGTTCTAATTCTAATTCTATTTGAATTCTGCTTCACCCTACCTCTTTACAAAGATGCTTTATTAAGCACTAAGATTTGGCCTGGCATCTTTATCCAGGATTTTAACAAATGAGCTGATGTTAACATAAAAGCTATTTTCTCCCATGAATTCTGATCAAAATATTAGCAAGATTTTCCATGTTTTTTTAAAATAAAGAACTTAATTGGAAATTGTTCTTGCCATTTAAGGATGGGAAGTTTGTGACCAAGAATGGTGAAGTTACTTAAGATGAAATCATTCAAGAATGGACCAAGGTGTGAGATCTTTTTCCAAAGATAGCCACCAGAAGAAAAGGCTCCTTGCCCCCCCACCCCACCCCCCACATACCTACACCCGCATCTCATCTTGTTGGCCTCTACCTGGAATACCTCTTCTTCTCCCAGGTAGACTTGGCTCCATCACTTTTTCAAGATTCAGGTGAAGTCCTCAGACACAACAACCCAAACCCTCCTCTCTATCTCAGGGATCCCTCCTGTTACCCACCACTGCAAATTTTCATTCTTGAAGAGTAGGTATCACAGGCAACACATGTATAATCATCCGAATACTTTTTAAAACTAACATATCTCCCCCATAAGATTCTCCATCTCCATGAGAGCAAGGACCTTAGCTAATTTACTAACCTTCTCTACTCTGCTGCATACTTAGTGCATGACCTGGAGAAGGTTCTCAGTAAATTGTTGAATGAATGAGTGGATGGAGACTCTTAAAACTCAGTGCTCAAAATTAATTTCTGCAGCCACAAGTAAATCTTCTGTGAGACCAAATATCCTTAGTTGGGATGACAAGGCACAGTTTTTTCTTATTTTCCAAAACTGGAAGAGAGAAATTTTAGTCAGATAGTTATATGATTCCCTTTAAAGTTCTTATGATATGATACAAATCAAAAACTTGGTACCTCTTTTCAGAAGTCCCATTCATTTCACTGAGAGCCACTGAGAGTCACGAAAATTCTGTTTATTCCTCCCTCTCAGTGGCGCTGTTACTCCACAAAGTAATTCAATAAGAATTATCATGAAATTTAGGAATCATAAAAGATACATAGTCTCTTGTAACAATGTCATTTATTCTACAGGATAGCTCAGTACTACCTGAAGACAACCTGAGAAAACTCAGAAAGTAGGGCATCCATGTAGAGTCTATGAAAACTGCCATGTGTTTGTATTTAAGGGCAAAGTCAGTGAAGGGCAATTCAGTTCCTATGAGCTATAAATTCCTGTCTTAACAGGGAGTTTCCTTCTTTTTTTACTCCCTTTGAATAAAATAGTTGTAGGGTTCTTTTGATATCTTTTCCAAAGTCAGGATTATTACTATAAAGAGATAGCATCTCACTTTATGAGCTGGGGGAAAACCTTACTAAGATGGACCATTAAAAAAAAAAACTACTTTGAGTTTATGTCGTTCTTACAGATGTAACCTTGTCATCAGGCAAGGGACCAACAAGCTGTTTCTGAAAAGGTCCAGATAGTAAATATTTTAGGCTCTGATGCCATGCAGTCTATGTCACAACCAATCAACTCTGCCTTTGTAGCATTAAAGCAGTTATAGACAATGTGTCAGTGAATGAACATGACTATGTTCTAACAAAGCTTTATTTATTGAAAAGCAGGTGGCTATCCCATGAGCCATAGTTTGCCCAACTCTGATCTTGGCTAAATTTTTGGATAAATTCAAATTTTCTAGTGATCAGCTCACAAGAGATACACCTAAGAAGACCTGAAAATTTAAATTAAAAAAAAAAAAGTCCTCCCTTCCACAGCTTTCACCAAAATGAAACCACACCTTAAAGGTTTCAACTCTTTTTACTTTTATTTGTTAATACATAGATACCTATGAAGGAAAAAAGCATTGTGTAGTCAAATATATTTTGGATGCTAGATAAAAAAATCTAGGTAGATTTATTTACTGGACAATTTTATAACCTTTAATACATTAATGTGCCTTAAAAATGTAAGAAGGTAGAACATAAGCATTTCCTAAATGCATTCAACTCCAAAATCATTTTTTTGAGGGCATGTTGCAGGACTATTTTATACTAAACACATTTTTTGAAATGCTATTTTAAGGATTGGAAATGATATTTAAGTATGCCATCTTAAAGGATTCTTTAAGATGAAGATGCCACTGGGAAGGAATAATAAATAATGATAATCATTATTTATTGAGTGCTTACCACAAACAATTTCATGTGCATTATGTCACTTAATCCTTGCATCCATCCTATTAATTGTGTCTCCTGTATAATTAGGAATATTGAAATGTAAACAGGGTACAAAATTTACTTTTGATTATATAACTTGTAAGTAGCAGAGTCAGGTTTCAAATGCATGTGTCTCTAACTTCAAAACTCAAGCTCTTAACTTCTGTTAAATCTTAGAATCATTCACACTTTAGTCTGAAATAAAGATTTCCTAGAATGAGAATTTTACACCAAGAAGAGTCATTAGAGATATAGCTTAATACACTTTAAAAAGAAATGAATTTATTCTTCAAAAAGGAAACTCAAAGCCCAGAAAGAGGACAGGACTGATCCAAGGACATTTAGTCCTCAAATTACAGGATCAAAGAATCAAATGGCGTTGCATCATTCTCAGAATAATTCCCTTTACAAAGAAGTATTTGCTAAGATGTTCTCCATGGAGGAATGAGAAAAAGATTATATCAGTCAGTACTATTTCAGCTGTGAATGGCAGAAACCCCTGTTCATGATGACTTAAGGAAAAGGAGAATTTTTTTGCTCATGTAACTTAAACGTATACATTACCTGGCTTCGGGTGTGAGTTAATGCAAGAGTTAAATAACTTTACCCAGACCTGGTTCTTTTCATTTTCTGTGCTCTTAGCCATGTTTTCTTCTGCAGACCTCATACAGTGGCAAGAAAGCTATCAGTAGCCACATGGCAATATCCTCTTATGTTCAAATCTAGCAAGAAAATAAAATTTTTCTTCTTTCAACCATTGGGACATCAATCCTAAATCTGACTCTCATGTGATAAAATTGTGTCATGTAACCACTACTGAACAAAACTGGGGTCAGAAGAAAAATAGGCACTTCAAATTCAAGTAATGAGATAATGCTCTGCATTGCCAAACATAGCTTTAGCTAAGATGCTAAAATCAGTTAAACAGCAAAGAGAAAAAAAAAATTAACTTCTCTAAGAATAATATCAAAGGTAAAATTGTTATAGTAATAGCTACCTTGAAGGACTGTTGTAAAGATTAAATAAGAAATGAAGCATGTAAAGTGCCTACCATGAAACTTAACAAGTGGTACGTTCTCACTCAATATTAGTTCTCTTTCTTTATATCTTATCCACCATCAGAGCTTGGATACTAATAGAATTCTCTTGCTGTCCAACTCTGTTCCCATCAAAATAGTCTCATGATGTAGTTCATGTCTCCAGGAATTAAGGAATCTAATACAGTCAACAGACATTGTATACAACAAGAAAATCACAACAATGGGTTTGAATTGGTCACAAGTCTATTCTCAAAATAATAGTCTTTTCTTTCCTCACAGGACAGTTTTTACTTGACAGTAAAACCCTTTTGTAGATGTCAAGGTAATAATAGATTATAGAAGCTCCGAAATCAGATACTGAAATGAAAGTTCATGCAAGCTTCTGCAAAAAGCCAACAGAATTACTCAGGAAGTAAAGAAAGAAAAGATGGAATCTAGGGGTATAAGAACACAGAATTTCCATTCTCCTGTTTTTCTCCTACTTTCCTCCATAGCAGTTTATCCTGTTTTTTATTAGAAGTTCTAAAGAACTCAACTAAATCATTAAGTAGTCAAATAAACCACAATATCACTTAGTGGTCATTAGTACCTAACACTACTCTTAATACTTTTCATTTTGACCTGGAGCTACATCATTTTAGTTATTAGCATCATCACTTTTTACCACTTTTGTGGGATAGGAACTTTAGCTTTTGGAAGCAAGAAAGCACTTTCTCCACTTTAAAAAAGTTCACCAAAAACTATAAGAAAATCTTGAAAGCAGCAAGATTAGATAGGGGAACAAAGATGAGATAAGCGACTAAGTTCCCAACAGAAACAGTGGAGATCAAAAGATATTGAAATAACATATCCAAAGTGCTCTGAAAGGGGGAAAAAAATGTCATCCAAGAATTCTATGTCCAGAAAAACTAACTCTCCATTCCTTAAATGGACGCTGCATAGTGACTTACTTCCAAAGAGTATAATATGGAATGGGGACAAAAGAATAACTTCACAGTGGAGAAACTTGACAAACACTGATTCAGCTAGGTGATCACGGTCAACATCAACAGTCATAAATCATGTTGCTATTATATATCCTTGGTATAATATAAAAATGACACTCTATCACTGTCACCTTCATCATAATGACTCATAACCACAGTGTTAGCATGAGAAAAACATTAGACAAATTCTAATAAAGGGACATGCTACAAAAAGCCTAACCAGTACTCTTCAAAATGTCCCAGTCATCAAGAATAAAAATTTAAAAATCTGAGAAATTGACATAGCCACAAGGGTAGACATGATGACTAAATTAATGTGCTATACTGGATGAGATCTAGAACAGAAAGACTCAACTGATGCAGTAAAGTTTATTGTTATCTTATTTTATCTATTTATTTTTTTGAGTCAGAGTCTCACTCTGTTGCCCAGGCTGGAGTGAGGTGGCATGCTCACACCCACTGCAGCCTTGACCTGCTAGGCTTAGGTGATCCTTCTGCCTCAGCCTTTCAAGAGGCTGGAACTACAGATGCATGCCACCACACAGAGCTAATATTTGTGATTTATTGTAGAGATGAGGTCTCACCAAGTTGCCCAGGCTGCTCTCAAACCCCCAGGCCAAGGCAATCCTCTCACCTCAGCCTCCCAAAGTGCTGAGCCACCACGTATGGCCTATTGTAAGAAATCTCTACAGCCAGCCCAGCCTTCAACAACTACCACCCTTATCAATCAGCAGCCTTCAACATCAAGACAAGACCTTTTACCAGGAAAATTATTACAACTCACTGAAGACTCTGATGATCATCAGCATTTTTTTTTAGCAATAAAGCATTTTAATTGAGCTATGAACATTCTTTTTTCAGACATATGCCATTGCACACTTAATAGACTACAGTATGGTGAAAACATCACTTTGATACACATTGAGAAACCCCCCCAAAAATTGTGTAACTTGCCTTATTGTGACACTCACTTTAGTGTGGTGGCCTGGAACTAAACCAGCAATATCTCTGATGTATGCCTGTATACAAATGGCCAACAAACAAATAAAAAATTTAATATAACTGATCATAAGAGAAATACAAAAAGAAACTACAAGATACTCCTATAAATTCACCAAATCAATAAAATTAGAATTACTGTCAATACCAAGAGTTGATGAGGATGTTGAGTACCAAGAACCCTCATTGCTAGTATAAATGCAAAATAATAGTCATTCTGGAAAAAGAATCAATGGATTTTTAAAAGTTAAAAATATATACACTTATTATACACTCCAGTAATTCACTCTAAGAAGAAATAAAAATATGTCTGTGTTATTTATAACATTCAAAAAAAATTAAAGCACTCACATTCATATCATCTGGTAAGTGAATAAACAATATGTGGTATTCTCCATACAATGGAATATCACTCAGCAATAAAAAGGAAATGAACTGTTTATTGACATATGCACTTATTTTGAAAAAAAACTTGGCTTAAATAATTCACATTAAAATGTATTTTGACAGAAAGATAAGAGCATTATTAAAAATAAGTACTGACTGCAGCCACGTTTTGCTTTCAAGCAATGTGACACTTTTATCCTAAGGAAGTTCCCAACTCTCTCTTTTTAACCTAGGAACACACCATGATAGTGTCCTCTGAGCATGAAAACTAAGGTCTTTAATTCATAGTATAGAAGTCAACAGTAAAACATAGAAAGCTCTAAATACTTTCACATAAGTGGAAAAAAGGAATTTGATGGCTCTTTGCCGGCAACTCTAAAGGCTGTGAGGTGAAGAGTTTGGAAGAAAAAAAATGATATGATGTAAAGGGAAGGAGAATGGGAAATTTCAGCATTATGTTAACAGTTCAGAGCGTGTCAGGCAGTAGGAAATTCCACGTGGCAGAAAATAATTTTAAAATGTCTAGAATCTATGATGATATATTGAAATCTTTCATTCACTAAGTATTATTGGACTCCTACCATGTGTCATGCTCTATTCTGGACACTGGGATATAATAGTCAGTCAACAAACTAGCAAATTACCCAGAGGATACTCTCAACAATTCAAGGTTACTTTCTCACCTGAATTTCCCTTCACTGCATTCCAAACTGGTGGCAAAATTCTTCTTCAAACAAGAACATAGTTTTAAGGGTGCATTGGGGGACTGAAGGACAACAAAGCCTCCCCAATATGAGTTAAAACAAGACCAGCAACAGTAGATAACAATTGCAGGAAGGGAAAGCAATAGCCAAAAACAGATGATGTCAGGCCAGCAAGTTGTAGCAAAGGCTGACTTAGGAAGCTGCAGGGATACCAAGGAGGCCTTAGTTGAGTTCCCAACTGACAGGGTATGGCATTGTGGTACTATTTAGGGCTAATCACCAATGTTGTTATTCCCATCCTTTCAAGTTTGGCATCATCATGATATGTGCTTTAACCGATGAAATATGAGAAGACATGAAATATGTAACTTTCATGGTGATACCTTTGGAAGAAAATGAATAAACATCCCTGATCTTTTTTTGCCCTTCCATAGTAACTGACAATCAGCCTGATAGTGAAGACTCTGTCCGCCTGTTCTTCAATAAGGAGATTTAAAGAAGAGCCCACCAGCTAACTTGAAACAGACATAAAGCATGAGCAAGAATCAACTTTTGCTATTTATAAGGCACTAAAATTCGAGGGTTGTTTATTACCACAGTACAGCCCAGCTTATCCCAGCTGATACAGGCAGATTGAGCTAGCCTATGTGGATGTTGTAGGAAAGCCAAAGGACCCAGGGATATCTGAATCTCTTAAAGATCTTTTTAAATAACAGAGTACTCTAAAGAAACTAGGAAGAGAATGTGCTTTCAGGTGCCAGATTGGAACAGATGAGAACATAAAAGCAGTAAATTCAGCCCTAAGGATTCTAGAAGGTAAGGCAAGCATCATGACAGGTATACTTGTCTTTTTCTGACAGGAAAAAGTATACACCTTTGTTCAGAGACAATACTTTTTATCCCCCTAGAACTAACTTCAAGCTGGATTTGTCCTCTGGGGATTTGTTTAAAGGATGAGTAACTGAGTGAACAACAACATCTTCTGCTGCAAAATCACAGAAACACTGTAAAACTGGACAGTCCTTTCAGTGACCCTGTCCAGAAGGAAAAGGCATAACTTAAAATTGTGAAGTGGTAAAGGTTTTTTTCTGTGAAAACTTAAACATAGACCAAGCATGTTACTTTCAGATGGCCTAAGTCAGAGTTACCCAAACTCCAGTTTGGTACCATTTTCATTCTTTTTCCCCCATGACCACCTGCTCTCTGTACTTTAGTTCTTACCCTTTAAGTTGATGTCTATTTATAAATGTAATTCAATTTATTTTCAAATAATAAAATTAATTTGAACTGTATAAATTGAAAACCAATATCATTAACCATAAGTAGAAATACAATTAAAATTCCTATAAGGATAAGAGGACATCAGAACAAAACAAGGTTATTCTGTTTTGTCTGGATACTGTAACCTGCTAAAGATTATAAGCCTGAGGTGTGGCTGTTGGTCAAAGGGAGATTGCAAAATAATAGCACCAACCTGAGTCTTTCTCCTTCACTCACAGAATGAAAGAGAATGATAAAGAAAATAATTTCCATATTAAACAATTCATTGTACTACCTTATATCATCTCAAGTAGTCTCTGTGGTATGTGTCACATTTGGGGAAAATAATGGATAATAGTAGCCATGAAAATTGACATCTCAGAACTCTGACACTGGGAAGCATATCAGACTGGCAGACCGAAATGCCGCACTCTGGAACCCATCATCACATTCTCAAAGAGGTCGCACTTCCCACAGGTAGGCTGCTCCCAGCCAGTGTTTAGGGCAACAGGGGCATAGAGACAGGCCCATACCCCAAGGAATGGGACTTCTGTGACAGGCCACAGTGGTTCATTACCTTTGCCAAACATCCTCAGAACTGCACTACCGTCAAAGAGACTTCCACTCAATCATCTTTCCTTCCTCTAGTTCAAAGGATCAGAACAACTCCATAGTCTGATGGCTCACCCCACATCTCTCTCAGATTCCTTTACATGTTTCTTTATAATCATTTCCCCCTAATAAGTCTTGCATGTGGATGACCCCCCTTTCAAATTCGCTTCGCAGAGAACTCAGACTCATACATTGACATTACTTAATGCATCCTTCGGAGACCAAATGAATAGGCAAGAAAAAGTTTCACTAAATTGTTTTGTCCAAACATCAGATGTCTCAAATAAACATCAGATAGAGTGAATCTCATTCTAATCTCCCCAAAAGCTTGCCCAGTACAGATAGTCTATATTGGTGATTAAAGTAAAAGCCACAAGATCTGTGCACTGGGATTAAGAAAGGCAAAGCTGATATTTTTGTGGTGGAATTTTAAGAGCTACATTTATTTTTTTCCTCCAAACATTAGGCAAACATTCACTCATTTTTTAAACCCACTCAAGCATTACCTGCTCTGAAAACTGTCTCCTGGCCAGACCAACCAGCATTGGTCCTCTCTCCATGTTCCCATAACGTCCCATTAGCACACTTCCAGAAAACACTTACCACATTGCATTGTAATAAGAGTAGAGTCATATCTTATGAGAATCAGATTGAAAAGTCAGAACCTGGTACGGATTATGTAGGATAAAATTATCTTTCAAAATCTCCTTAGAAAGTTCCCTGATACAGAGGGACTTACTGTTTCTCAATGAGTCCATCATGGCTAGTTTTTGTTTGTTTGTTTGTTTGTTTGTTTGTTCAGTTTTTGTTTTTTCCCCTCCATTGGAAAAATCACAGTGCCTTCAGTTAAGCACCTCATAAAGTTGTTGGCTTGCATTTAGGGACCACATTGCATGAAAAATAGAACCATGTTGAATTTTTAAATGTGAGAATCACACTCAACACAAGATGATGTTCTATGAGAGGCACAGACAACCTGAGGCTCAGAGAAAACTCCCACTTCCTGTCCCCATCTCACGCTCCAGCTGGGGTCTGCATTTATTGAACAGAATGGCAACCCTGGCCATTTAAATTATGATTTCTTTTTCTCACTTTTTAAAACTCTGCATATAGTTGAACTCACCAAAGTTAAACTCAGCATTTACTGTAACTTCTGTCTCCCTCTGCAGGGTCTACTTGACTGGAAACTTCTAGCACCACACACAGTATCGGCACACAGCTGGCATTCAAACTGTGAGGGAAGAGGGGAGAGAGAAAGAGGAGAAAGAAGTAGGTATAAAAAATGGACAGCAAACAGATTCATTCCTGGAAGATGTCTTCAGTCGAGTTTGCCCAGGACCAGACGCCACGACAAGGATTGGAATGGAAGGTGATTCCAGGATGCAACATGGAGTAGGGAAGTGAGGCAGGGAACTGAAGCCCTTCCCTCAAGGGTTATGAATAAGCAGACCGCTATCAGCACCTGGGGCTCAATCCTATGGAGGACTTCTGGAAGACAGTGCAGGATGGAACACAAGTTCAAAGCCTCCTACTTGAGGGGCAAGGAGGCCGAAATATTTATTCACCAATACCACCTACACACAAAGACCCAACATCCTTGTGGCAAGAGAAACTCTTGCAGCTGAGATCCACAGTTCGGCAGTAAGAAGCCACTGGCATGTAGGAGAAGCCTGAGTATTGAGGGAATACAGAGGGAACGCAGTCGTTGCCACAGAAGGAATGATATTTTGTGCTTTTATTTTACTGTCTGCCCATTTTCTTTCCAATACAAATAATTTTACTCTTTCATTTTGCCTCACCAGTGAACACCATCAATTATAGTAAGAGTGAGAGAATTCGAACATATTGGGATTCTTTTTTTTTTTTTTTTGCAAAATATTCTTTTTTTATGATTACAGTTTAACAGTGAGCCTAAACTGTTACTGTCTCTCTCTCATGGGCCACCTCTTTGTAATCTTTGGTTTAAAGCAAATTTGAAATGAAAAAAGTCTATTTGTAACATTCTAAGTTCACTCATAATTTAGATATATAAGCATTTATGCTAAATATATAAATCTATATAATGTTTCCAGTAACTAGTTGCACAGATTCTTGACTGCCTGCATCATGTATATTTAAATGTTTATATCAAGCAGATTTTTTTATGAGTTAAAACAAATTAAGGTGTTGCAGTCTTGCAAAAACCTACCTTTTTATCCATTAAGTTGTCGTGATGAAATATTTGTGAAATAATTAAAAGTAAAAACTAAAGATTACAAGATCACAAGGTAAACAGGCTTTCCTTTACATTTTTACATACATGCCAACACTTGAGTGTTATAAACAAAGGGCTGGAGGACTAGGAGATTAGTTGTATAATTCTGATTCAATGCCCTGAATTTGGGCAGCTTATTGTGAAACTGTGCAAACCACCATAAAGATTCGTTTTCTACAATCAATGGAATATGAATGTAGACTTTTATGCTGTTGTCACATTTCTGTGCATTCATATTTCTAGTCTGTTCATTAGCCTAAGCCCCTAATATATATTTTACCTATGAGACATTTTGTACATTGTTCACTGGATTGCTAATTCTTCTCATTAAAATCCCAGTTTGTGACAGTGTCCAATATATGTTGCAGAGTTCAAAAAGGTATACTTTTTTAAAGCAAAGGCTATGTGTAAATCCCAGATCTCTTTATTCTGCTGCTGGGAAGGGAACGATGAGCTCACTCTCATCTCTACCCCGACCTTCAGTCGTCATCCATGATCCATCCTTTCATTCTCTCCTCTTAAGCCTCAGACCTCTACCCTGAACTCTTACCACAGAAATATGGACCCCCTCCTTAAATAAATAACATCCATTTTTAAAAATTCCCAAAAGTGTTTGTTATCTTAGGGCCATCTGTGGTGATTTTTGTAGTAAAGCAAATTGCTTCTATTGGGATCACGCTGCAGGAAACAGGATGGACTCTACCCAAAATGTGATTCAGATGCCAAGACCCGTGACACCATGGCGGGTCTTCCTCGCCACATACTCCTGTTTCTGAAATCAGACTCTTTATTATAGCTTCCCCATTACAGTCAACTTTTCATATATTGATATAATAAATCATCATAGATAATAAAACTTATGGCTATTGGGGCATCTACTACATGCCAGACATGGCCCCGACTGTTTACACCATGCATATACCAAGAGGGTATGAAAAAGTTTGTTATTCACATAATGAGGCTTTCTGGAAAGAGCAGGGCAGACTTCCAAACAGATTCAAATTACCTTGAGAGAGGAGGGAAAGGACTCTTAGCATGGTTAAGGGGTGGGTCCACAGGCAGGTTCCCACTCGTGGTTTAAACTGCCTGCCCACACCAAAAGAAGGATTAACTGGGATTTCTTATTAGTGTGCTCAGGTGTGGAGCAGACATGGTAGAGAGATGAATGAGGCTTAAAAGCTGTCAGCAGTAAACATCAAAAAATGGAGTTGTACTCTTTTAATGTGTTCATGTTATTAGAGAATTAGGTAAACCTCAGATTACAAAACTAAGGCCAAAATAATTTTACAGAATTAAAATGTATTCAAGAATACAGTCATCATTTAAATAGATTAGACTTCAATAGGAAGATAATTTTATTTCTTTAAATAACCTTCACTAAGGAAGATTACATTCTTCCAATAAGTGAAACGATAAATATACTTTCTTCTCTCAGTCACCGAGGAAGACATTGTCTCTCTTGATGGACCAACAGTATTTCTTTCTGGCTGTTCTTTTTCCTTTTCTTTTCCTTGGTATCCTCTTTCCACAAAGCTCCTTTAGACACGTTTGCTTAACTTTGATAACTTCAAATTTGATAACTTAAATTTGATAACTTCAAATTCGGATGCTTGTTTCTGTAGAGGTCAAAAAAATGGATGCCCTATGAGTGCAAAATAAGTGCTGTGATTTGGATACCAGTCACATGTCTCCTTCCTCTTGGCCAAAGGCCATTCATGAAATAGTCACCACTCTCATGGATTTGGAATGAGTAAGCTGGGCAGCTTCACCAAATAACTCAGATGAGTCATACACAAGGAATGTTCTGAAGGTAGAGACATTTCTTGAGCAGCAGCCTTAGGATTATCTGGGACTCTGGTATGTTTTCTTACAGAATCTTTCCATTTGATCTGGACCTGACCTTCCTCACCACATACTCCTGTCTCTGGAATCAGACTCTTTATTATAGCTTCCCCATTACAGTCAACTTTTCATATATTGATATAATAAATCATCATAGATAATAAAACTTATGGTTATTGGGGCATCTACTACATGCCAGACATGGCCCTGACTATTTACATACGTCATTTAATTGAATTCTCACAACCCTGAGAGTTTGGGTTCTCTCCCCAAAAATAATGTGAAGGATTTGAAAAGAGGTTATTTGGGAAGTTAAGGCAAGAACACAGGAAAGGGTTGGGAAAGTGACTCGGGATGGGAGGAAAATTAGTAGGAGGTGCTGCAACAAGCTGTTGACTGCTGGGTATCTGGAACCCGATCCAACTGAAGACCCTTCAGGAGACTGAGTGAGACATGGAGTTGGCCGCCTGGGACAAGGAGGCTGGGAAACTTATCCACCTGCTTCTGTTCCCATCATCTGAGCATCATTCCTGGGGATATCACCCCCAGCACTCTTAGCTTGCCCATGTGCAGGGTGAGCCGGCCCTTGGAGCCAGAGGAAACCTTCAAGTAGAGAGACGTTGGTGCTCGAAGACGCTATCTGCAGGCATGAGGACCATCCCCAAACAGCAGGGCATTTCCAGGCTGAGCCATGGAGGTTTGAGCAAGGCAGCAACTACCTATCTGCAGATAGGAGCTATTATGGTTCCCATTTTATACTTAGGAATATGAAACCTCAGAGAGGTTAAATAATGTTTTCTATGATCACATATATAATAATTAAAGACCTGGGATTAAAACCCCAGGTTACCTGATTCCAGGGCTCGATTCTTAAGTAAGGCACACTGATATAAGAGGTTTTCACCCCTTTCAGAGAGTGAAATTAAAACTAATAGAGGTGGTGTAGTATAATGGAAAGAATATGGACTTTGAAGTCAAAGTGTATCATTTCAAATTTGAAAACTACCTCTTATTAGCTTGGTGACCTTAGACAAGTTTATAAACCTCTCTGTGCCTCAATTTCATCATAGGAGAATAATGGTAGCAGTTGCACCAGTTACATGGTCGTTAAAATGAATTTATACAGTGGCTTAGAATCGGCTTTCTAAGCCATGACATAAATGCCTAGCAAATGCTGTCATTTTTTGTATAGGTTTGTTGAATGTCAATTCAGGAAGTATCTTGCTATCTGATTGTTATTCCAAACCAATAGTTTTAGAAAATAATTCGTTTCCCCACATCTTTAAAATTAAAAAATTAAAAAATAAAATAATTAGTCTGACCTGGTTTCCTTTTGGGAAACCATTTCATATAGTTATATAGTTTTTTTACATTATATATTGGCTTGCCTCTCTTCTCTATGTCACTTTCTCAATCTTTCACCATGTTCCCTGCTCTAACTTCCCAAATATATTGCTTTCTTTCAAATCCTTCAAGTTCTCCATTTGGAGGGATCCCAAATGGCTATAAAATACAAAGACATATTTCTTAAAATATCTATCTACATATGTGCCATATCCATCTAGGGATAAGAAAATTACTCCATTGTGTTCAGTTCTGCTTTATAGTTTAAGTTTTGTTTTGTTCCCTCTACAGACGGGATCTACAAGACTTGTCTTTCTAAATGGCAAACTTTATGCAACCATCACAAGACCCTACCTCAGCACAGCTTTTTACTCCAGGCTTTGACTAGACAATATACTAGGTTAGAGAAAGGCAGATTTTAAAAAATCAACTAAAACCCAGATTTCCTGGCTACTCAGCATCTGGAGATTTCTGGCCCTATCAACACAGCATCCAAGATAAAGCCCATCTGGGAGGTAATCTGTTAACAAGAGGTTCTGGCTGCATTGCTTCTGGACCATTTTCCGTCCCTGCCCTGCCCTGTCTCTATGCTCAGAAATAATAATAGTCACTATTTACTTGAAACTTAACATGTGCCTGACACCATTCTAAGCACTTTACATATTCACATACTTAACCATTATGATAACTCTAGGAAGTAGCTCATTATTATTACCTTTATTTTATATTTGTAGAAACTAAGATATACCAAGAGTTAGGCTGACTTCTTTCAAGAACAGCTTGGTTGGCCAGGTGTGTCATGGGTAGCCAATCTAATGGAAACTAGTATTTCAAAAGCAGGTTTTAAGAAGACAAGTTGGAAATATTTCTTAAATCTTCCTCTATCCACCTACTCACCCATAAAAACTCACTGCAACCTTGATTTAGAGTCAATGATTCAAACACAACCCCAAACAAAGCTTTTGAAAAGTTTCAGCCACACTTATAGAGATAACTTTGGGTATTCGAGCAAAGAAAAGGAAAGAAGGGCAGAATGTGTAAAGAAAAGAAAGTGCTTTACTGAGCTGATTTAAAACACTCCACAAACTGTTTATCAGGTGATGTGATTTTTGTTAAATCAGGAACAACTTCAGAGATTTCAGCTTAAAAATAAAATACATCTTCTTTCATTGGTAGGCTATTTCTATCTTCTTTTAACACCATGTAACCATCACCTTCTAGCTTTTGATTTTTTTTTAAACAGATTCTGCAGCAAGTCAGTCTAAGATGACTGTTATCATACTACCCCAGATAAGACCCTATAAGCTGAGCCTGCAATTGTTCCACATCTTAAGGAATAGAGGTATACCCTGGAGGAATGCGCTGGATGCTATGGTTAATTAACTAATTTACTCAATCAAGTTTAACAGTGGTTTTAACTTTAATGAGACCATTACATTTTAATATGGAAATAACAGCCTTGTATCCTTAACAATCCCCACAGTCCGCAAATCCACCTCCCTCTTCCGCCCACTTTGCACCAGCGTTGATGTTGATTTGTGAACCTGAACGCTTGAGTGTAACATCCAGAACTTGTAATACACATGTACTGAGCCCATTACAGATACACCCCATGTAAACTGCTGTTCTGCCTTCTGGTGGCCCCTGCTGTAGACTCTAAACCCACACTGGGCGTGTCGCTTGTGGTAAGAGCCAAGGCTTTAACACTGGTAGAGTTCTTTCTAGATAAAAGTGGAATGAAGACTTTTGATACTGAAAACCAGTGTGAGTGAGGAAGAAAGGCAGACCGTGTCAGAAAATCCAAAAGGAGAGAAACAAACAGAAATAGCCATATGGACAAAGTGGCTTTCAATTGCCCTAGGGAGCCCTACCCTGGGGTTACTGTCCCCAATTTGGGTTGCATTTCATTGGGCTCCTCTAAAGGCCAGCAAATCATTAATAGAGTGGTCTTCCAAGTTCTTATTGAGAACTTTTATTATCCCAGATACAGTACTTTGGAGATTAACTACGAAAAGTTTTACAAGACGGTGAAGGTAATGAATCATGAATTCTGTAAGGGTAAACCCAACATGCTGAAACCAAGTGCAGCTGTCTTATATTTGCTCTGTGTGCATTTTGCTACCCGTAATTTTGTCATCAATTTTCATCTTTTGTTTAAACATATTTGTCTTTTGGACAAGATAGGTCATATTTCATAGGTTTGATAAATTTTCTCCTTGGTCCAGTTTTACAGAATTTGCACTTAATTAATTGCCCAACCTTTAATTCGACAGACTGTTTTTAATGGCTATGTAGTTTCAAAAGCATATACACAGTGGAATTTCGAAAAAGTAATTGTTTTTATGTCACTTCCAAAGAAAGTCGCAATTATTAAAATGTGTAAATAATTTGTCAAATGCGCAATGGGCAATAATTAGGAAGATATCAAATAAACCTTTAATGGATATTTTTAATTTGGTGTTCAGCAGGAATATTTAAATAATGCAACAAAATATGTCATTTCTCTCCTCAGGACTATAGAAGCCAAATTCCGATGTGAAAATGTACCTTTCAATTGCAGAGACTGGGTCATAATGGAGGTGACACTCATAAAAGATTTTCTAGCTCTTAGCAAAGCCATAAACCGAGAACCCCTTATCCAGGCAGACAGCACCGAATCTGAAAATCTGCCTATCAAAAGCATCATTCAAGCCACAAGTCTCTTCTGTGCCTGGTAAAAGGCAGGCAGGAAGAGGGGAGACAAAGGTCAGTTGTTGTCAATTCTTTATAAATGTGATGGTGCCGGCAGTTTGCAAGGGACTGCGTGTTTCCCTAGCAACTTTGTGTGTGTGCAGATGCGTTTAGTACATTTTTTTCTCCTTGTTATTTTCAGACTGTCTTTTTGTACTGTGGACTATTTCGAAGGTATTCTCCCAGTTACATGGACCTTTTTATTAAGAGGATTAAGAGACTGACTTTTTTTGGAAGGGAGGTCAGCTGAGTGTGAGGTGGTAAAAACCAGAGTTCAGTCTTTAGTCAGATTACAGATCAAAGGCAGGAAAGAAGAGCTGAAGTAGAGAAGATGTGTTAGACCAAAAGAAAACTGAAAGTACCCAGTTTCTAGACACCGGAACCTAAGATACCGATA
Organism: Cephalopachus bancanus; assembly: GCA_027257055.1. NCBI lineage: Eukaryota > Metazoa > Chordata > Mammalia > Primates > Tarsiidae > Cephalopachus > Cephalopachus bancanus. The sequence goes on along the minus strand of JAPVLO010000335.1, from coordinate 2,251,965 downwards.
CCATCATGTTCCTGAGATGGTACTTTGCCATCTTTTTTAAAGAAATGTAAGCAAATTTTCTGAGCAGATTCCACCTCTCCCTCCAGGGTACCCCTTTGATTCTGTGATTGTTTGAGATCCTGGAATTAATATTTCATTTGGGTTCATCTGTTCCTCCTTCTTGTTCATCAGCAGCAGGCCAGGAACATTTGGAAAATAACTCTTACCGAGCCTTGCTCTTTATTTTTTTCATTTTTATTTATTTTATTTTTTTTTTTTTTTGAGTTGGAGTCTCACTCTGTCACCCAGACTGGAGTGCAGTGGCCGCTCCCAGCCACCGCAGCCTCGACCTGCTGGGTTCCGGAGAGCCTTCCGCCTCAGCCTTCCAAGTAGCTGGAACTACAGGCGCACGCCACCACGCCCGGCTAATTTTTGGATTTATTGTAGAGATGAGATCTCACCAAGTTGCCCAGGCGGGTCTCGAACCCGCGGGCTCAGGCAATCCACTCACCTCAGCCTCCCAAGGCGTGGGATTACAGGCTGAGCCACTGAGCCCAGCTGAGCCCTGCTCTTTATTCGTTCATCTGCAACATTTATTAAGCACCTATGAATTACCAGGCATTTTGCTGGGCATAGAATAGGATCAGCAAATTTTTTCTGTAATGGATATGATAGTGAATATTTCAAGCTTTTCAGACCATATAGTCTCTGGAAACTACTCAATTCTACTGTTGCACGTTGAAGCACAAAAGCAGCCATAGACAATATGGAAATGTACAGGCATGGCAGCAATCCAGTCAAGTTTTCCATATGGACACTGAAAATGGAATTTCACATAATTTTCACGTGTCACAAAATTTTGCTTGTCTTCAATTTAAGATTTTTTCATTTTAAAGATGGAAAGATTATTCTCAGCCTGAGAGTATGGCCTGTGGGCCATGGTTTGCTAACTCTGGGTACAGAGGCAGGAGTTGTCCTCTCAAAGGTCTAACACTGTGGAAGGGACACAGCAAGGATGTGACTGAACACATACACAAGATGACATCAAGTTACAGTAAATGATATGAGGAAAATAAAATAGAATGACATGCTAAAGAAAGGCTGAGAATGGCAGTTGCTGCAGATAGAACTGCTAGGAAGGATCTCTTGCCAGGTCCTGAACAACAATGGGAGCTAGCCTGTGGTTCACCTGGGCATCTCTAAGTAGACTGGTTATTCTCTAAATCTACTGTACTTATACCTAATTATGAATTCCTTGATTTACACTGCCAAACTCTAGAACACACAGCAATTGATTCACTAAATCCTGTTATCAAAATAGTAGAAAATAAGCATATGCTAGTAAACATAATCATACCTATTAACAATTACAGAATTCTAGGTACTGTGTGGAATATCGAATCCCCAGCCGCCAGGAGATATGAGTTTTAAGTATGCAGCACAGTTTTCAAAGCAGTTTTTAAAAAAATTTTAATTGGAAATAGCGCCATGACCTGAGGTCATTTTTATTCTCATTTCAATACCAGTAGAGTCTAAATAATGGTGCACTCTCAAATTACAACCTTGAATTGACTGGGCCTCTTTTATTTACATCCTATTGAACTATGGTAACTTTATTTTTCACAGCTGCTAAAGTATTTTTTAAAGAGAAACAAAAGTATCTCCATGAAAGTTCTCTTGGAGAAAACAGAATCATAAAGGAACTCGTTGCTTAATTTGTCTTTTGGGGGCAAGTCAAATGTGAACAATATTCCTGCTGTTCTCAAAATTTGTTAGCTAATTTCAAATCCAGTATCACAGTATTTGATGGAACTTTTTGTTCTCAAATGGTTTTCTAGTGAGTAGGTCTTCCAGGAGTACTAAAACAGGAGGCTTGAACTCAAGATTTCTTACCTGGAATAATCTCTGGTAGTGTTAGGACTTAGAGGTTTTTTTTTTTTTTTTGGTTAGTTAGTTGGTTTTAAATTAGCAACTATTGATAGTTTTGTTAAAGGGCTTTGCTGCCTCTCACACAACTTCTGTGCCTTTTCCAAAATCAATCTTACATGTGTGAGCACGTGTGCACACACACACACACACACACACACAAACACACAAACTGTGCCTCCTCTAGACACTCTTAACAATCCATGACCATGAGCCCTTTCCAGGTCCCACTCCTGTTTTCCTCCTTTTAGTGGAAACTTCAGAAATTCTAAGGCAGACTTGCACTATCAACTTGTCACCAAACTATTAGAGGGATCTTGGACAGGTTGCTTCATTTCTCTGCCTGTAAAATGGGCTGGTAAACTTTGGCCCCTTCAACTCACACAACTGCTGCTAGAATTAAGTAAAATGACATGTGTAAAAACAATGAGAGAATTATTATAATTATAAACTGCTTGTAGATATTATCATTCTTGTCTCCTGTTGTGATATCGTGAACACCTGGGTCTCCAGTCTAAATGAGACCATGTTACTCTGTGACTGTTGACATGTTGACTGCAACCAAGTTCAGTTTTGATAATAAACTCCCTAAGGAGACAGAACTAAGTTCATCATTTTTCTGTATCATTTGTGTAGTGTTGTGCTCACAGTAGGTCCCAAAATATTTTCCTTCCCTGGGAGGCTAATAATCACCAAAGACCTTTCTCACAGGCCAACGCTGTGGTCTCTACAATAACACTTGCCACCCGGGCTCGGTGGTTCAACTTGTAACCCCGCGCCTTTGGGAGGCTGAGTGGATTGCCTGAGCCCGTGGGTTCGTGACCCGACTGGGCAACTTGGCGAGACTTCATCTCTACAATTAAAAAAAAAAAAAATTAGCCAGGCGTGGTAGCACACGCCTGTAGTTCCAGCTAGTGAGGCGGAAGGATCGCCCAAGCCCAGCAGGTCAAGGCTGTGGTGGCCGGGAGTGTGCCACTGCCCACCAGCCTGGGCGACACAGTGAGACTCCAACTCAAAAAAAAAAAAAAAAAAACTTGCCGCCACTGCAAGAGGGTGGCTGTCCTTAGACTCACCCTTTGAGATAGAGTTCTACCCAGTGGACTCATCAGAACTAAATCTCAGAGATGTTTTGCAAAATAAGAGTCTGTGGCCAGACAGTTGCCCCAGAGTGCCTTATTGTATCTCTCTTAGAAAATTGTGAAGTCTGATAGTATGTTAAAGCATCACAGAATTTCTGTTGAGAGGTAGACACCTTTGTTCACTCTGGTATGTCACAAGCTCACTTGAGAGATGCTTTCTCTGTTAGCACCCATTTGCTCTCTTGCCAAACATGAGTCCCTTCAAAGTTACTTCAGGAAATGTCCCAGAAGAGTGTTTTGCAAACTACAGGTCATAAAATCAACTTAATAAGACAGAACACAGATCAGCAATCTACAGCCCATGGGCCAAATCTGGTCCACCACATGTTTTTGGTGGCCTGGAAGCTGAGAATTTTTTTTTAAAGAATTGTATTTTGCAGCTAAGACCTAGTCTGGTCATTGTTTAGCTGACCACTGACCAGAACATGTTTTCCTAAGCTTTGGCCCCTTCCTCTACCTTGGGGAGATGAATCTTTCTCTCTCTCTCTCTCTCTCTCTCTCTCTCTCTCTCTCTCTCTCTCTCTCTCTCTCTAATTATATACAATTTAAATGTGTGTCCATAGTAAATTTCTTGAGAAACACAATCATGCTCATTCATTTGTGCCTTGTCTGTGGCTGCCTTTGCACTATACGGCAGAGCTGCAACAAGGACCCTATGGCCTCAAAACCAAAAATATTTACTCTTTGGCCTTTTACAAAAAAATTTGCTGACCCTGGTCTAAAGTATCTTTTAAAAAATGAAATAGGAAAGAATAGAAGATGCTGAAGTGTATCACATCTGGGAAGGAAATTGATGTCTCATGAAGCACTGGCTTCAACAAAATGCATGTGTATCACGTATGTGTGTGCACTGTGAGTCACAATAAAATGTTTTCCTAACTGTGAAGCACAGCCCCCAAAATTATGTCTTTAATGTTTCTAAAAGCAGATTCAAACCTGCCTATGACTTATGCCTACAACTCAACGAGATCTACTTAGGTAGCTAGATGGTGAGCAAGAGAGAAAGAACAGAAAGAGAACTGATTCATGGATTCAGGTTATCTAACAGCTATCCCCACAGAAAGCATCTCCTTAAAACTTATTTTCCAGTGAATAAGAGATGAAATTAGTCTAGAATGCAGTACCAGTGATCTACAGAAGGTTCATCAAAGATTACCTGAATCAATGAAACATGTCACTGTTTGCTTAACCTCAAAGAAGGCTCCACTCCTAAAATAACTTTCCATCCATTCATCCAACACACAGTCATCAAATCTGGAAAGATTTGGATTGAGGAAATACAGGGTACCCAAGTAAAACTATTCCTGTAATAATCATAATAACTTAATAATAATTATCATGATAAATAAAGTAATATTTATTCAACACCTTTTTTAGCAGGGATTGTACTAAGCACATTTATTTCACTGAGCCCTGAAATCAACCCTATTATGTGGGTTCATGTTACCCAGTTAAAGATACGAAGGCACAAAGAGGCTAAATAATTTGCCCAAGGTCACCCAGGGAATAAGCAGACAAGCTAGGATTTGAACTTGGACAACAGAACTCCAAACCTGCCCTTTTGACCATTTCATTATATTTTCTCACAACTCATACCTCATCAGTTCATATCTGCTGGAAAAAAAAGAAAAAAACTGAGCCCAGTGAGTGATAAAGCCATAGAAAATCGTTTTTTTTAATGGAAATTGTCCTATGGGGATAAAGCTACAAAGTAATAAACAACACCCAATAATACATATACAACTTGATATGACTGGAAATGTAACTATGCCAGTATTAAATTATCCCCAAATTTGAGTTATAGAAGCATAACTTAAATTATCCCCCTTGCCTGGTACCCAGCCCAAAAGACATATTTTTTTAATAAACATTTTGTGCTGCCTTGCCTTCTCATGCCGCACGCTGCTGTGTGAAAGCTACAGCCTTCCTAACGTGATTCATCAGAAAAATCAAGGGGGAAAATAGTCGTGATCTGATATACTGAACACTCTTAAATTACATGGCAGCTACTTCCCGTACAGCGCAGGGGAAGACAGAAATGCAATGACTAAGTACGTCTCAGCCTGTCACGTCCATGAACCGAGGAGTGGGGTAGTTCACTGAATCATGTTCTGGAAGCTCTGCACATCCATCGAGACACGAGGTACCCAAGCCAGCTTGCCCAAGATGAAAGTCTCTGTAATTCAGAGGAGGCTGTAATTCTTTATAAAACATACACTAAGTAGTTTTGTTGACTCCTACATGACATTTCCAAGGTGGTAAGGAAACCAGACCATTTGTTACACAGACTCTAGATCAATAGAGTGTGTGGAGATGAGCAATGTTTAAAAAAACATTATTTAATTGAACAGGGGCTGGATAATTCCATACTTTACACATCTCCAATCTTATGTTTTAAATTCAAGATTGAAAAGGATTTTTAAAATCACAGCAATACAGGAAAGTATCAGGAGCCCATTTCTCTTCCTAGATACCGTTTAAAGAAGAAAAAAAATGTTTTTGTCTCATTAGACAAACTAAAATATACTAAGAAAATGGTCACTTGCTTTTATCCCTTTGTGTGTGTGTGTGGCTGTCCTCTGCCTTACTCTGACAGGAGTCTGAAAAATTAACACATCACTAGGACTTACCATGTGAGATTTAACTTTTGATAAACAACAAAGTGGGTGACTGCTGTGCTAGCTATTTTTAATCCACCTTGTGAGTGTGCTTTTTTTTTTATTGCTTTATACAGCATATCTGATTCCCTCTAAAGCACCAACTAAAAAATCTATCCAGCTGTCATCTGCTGCCCGGTAACATCTATCATCACACAGCCTGGCAGGTCTAGTCTATGAGGCAGAGGGGAGAGGAGACAGGAGGCAGAGTCAAGGACTGTCACATGGGATGGAAAAAAAAACTTGTCACAATTATTTATGACTCTTGCTCAGGCACATAATAGGATACATAAGCCTCTGTTTCAGTTTCAAGCACCCTCACAAGGCTGCTCCCTTGTCGAAGTTGGGTGCAGGCAGCTCTACTTTACACATACAATTTCCTGAACAATGCCGGGCACTTGTGAAGTGACAGTGACAAATATGGGAGTTGGTAGCTGTAGCTCTGTGGGCTGTTAGGAGCATGCGGGTGTCAGTATCAGAAGAACCACCACGTGAAGCCCCAATGCCTCCACTCCCCGATTCCTTTCTTTCTGGTGAAAGACTTCCTTCCTTCCTCCTCATTGCTTTGAACTGCCAGAGACACATATTTAGAGAATAGAAAATGGTGCGTTTCAGCTTGTATTTTATTATTCTAAGAGTGGGTATCTGTATCCATTTGTTTCTTCTCTGGCCCATCCCCACACACACAGAGCAAGAAAACAACTCCAAAATTTCATCTGTGAGCACCCTCTGTGTTCATGCCTGGTAAATATCCATGTGTCTGAGCAATTGGTTCAATTAATTTGGTGGCTATGGTTGTATCCTCAAAACCAAGTGCTGGATTAAAAGGTAATTTTGCTCACTTCTGTAATCTCAGTCCTGCTGCAAGGCCATTTGGTTTGAGTGGCCTCACAAGGATCTAACCTTTGATTCTTTGGAGGAACTTAAAGAAAACTCTATCAACATTCTCTCTACCTGACAGATCATGGCAAGCAGAAGAGCTGAGCTTGCAACGTTTAAGATAATTAAACGTAAAATGGAGGTCTGGTCCAATAAGTGACTCTTGTGCACTTTATGACACTAGCATGGCCCCACATTAACCTAGGTGCCCACACAGAGTCCTCAGACTGCTCAGCATCATCTGCCCAGACTCCGCAGAAGAGAAATGGCAAAGACCTTAATTAAAGATAATAGGAGCAGAATGGCCTGTACATATCCTGGAAGCCAAATCAGAAATTAATATGAGAAAGAAGAAAATCTGTGAATAAAAGCACCCAGAATTCTCAGTATTATTCCAATTATCTGTTTGGGTTTACTAACTAAAAGGCAGCCACCTCAGTTTAAAATATCACAGGAGATCATGACAAGAAACAGAAAATATTCTTGTTTCATTGAGTGAGTCCTAATATATCATTCATAGTGCACAAGAATGAAAACTTAATGATGCAATTACTACCAAATAATGCCACATTGTTGGTAGAATTCTGCAAACCATTACCTTAAACCTAGAAGGGTGTCTATATGAATTTAAAGAATGACGAAACTGATAGGGATCACCCAGGATTCGTCATCAACCCAGAAATTATTTCTCTTGTGCTACATGCTTCCCTCTCTGCTGTCCTCATTCCTTCCCTGTCTCCATCATCTGGGGAGTTACAGAGTTGAATTCCATCAGCATTATTGTGCCTACCTATGTCTTGTCTACAAAGTGATCTTGTTTCACATGTTGAATTTGAAACTTTAGGCTGAAGATGGATTCTCCAGATCACTAAAGACTTCATCACTGTCTCTCTGAGATTCACCTCTCCACACATTCATGCTATCCATTTGGCCTCTGAAGACAATTCAGTTTGCAATACTTCTTTCCTTTCCTTTATGATTATTTTCCCATGGCCCTTTCATCTATAGTATGAGGAGGTTACCCTTATCCACCACATGCACACACCTATATGCTTCATATTCCCAAAAGGGAAAGGTTTCACCTCTCCTCTACCTGGGTAGGTGCATTATAACCTGAGCACTCACCAGCCTCTGCTGCCTCCCCGGTTTCTTTGAGCAGGAAGTGTGACTTGTCTGGCTGAGAAGCTAGTGGTAGACCTGATATCTATGGGACCACATTCCTTGGAATTCCTAGCAGGGCTTCCTGCTAGATGGTTCACATGGCCAACTCAACTCATGGTGCAACAGATAATCAGTATGATGCAGACTTCACTCAGAAGCATACAAGTTCCATCCCCATCATTTTGAGAACCTCGTTTATTCAATAGATATTTATTAAACACCTATGAGCCAGGGATGGTAATAGAGTGTGAACACAAATGACATGCTTTCTGCTTTCATGAAGTTTTTTCCAAGATGGCACTTTAGTTACAATAGTGAAAAGTGCATAACAAAGCAAATACAGGGAGTAACAGTAAAACCATTTAACTCAGGGACCTGACTCAGTCTAGGGGATCCAAGAAGCAACAGCTAAGTTCTGTCCTTGAGAATCAGTAAAAGTTACTCAGGTTGGTAACTTGAGCGAGTTACATAGCTTCTCTGCTGTGAAGATTAAATGAGCTAACATAAGTGAAAAATTTTTATGAAAAGTTACAAAAGGGCTAGTTGGTAATGTGGGGAAAAAAAAGAAGAAAGAAAGGTGACAGACAGTGTATTCTCAATGTCATTAGAAATACAGCTCGAGAGTTGTGGAGTGAGAAAGAAATGGGTTCAAATTCTGACTCTGCCACTCCCTCACAATGAGGGTTAGGCCACCAGTTACTTTTCTCAATCTCAGTTTCTTCACTATTAAAATCAAGATAATTATACCTGATCCATTAACAGGATTACACATATAAAACACCTTAGTGCTGCTGTCCCTGTCATATATGTAGACATGCTTAGTGAATGTAAGTTTGATTATCATTTGTTGTGTCTGGCATTCAAAAAAAATGGAAAATGAGAGACAAAAATATAATGAAGAATCACTGACCGGGAACCATCCAAACTTTTAAAGTAAAGTGGATAATGATGCCTTGTATTTGAGTAGCACCTTATGGCTTAGTAAACAATTTTGTGTCCATGACCTCATTCGGACCTGCTGATTAAGCAAAAATGGTAGGTGCCTCAATCTTCATCTCATAAATGAGAAACCATGAATCAAAAAGTAAGTGTCCTTTCAAGTGGTTTTTCATAAAGATTTTCCACTTATGTTAGCTCATTTAATCTGCACAGCAGAGAAGCTATGTAACTAAAAATTTTCCAAATGCTAGAGATAGATCTGGAACTTGGCTATTCTGCGCCTTTAGCATTACTGTTCACCCACAGTATACTCAACTCTCCAAGGTACTGATGGTACAGGGTTTGCAAACCATCTTTGGGTAGAAGTTGGATTACTTTATCTAGAACCAGTGTCAGCTGGCCCAAGGGCAAAATCCAGCCCCATGCCTATTGTAAATAAAGTTTTATTGGCACATAATCATACCCATTGTATGTATTATTTATGGTTGCTTTTGCGCTACAACAGTAGTCATGACAGAGACCCTATGGGCTGCAAAGTTGAAAATATTTACTATCTAGCCCTTTGCAGAAGAAGTTTGCCAATCCTGATCCATGCTATTTGTAACATAACTCCAGCAGCTGAGTTTCACACTTATGGTTAAATGGGGTCCTAGTATGAATCGCCAATGCAAATACTTATCAGAGCAGGTTAGGACCAAAGGCAAGGCTTTCTGATCATCTTAAGTACCCCTACTATTTAAAAGGGTCTTGTAATTGGTGTTATATGATATTATTCTTAATGTGTTGTTATCCTGTGTCTAAATCTTCCTCCATAAAGATATATATTGAATACTTTTCAGTACACATATACACTGCCTGGGATTTTCTTTAAAATATGCCAGGAGAAAAAAGATGAGGGAGTAGATTAGAGAGGCAAAGAAGGGATAAAAGTGGCAAAATGTCATTCATTGTTGAAGCTAGATGATGAGGTACAAGGAGAATTATTATACTTTTCTCCTTACTTTAGTATATGCTTCATAATTTCCATCATAAAAAAGTTATACTTAAACAGTGCATTTTTTTAAAATAGGTAGTTTATTAACTATTTTTAAAGATCTCATCTTATTGGAGAGGGGGGACCTAAAAAAAAAACAGTATTAGTTTTTGGAGAGTGAGCCCCTTTAGTAAAGGCTTTCCCTGCTAGAAAAGTGTTCTAGGACCCTATTGGCATCAGTGTACTAGCTACCACTGTTGTGAGAGGCTGTGTTTGGCTTCAGCGAATTTTTTTTCTTTTGGAAAGTCCTTCAATACATTTGCCCATTTCATGATGGGTGATTTACAGTATACCTTCCCACACTGCACTGAGTGTTCAACAGTTTTTGACCAAAAACAGTATGACCCCTGTTAGATTGGTATAAATGTAAGGTCAGTGGGCCAATGCCGCAGGTAAGATGCAAAGATTGCACGGAAGTTACATTAGAAAAAATAGTTTATTTAAAAAGTATATTAGAGACAGAAAAGGTAGATCCACCTCTCTAAAATGGAGAGGGGGCCAGAGCTTAAAGGAAGCATGGCAGCAGCTGCTTGAGGTTGAATGTTTTAAAGCGTTCCTTTGGTGGGGGCAGGTCATTAAGGTGATTGGGTGGTGGTCTGTTTTATGTCATTTCGAAGAGGGCTGGTAAGCACAGAAACTATTGTCATGGTGATGGGGTGGTGGTGGTCTGTGTCATGTAGGTCACAAAGGACTAATCACAGTAGATTAGGCTAGCCAGACCCTTTATAGTAGGAAGACAAATACTTTGGATAAAAGTATTTAGTTAGTATAAAGCATGTTTAGGGGTTGCAAGACAATCCCTCAGTGACTACCTCTGGTAAAATGGTTCTACTCTTTGTTAATGACTGAGGGCAAGTTATTTTGCTAAGAAAGCATAACAGAGTTAAGAAGTGTTAAAATGGCTGCACTTCAGCTAAGATTACTCCATTTTTGGTGTTTCATCCTTTCAACCTTCCCTATTCACCAGCTCTTACCCTGAGTGTCACTTTTTTGTTTCTCCAGATGAAAAAAGTCCTCAAAGGGAAATGTTTTGCCAATGTGAAGAGGTAAAACACAAAACAGCAGAAGCACTCCAAGACATCAAAGTCGATGAGTTCAAAAACTATTTTGAACAGTAGAAAAAGTATCTTGATAGGTATATTGCACCAAACAAAGAGTATTGTGAAGGCAACTGAAGTTTAAACATGTAAGAATAAATACACAATTTTTTATAAATAAATTCTGATTTTGGAGGGCTCCCCCCTCATATATATTTGTATTCCTCCAGAAAAATTGCGCATGAGCTCAAGAAATGGCCCAAATAACCCATTTTCTAAAGAAAGTAAAGTCCTAGTACAACTTTCCACAAAGAACCCGTTGTTCCTCCTTGATCTGGAATATTCTCTCCTTTCAGTCACTAACCTGCTCTCTGTTCTTTCACTTGCACAGTTTTAGAATGATGTTAAATATTTGGAAAGTCATTTTGGGAGCTAAAGTTCACTGTGATTTGAAATCTTATAACTACAAAATAATGTTGTTCTAACTGATCTTCACATCAATGAAGACAAAAGTATTTGATATATATATTTAAGGTTTAATCCTACCAAAGTCAGGAGGTTCATGTTAGAGTGCATTAGACTTGTGAAACACTCAAGTAGAATTGAATCAAAGATGGAATTGCAGGTTTTTATATATTAAGTATTATAATCAGACTTTCATACTATAATAATATGATCTAGTATAAAATAATATATTATTTTAATTTTGTTGATCAATGGAAAGCCTATTGTCTTATAACTGAAATTTTCCTCCTCATATTCAGTATTGAAAATTCTACAGTAATAAATGTAAGTCTAACGAAACTGCATATTAAAAATCTTCAAACCATCATCATCTTCATCATCAGCTTCCTTATTCTCCTCATTGTCATCCTTTTATCACTTTCACTTTTATTATCATTGAAAGGAGGTATCTACAGAAACCTAGAACAAACTTAGTTTAGCGTAGTCTTTTTGCCTCAGGATAGTCATTGGTGTATAGACTTTACCTCTGACATGCTTTGAATCTAGCACAGGTTAGACATAGGTAGATAAATTTCCAGTAGACAGGTTTTAGGAACCAGTCAGACATTTCACTGCAGGCCAAGCGGCAGCCTACCCTACCCCCTCAGCAAATCTCCATCAGATGCAAGACAAGGACAGAACCATTGAAATGATAATAGGCCACCTTTTGGTCAAGGAGTTTGTGGATTGCAAATATCTGGCAGTCTCTTACAGAACCCCACCCCCACACCCACCCCAAAGGCCCTTAAATATACCCATTTCTTGGCCCTTTGAGGCTACACTTGCCTCTGAGTATCCACCCTCTCTCCAATCTGTGAAAGGTGAATAATAAACTTTACTTCTTTCTGCTGCTTGCTTGGTTGCAATCTTGCATTGTTCCTACAGTCCCAGCACAGGCTCTGACCCACCCTACCTCAGTTGACCCTTTCAATCGTTTTCTCATCTTTATCATCATTATCAGTCTTCTCCATCATCTCCTCTATCATTATATAGAATTAGTAATTTTCCAATCATACACAATTTCATTTGTTGCTCAAAACTCCCTGGGGTAGATAAATTGAAGTTATATCACATGTGAATTTAACCACATAAACTACAACCCCAAATCAAAAAAAAGTGCAAGTAATGAAAATAGTAAATTAATGACATATCTAATATAGTCATGTACTACTTAACAATGGAAAAAGTATTCTGAGAAATGTGCTGTTAGGTGAGTTTGTTATTGTGAGAACATCATAAGTTCACTCACACAAACGTAGATAGTATAGCCTACTACACACCCAGGTTGTATGGTATAGCCTATTGCTCCTAAGCTATCAACTTGTACAAGATGCTACTGTCCTGGATACCTTAGACAACTGTAATACAATAGTATTTCCCTATGCAAACATAGATAGAGTACTGTAAAAATGTGATATTACTGCCCTAAGTGACCACCATCATGCATATGGTCAATCATCATGTATATGGTCAAACACATCGTTATATGGCATGTGACTATATACTATAAAGTTATAGTTTATATATTTGCTCTTTATTTTATAGAGTACACATTACACGTTTATAAGCACCTATACTGTACAACTGTATACATAAAACCAGGAGTACCCCATTTTATGGTGACATAAGGGTTCTCTAATGGCAATATTAACTATGTCTTAGTTAATTTAAAATCTGAACTCTGGGTAAGCTATGCCTTTACCATTTTATTACACCTATTGTATTAATAGAGATAAGGACAGTAGGATTTAAAGAGCTAAACATCTCATGTGAATATTTAGACACATAACTAGACAAATTGTGAGGTGATCCCATGCCTGTTTGAGAACAAAGCTACCCTCCTGTCAACCACTTCACTATACTGTCTCCAAAAGCAGTTCATGCTGATAAAGTGATGGAGAGAAACAGAGAGAGAGAGAGAGAGAGATACAGAGACAGTGGGAAGGGGGGGGAGAGCAAGAATAGGGCTTAATACCTTATTTGTGTTTGTTTTCAATTAGCAAACGATGGCATCAGGGTGAGGGTAAGGTGGAAACAGCCAAACTAAAATAGAAATAATGGCATTTCATGGGCGATGCATCTCAATTTGTTTTTCCACACTGTTGGCAGAGAGATGTTTAATGATGAGGCAATCCTTCTAAAGAGGCGTTCTGAACTTCTAAACAGTAGCAAAGCAGAATTGATTAAAACAATAGCTGACTCGCTCTCCTAAACCATCCTCAACTTCTGCCCAGAAGCCATTCTCACTGTTTTTCCAATTCTAGGGTTGACATTTATTTGTCTTTCTTTTGGGGCAGAACAGAAAATTGTCATGTGAGCTATTTTAAAAGTGGAGTCAATAAATTCTAGTCAAAATAATGGCTTGGTCTGCTTAGAATTTTAATATTCCTTTAAAAGGGAAAGCATGTTCATGATGCATTTCATGTAGGATAGAGCTTTCCCGAGGTCTGTGATATTCCCAGGAGTATAAACCTGGCAGAAATATTTGCTGAATTGGTATTTCCAGAACTGGGGCAAATAGGGAAGGGAGAGCTTTGAAGGAAACCAGGGAGAGCAGATTGGGTAGTAGGTAAGCTGACATCCTCAAATAGAGCTTGGATGGCATATTCCCAAACAGTCTTCTTGGGACTTCAGTGTTTTTGAAAATCATTCAAGGCTGCTCCTTCTCAGAGTTCCAGTGCAGCCCTCAGGTTCATGATACTGTCTCTGAAATAGTGTACCAAATACAGAGATGTATTTGAATTACTGATTCTCTCCTGGCTCTGATATAAACACCATTTTAATTTAGGAAAAAAGTCCAAGTAAAATGAAAAGCAGCACTATAGGGAGAGCAGTAAGGAAATAAAAGGACTGACAAGGTTCTAGGATTCCTCCCTTTCCTTGATCTTCCCCTGGGAAAGAGGTTAGAGTCTAAAGGACATAAAATACTCACACGTTCATTTATTCATTGAGCATACATAGAGAAGAACAATGCCTGAGACTCTGGATTCATATATTTTTAACCTTCTTAAATGGATCAGAACAAAAGACAGAGAATAAGTGTAGGGACAATTTAATCATATGGAATATTCCTCCAATATGCTACTACATGAGCATACTTTCAGAAATGTGAGATAGAAGACAGGAATCTCCTGTTTATTTGGGGTGGGGAGAGAGGCTCTATTTCTCTCTTGGCATGAGTAATCCTACATTTTAAATATGCATATCTGTGGCTCAAATAATGAAATGGGCATTTAGTGAATTGCTCAAATAATGAAATGGCAATTTAGTGAATTTAGTGAGGTACAATTGGCTGTTTGGGACTTACTAAGGATTTATAAAAGACTGAAATCTATGGGAGATTTGAGGAATTCTCAGGTGTCACTAAAAGCAATTCAAGTTTCACTATAAGCAACTTTTACCTTACAAGTTAACTTTAGTGACATATGCCTAAGAGGTGATTTTACTATACAGTGACAAGTTTCTTGCCTCATAACATTTAGAGGATGAAAATTAATCTAAAAAATAAAAAGTAAATGAGTAAATCTATTCATAATTTTGTTAAGGGCTATAAAAGACAAAAGTGCCATGCATACTCTCTAATTCTGACCATTAATAGGACCAAGACACCAGAAATGCCTCATCAGCAATGAGCACACTTTGTGGCCAGATCTTGACTTCTAAATACCATTTTCCAATGAAAGAAACCAGAAATCCCTGGAGAAGTGGCTGATTCTAGATTGGTGCAGATAAAGTAAAATACGAATCTAGAACATCTCGGGAAACCCAAACAATAATGGGGCACATCAAAAGGACACAGGAACCATTTTTAAGGAACTCTCATTTAACCAATCTGAAACAATTGCATGAAAATAAATAATGTTATTAATAGATTAAAACCTGTTGAATAAAAATTGAAAGTCTGAGTTCAGAATGATAAAAATAAATGCATATGTATTCAATTTTGTTCAATTCCACATGTAAGTAAAATCATATAGTATTTTTCTTCCTGCATCTGGCTTATTTCACTTAACATAATATTCTCTAGGTTATCCATGTTGTCACAGATGGAAGAATCTACTTTTTAGGAAAAAAGAAGAAATGGAAAGAAGGAAGGAGAGAGGAAGGATCAGAGAAAAAAAAGAGAGAAAGGAGAAATTATAAAATGTGTGTGAGTTCTGGTTAACAGCTGTTTAAATTTAAGACTATAAGCTAAAAGAAGACTTAGATATTGCCCTTCTTTTATTCTAGTATATAAATTTTTTTTTCTCTTGAGTGTGAATCCTTGTATTATTTTATATACATTTTAAAAAGATCTCTTCCACTTGGGAATCTTTAATAACTACTTCAATAGCTTTTCAACTTTTCAAAGTCATAGATTCCTGTCTTCACACAAAACCTTATGCAGAAATCCAATAAATAAAACAGATTACCTGGAGCTGTTTTGGACGAAACCTGGGGTGGAAGCTCTGAGGAGCAGAGCTGGCCTATGTCCTGGACATCCAAATACTCAGCAGCCCCTGCCATCCCGAATTTCTGCAGCTCCCTGAGTTGCCCCCTGCATTTTCAAGGAACAGTTAGAAAAACAACAAAATACTAAAATCTGAAACTTGACTCTCAAACTACGGAAGAGCTTTCATTAAAATTGCTGTCTCAGCGGTTTCACATTAAGCTTCCATTTTATTCCAAATGGTTATGATTTGATGATGAGCCCACTCAGTTGGGTGACTATGTTATGCTTTTTTATAATTAGATAACAGAAGGTCTGAACACCAACAATATTCATCTTAGCATTGGTTTTGTGCAATCTTTCTAGGCAGCACTCTGGTACTTCTAAAGTACTGACTTTTTTTAACTTTTATGCAAATTGCATGTATAATAATCCATGATATACTTTAGCATTAGTTGTTCTTCAATTTGAAGAAATGCTGATTTGAAACATAATTTAACAAATTATTCAGTCAAGCATAATAAGAACAAAATTCTTCCCCCATAAAATTTTCAGAGACATTTGGACAAAGGCAGCAATAGTTTAGTGAAATTTGCTGAAAAACCTCTAACTCACATACTTTTTTTCTTCCCCAACAATACTGTTATGAAGTATAAATGCCCAGAAACACAGACTATCCATTAAAACAAATCTATCTAATGCAATTTTTAGCAAACTTTTCTGGAACTACAATGATTTCCTCAAAGCCCACAGCATGAATTTTTTAAAACAAATTTGATGCCATTATAAAGTGGTGGACTGACAGTCTAGGAGACTGAAATCTTCCATTTAACCACAGCCGGGTGTGGCACAGACAGCGAGCAATGAAAGCCCTTCCTAGTTTCCTACCCCTCCTTCAACTTACAGTGGAGACACATTTAGGAAAGAATGGGCACTGTGGTTAAGGCTGTGGCCATTTCACAGGTCAACCTCGCTGGGACATACATATTCCTTCACATGAAGGAAAAGTCACTGGCTTCTCTCTCTCTCAGGACACAGGATGGTTTTCTAACTTCAATGCCCTTTTGTTAACCATGTCAGATCAAAACCAACTGATGAGACCTGTGCTGATTCAGTGGCCTCTCACCAAATACAAAAAAATAATTCAAAGATAGGGACACGATGTATTCACATCAGTTGCATCATCTCCTGAGAAAGATAATTCTAGAACTGAGCCTTCACAATGATGTTGGAGTTTGACACCTTCTAAACAGAAACGCTTATGTATAATTCCAAGGACTTTGGATTAATAAATCAAGTAAACAACAGTCAAACCCACCGACAGTGAGAGATGAACCCTCTACCCAAAGGCTTCTCAGTTTTGGCACTATTGACATTTGGGGCCAGACAATTATTTGTTGTGGTGGCTGTCCTGTGCATCATAGGATGTCTACCCACTAGATGCCAGTAGCATCCATCCCAGTAATGACAACTGAAAGTCTCCAGAAAGTCGCTTTGGGAGCCAAAATTGCACCCAGCTGAATCTCTACTCTCTATGCCCTGGTTCTAGTTCTATCTCTTAGACCCCAAGATAGTAACAGTTGTGCAAATTTTGTATTTTCTTTTACATTCATCTCTTCTTTTAGCCCTAGTCCTAGAAAGATCGCCCTAAACACATCATTTTGCAGTCATGTTATTATATAGGTAGCTAGGCTGTGCAGAATTTGGCAAAGAGCCATGGACTGTGTGCTGTTGCCTGCCCTTTATCAAGAGTATCTTCTTGTTTTACAGTTGGTTGAATTATGCTCAAGCTCCCAGGCAGAGCGGCCGACTGAAGGAGATCTGATGAGAACCACATTGTTTGGCTCATGGAATGTGATTTACACCCCCCAGATAGTGGATTTTAATTTGTTATATATGTCTATTAAACTCTGCCTTCCTCCTCCCCTTTCTTAGAATGAAAAGCAGATTATTTAGTGCACAATCTAAAAATCTGCCGGTTATTAAATTTTCCTTTTCGTTTAGTTTTGAAGCTTTTATGCCTGTGAAACTTATTTACATACTGTATATATTAAATAAAGGGTAATCCAGAGTACTCACAGGACTCAAGAAATGATAAGGTACTCTTCCCATGGTCTCAAAGCAGAATCTATCTGACTCCTCAAAAGATGGAGGCATTTATAGCCTTCGTCTACAGTTCAAGAATATGCTTCTACTGAAGCAGCAGTTCATGCCAATTTTAGGTAAGTACATCAGATACAGCAAGTAGAAGTGCTTCTATACATTCTAAGTTGTCATACTGACATCTAATGCAATGAAATATAATGCTTTGAGATGCTGACAAGAAAAATACAATTATTTGTAGATAACTGTATATATCATATATTGTCTATTTTGTTTCATTTAACAATATGCTTAAGAAGCAAGAAAAAAAGCAGGAAAAGTCACAATAGTATATTTCAAGTCATATTTTCTTATAAAAATTTAGCTCCCCTTTATCATTTATTTAAAATAAGATGTATTAATTTGCATCAACTTTAATAAAATACATCATTGCTTTAATAAATGTGGCTACCATAGATTCAGTTTCTACACTATAGAAAGCATGAGACATAAGTTTATTTTTTAATTTAATACTCACAACAGCTTGGAATGTTAGGCATATTTAATTCTATTTTGCAAATAAGAAAAAAGTTTCAGAAAAGTGAAGTAATTTTTCTAAGGTCATATGGCAAGCCAGCAACAGAATTGGAAACTGAATCCAATCTGGACAAACCTATTGCTCATGCTAGAGGCACCACAGGATTTTACCTTCTCTGATCAGCTCTCTAAAGCCTGAAGTTGTTGGAAATTAAGACAGTATCTTGGGGGAAAACCACAGTAAATTGCAAATTTTGGCGCTTGTTAATATTCTATCTGAGCAGATCCTTCCGCAGTTTTTTTTTTGTTGTTGTTGTTTTTACTTTTAGAAAGGTCCTCAGACTCATGGGGATTAATCACTAAATACCATAAATACCACTTTGGTTTGCAAAACAGAAAAGTACAAAACATTCCTGATAATCCTACCTCACTTCTGCCTTCCACGGCTTTCTCGTCTCCCATCTGAGTCCATGACCTTAACTGCCCACCTCTCCTCTCTCATTGTCCCTACCTCAAATTCCATATTTCAGTCTCTGAGTTGCTTACAGTTTCCATAGCATTCTGTGCCTTTGTTAAAGCATATATCATGCTCATGCATTCATCATTCAAGATTTATCAGGTACCTTCACTCTTGTAGGTTCTAAAAAGGCACTGATGAGTAAGACAAAGATGCTGCCCTCATGAAGCTTATGGTCTAATTTGGAAGAGACAGGCAGTGAATGAATAATTAAGTAAAATATGAGAGAACGGTATGCAGCAAGGAGGACCATGTGACTGGCATGGAGTGGGCAAAGCAGCAAATAGAAGACAATATGGTAAGGATCAGGAGGGGATATTATGTAGCAGTTTATTCTTATTATGGCAGCCTCAACAAGGACTTTGACATTTACTTTGAGTGGCGAAAAGGGGCTCCCCATTTTCTGTGCCTTGGTAACTTGAAGGCTATGTTTTAACATACTGTCTTAGTCCATTTGTGTTGCTGTAACAAAATACCTGAGACTAGGTCATTTATAAACAACAGAAATTTATTTCTCACAGCTCTGGAGACTGGGAAGTCCAAGATCAAGGTGCCAACAAGTTCAATGCTTAGTGAGGGCCAAGTCTCTGCTTCCTAGATGATACCTTAAATGCTGTTTCCTCCAGAGGGTTCAAACACTGTGTTCTCACAGGTGGACATGTCTTCAGACCCTTTTATAAGGGCCATAATTCCATCCATGAGGGCTCTGCCCATATGACTTAATCATTTCTTAAATGTCCCACCTCTTAATACTGTCATATTGGCTATTAAGTTTCCCATGATCTCAAAGAAGAGTTTGTCTGTCTCCTCAAAAGAGGGAGCCATTTATAGCCTTGGTCTAGTTTTCGGGGATACATTCAGACCTGTGCACACAGTATCTGAGCTGTAACACATGCTTCATGCTTTTTATGCAGAAATTAATAAAAACTTTGTCTAAAGGGCCAAGAAGTTTCTGGAAATATAAAAGGAAACTGGAAAGGGATGTGTAGTCCAGCAACTGTTGACAGATGGAACATGGTCCCTAGGTCCAAAAATCACAGATCTCTCGGCCACCTGTGACACCTCGGTCACCAGTGTATGGCCTCTATTGTCACTCAGTATCTGTCTCTTGAATGAATCAAAAGGACAAAACACTGCAATGTAGCATTTTTGAGAAATACTGTGAACAGTAGGAGTGTTCTACACAGCAGTAAGAACTTCAGCCTCAGCCCTCATCAAGACTTCCTTCTCACCAATATTGACATTTACTTTGTATGGCAATAAGGGTCTCTCCATTTTCTGTGCCTTGGCAACTTGAAGGCTATGTCTTAAGACACTGTCTTAGTCTATTTATGCTGCTATAACAAATACTGAGACTAGGTAATTTATAAACAACAGAAATGCAATTCTCACAGTGCTGGAGGATGGCAAGTTTAAGATCCAAGCATTGGCTGGTTCAATGTTTGGTGAGGATCCAGTCTCTCCTTCCCAGGTGGTACCTTGAAAGTTTCAATTCTTCTTTTCTCATATTATCAAACTACCTGTGTATTTTTTTTTAATGCTTCCAAAATTCTCCTTCCCAGAGATTGCTATATTCTCCTAAGGTTAACAAAATACTTCTTACCTCCATAAATCTTTCACACTTCTTCTACAAGTCCTGCTAATTTAACCAAGCAGATGCAAACCTATACATTAAATTTTCTTAATTGTCACTGGAAAAGATTGCTATCTTTTAGTGCAGATGTAAACAAAAAGAGAACTTTTGTTTAAAAATGAGCCAGAGTTAAGCACAAAAGTGGAAAGATTTTCTGCTGGCTTTAACTGGGAAATGCTGAATATGCAGTGAATTTTTTTTACATTAATAATAATAGGAAACGGTAGATAGTGGCACCTCAGCACAATTCTAATTTAATGAGAAACAATAAAATAGTTTTCCAAAGGGGCCTATTTAGGTCCAAGAAAGGGGAATATTAAAGTTTCAAGATTTATTCTACTTTCGTTAAGGTATGCTGATACACATTTTCTAAGGCTATATTCTACTCACTGATTAGATCTCTCTCTTTATAATTTTCTTACTTGTAAGGGAATTAGATTGGTATTTTCCAGGCTAAATAACTTTTAGACAAAGTATTTAAACTGATTCAATCCATTTTCAGCACAAGTAAGGTTGGTCAAAATCCTATATCACTCAGACAGCCCGATGAGGCAAATTTTTAATATATTTTGATATCATTAAGTACAAAGCCATGGATATCAACTATTAAGGCTTTTAGAAAAGAATTGTGTAAACATAAAACTACTGGCAAAGTACTATCTTTAAATCAAGTTTCCCTTATTTGTGTGTGTGTGTGTTTCAGATTATTTGCATTTGTTAACCAATATGTATTACTTATGACAATATTCAAACAGTGTGCTGTGAGATTAGAGATGATGATGATGATGATGATGATGATATGTTGATGACGATGAAATGATGGTGATTGTTGACCCTAACTGAGCTCTTTCCACATCCTAGACACTGCTAAGCACATTGTATTCCTTGCTTAATTCAATCCTAACATTCATTGATGTGCTAAGATCTATGCTAAATGTGCAAAGTACTTTCATATCACTTTGCATGTTACATTACGTTCCCGTTGTACAGATGAAGAAACTGATGCTGTGAGAATTTGAGAAGCCAAGAATTACCTACCTGGACAGTTCTTAGGAAGGAGTACTCACAAAGGCTGGCAGAGATGGGAGGGCCCTAGTCCTGGGGAATATTACAATCTAGTCTCTGTCATAAGTACAGCTCTCAAGTTCCCACAAGATGTCTAGTGAGGTTAAGACCCCTGAATGGAAATAAAGGAAGATTATTAAGCACTGACTATCTGCTGGGTATTGTTCCAAATCATTTATTCTTAGGATCCTCTTTAGGCCTCATAATAAGTGCATAAAGAGTTAGCATTGGTCCCCATAGTCTATAGATGAGGAAGACTAAGGCACAAGGAACCATTTGTTTACTGGCATATGACTATAAATGGTGGGGGCTGGGCTTGGCCTGGGAAGTGTAAACCCAGAGCTCATGTTCTTAGCCATTATTGTATTCTGACCATTTATGAACCAGCTGAGCCTGAACAAATGCCTTCGCCCAAACTTAGCACTGAAGGAACAGTGCTGAACCCCTCAAATGATCACAGGGGCCTGGGCAGCAAGTTACAAAGAGACTGACCACAGACCAAAAGACTTATCTGGGAGACTTTCATATAACCTTGCAGCTTTTGTGCTTTCCTACAGAGAGAACTAGGACTCTTTAATTAAAAAAAAAAAACCAAACAATTGAGGGTTAGATTTCCCACCAGGTTTGGCAGGTACCCTTGGAAGAGGTTAGATTTGATTTCAAAGAGAAAAGGAACATGATGTGATATGCATAGTCATGATACAAATGCATACTGTTTACACACAGGGACGCCTAGTGCAGTCCCTGCCTTCCAAGGAACAGAAATTCTAAAGTGGATGTTGGGAGATGGGAAGACACAGGACACCATGAGAGGTGGGCTCAGGGAACAGCCAGCATTCCACATCGCAGCAAAATGAAATGCTCAGCCCCTTCTCTAGCTCTCTCCAGGATGAGAGGCCTGCCCTTCATCCCATAAGGAGCCATTGAGGTTTCTAAGTAAAGGTACAACATGGGCCAAGCTGTCCTTTAAAGTGTCCAGTTTAGAGCTGTCCATGAGCTGGCAAGGAATCGGAGATACTGAGAGTACAGAGGTCCTCTTAGGAGGTATCATGAAAATGCTAATGATATTGAATATAAGGAGTGACAGCAAGCAGAAAAAAGAGGCAAAGTCAATAACAAAGTTAAGAAGACACAGAATGGAAATCTCAAAAGTTGCACATTTTCTAAGTAGGATTTTAGGGTTGTGGGCAGAGGCTATGGAGGATATGCAGAAAATGGCATGAATGGCAGCTCCAATTCTAACTGATCATGGGCTTTGGGTGGGCAACTACTCGACCTTTTAAGCACCAGTTTCTGCATCCTGCAAAACAAGGGTAACAACATCCCTACCTCACACAGCATACATATTTAACAAACACACAACAAATTCTGCCTCCTAATATCATCATGTTGTTGTTGCTGTCAATGCAAATGACAATACTTTTGTATATTTCTCTTTTAAAGGATGCCCGCTGACTAGTTAATGAAGGTAGGAGGGAAGGAGGGAAAGAAATAAACAATAGCAACAAGGAAAACCCCATGAGGGATCTTTCTTTTATACCCTTGCACTTAAAATTTCCATATGAAGGTGGCAGATGGTGGTCCACTTTGGAGGCTATATGAGAGTCCCTGATCTGAGGAAATAAATAAATAAACAAATGCACTATAATTTAAGACTTAAGCACGGTTTATAATCTGGCCAATTCTCTTCCCTGAGGGACGAGTGTCAACTTGATATCTCTGAAACCTGAATTAAATTTCAAAAGCTGGAAACAGTGACTGATTCTAACCACATCTTCATTAACACTTCCGTGTCCCCTGCAAACTCTGCTCTGTGATGTTCTCATTTTGTGATTAATCTAACAATATCAATACATCACTGGTCTTCCTTAAAATTTATTTCCAAATTTGTCCAGTGCAATACCAACAATCATAAACATCTAGTGCTAACAATGTACCATGCCTCATGCTAATTGGCTCACATAAAGCTTTAAGAGGATGGAAGTATGTCAAAACCTAGATTGCAGAATCAACAGTGAGCTATTTCTCTTTCTCCATCTTCTGCTATGGGACAATCATACACTGAATTCCTTCCATGAAAACTTAAAAACCACCTCCTACTAAATAAATATGGCTGATCTCCTGCTTAAACCTCATACAATTTCCCATCACATTTATAATGGAATTTAAATTTCTTAAAAAGGACTTCAAGGCCCTACATATGTTGATCCCTAGTTATCTCTTTGTTTTCAGTTTCTAAACTCTTATACCCCAGCATCTTCTCTTTCCCTGGATACTAAATGTGTATATTCTCTTCAGGACCATTGTACTTACAACTCATCCCCTCTGTCTGGATGTGTTCCCCTGGCTCTTCTGTCCTACGGCTAGCTACTTAGTCACATCTCAGCTTAGATGTCACTTTCTCGAAGAGCCCTTGCTTAGCAGTCCTTTCTGAAAATAATAAAACACCCTCCAGGAGGTGTGCTGGAGCTGCCTTATACTATGTACAGCTCTTCTGAACTCCTAGTCACACTGGTAACTTGAAATCAGCCATGATGGGAGTATTTACACCAGAGAAACTAGCAAACACTACAGATCAGGGCTTTTTCCCCCACCTAAAAAACCAGTTTATCATCACACCATGACCCACTTCTATGCTCCACCTATCACTGTCCAACATGTGGCTTTTGTCATGTTCTCCATAGCATCTGTCATTCTGAAGTCATCTTTTCTAGGTGTTGTTTACTTTTCTTATTAACTCTATCTTCCTATTAGGATGTAATCTAAAGAGAGCAAAGATATTATCTAAATTTTATTGCTAGATTCCTAATACTTAGAAGCATGTGTATAAGAGCCTTAAAAATTCTTATTGAAAGAATTAATTCATTGCACTTTCCTCATATCATTGGCCCCACTCTATTTAAGATTCTGAATTTCCTAACGGAGGTCTTTCATGGTTAAGATATTTTTAACTTAGAATTTTCTAGTAGCTACAGCTTCGAGCACTATCAAAATTGACAGTGTATGTGTGCCTTACCAGTCACCAATTAAGAATTGGAATGATGATTTAAAACATCATTTACTAGTTTTCCTACTCCATAATATCTGTTTGGAAACTGTGAAGAGCTCACCCTTGTCTCTTTTCATTCTAGTGTTCTATGTAGAAAAATGTCCCTCTTTTGAAGGGCACTTACTATATAATCCCTTTGTTAGAATAACAGGACCATCTGGCCCCATCCATCTTGCTGCAATTTGATCCTGGGTTAATTGCACCCTGTCACTGGCCATGATTGACATTGTATGTTTCCTCTTTTTTGCTAAGACTAGTTCATTATGAAGGCAGCTTTTTGAAGACTCAAATTTTTGAAGACTTTTTCACAGCTGCTTGAATGGAACCAAGGACTTTGACAGAGTTTTCCTGGTGGCACATGGGATCAGTACATAACAAAAGTAAGATGTGAGAGGGAAAGTTGACCACAACAGAAAAGAAGAGGTCAATCCTATGGAAGGTTGACAGGCAGAATGTAATGAGCAGAGAGAGAGAGAAGAGCAACTAAACAATCACTCAGATTGATTATCCAGGCATGCTGGATGATATTGATGAGAAACACCACTTAACAAAAGTGTGGCATACCTGAAGTCTGCAGACATGAGGTCCCAAATCTAATTGCCTATAGTACCTAAGAAGGTAAAGTAAATAGTGAGGTAAATAGAGCATCAAATAATACAGGCAGGAGGCACTGTGACAAACTGAAGACCCATACTCCCTTTTAAAGGGGCAATGCATTTCCAGCTACAGCTAATTTTTGCCAGGAGGGAATATGGAACCCATAATGTCAGATTGTAATGAATATTGTTGGTTGCCCCCGATATCCATTTTCCCCTACTTTTATCCATGTAACCCCCTCTTCTATGTAAGTCCAGGAAAACTGATCCTATTTCCATTCTATTCTCCACGTTGGTCTAAGCTAATCAGGAGAATCTCACCCCCTTTGTTAGTGACTAGTATAAGAATGGGCATGTAACCCACTTCTAGCCAACGAGATATAAAGGAAGGCCACCTGGATACCTGGACTTCCAAAGAAAGAAACAAAGTGAGACAGTGTTTCTTCTTCTGGACAGAATCGTAGCTCCTTGTAATCCTGGAAACTGCTATCACCGTCTTGCTACAAGACCACAGAAAGGAGAGCAGAGCGTAGCCCAATGCCTCTGGAGAAGGGGCAGCAGATGCCTGTGATATGACACCTGGAACGAATCTCTAGACTTTGGTTGTATGAGATAATAATTTTTCTTGTTGAAGCCAGTCTGAGTAAAGTTTTATTTGTCACTTGTAGAAGAAAAATCCAAGTGACACACCAACCTCCCAACTTCTCAAGAGATGTGGTGAATTGCAGTTTTTTTTACTGTGATTACTAATTTTTAATATTGTATAGAAAAGTTCCCTCTGACTAAAACAAACAAACTTCAGTGGAGTGGGAGAAGGCCTTTTTTTTCAACCCGTGGCCTAACTAGCCACCTTAACTCCCAGTATGCAGTGGAATCTATGCCAAGTTGCATATCTCAGAGAGGTTCTAAACTCCTGGAACTTTGCATGTTGCCTTCCATTAATCAAGAGAACACTTATCCCTGCCTGACTTTCAGAGCTTCACTTTCTGCATAATTTAAATTGGAATATCAATATCCAAATGCATCATAGTGTGGTGCTCAGCAAAAGAGATGTGAGCTGTTGGAGAGAAGACCTTCAAGAAATGAAAAGGTTTGTTAATTAAGGGGTTTTCTTTCTTTCTTTCTTTCTTTCTTTTTTGCAGGAAAAAGGTCATGAAAATGAGAAAATACTTACCTTATTAAAGTTCAACAAAACCAATAAACTTGAATTACTATGTATATTAACATGGCCAGTTCTGCAAATATGATCCATTCTTGTCTTCTCAGTTTTGCATATAACTTATCCCTCTTATAAAATACCCTCTTTTATCCTCTCTATTCATTCATATTTTACCTTGATTTTATTTAAGGTTCAATTCAGAAGAAACCAAGAAGCTGCTTATGCCTAGAAATTCTCAAACCGTCTCTTTATGTGTGGTTGACATATCAACTATGCAGAGCTTTCTGGAGTCATCCATCTGTTCAGTAGCAGAGTTCTGACTTCAAGACCAGAGTCTGAGCTTACATGCTCCTCAAATGAGTCTTTGCACATTATAGCTGAGAGATACTGTTCTAATGTACTCACAACTATATCATTATAATGGACTTTTGAATCACTACCTGGACTTATCTCCATATACTTCTTTCTAAGAAAGTCATATCATATCATCTCAACTCAGATTATAAGCTCCTAGAAAGCAAGGACCTTATTTTATACTTCTATATTCTTACTTATCTTTTCTAAGCTTCATTCAGTTTCCTCATCAGTAAAATGTAGATCTGTAGTTCTTGCCTGAGGGATTGTTTCAAGGAGTAAATGAGACAATACAATACTAAATTATATTGAGTTCCAACTATGTGCCAAGACACAGTGCTAAGCCCTAGATATGTTATATCATTTAATCTTCAACATAATTCCATGTAAAAGTTGAAGTTGCCCCTTCTTGCCGAGGAAGAGACTGATCCCTTGGGAAGTTAAGAAGTCTAATAAGTTCACACAGCTAGTAGGGTTGGAGCGGATTTTGAAGTCACATTCCTTTGGTCCTAAAGTCCATGCTTTTACTCCTATCCAGATGTCTACACAAATATAAATTCCCAGTGCTATACCTGACCCTGGATGTAGTTCCCAAAGACCCAGAATGCACTAAATGCCCAGAAGGAAGGCATGTTAAAATGTCCCACCTGGATCTTATAGCTGGAGAAAACATTGCTTCATGCTTCTTATAACAATAATAATCACCAAAAACAAGCAGGCAGAGAACCAAATAAAAGCACAATCCCATTCGCAATAGCCACCAAAAAAATGAAATACCTCAGCATCTTCCTAATCAGAGAAGTAAAAGACCTTTACAATGAAAATTACAAAACACTGCTTAAAGAAATCCAAGAAGACACAAACAAATGGAAAAATATTCCATGTTCATGGATAGGAAGAATCAACATTGTTAAGATGTTCGTCCTACCAAAGACAATCTACAGATTCAATGCAACACCCATTAAGCTACCAACATCATTCTTCTCAGACCTAGAAATGACAACACAGAAATTCATATGGAAACATAAACAACCACAAATAGCTAAGACAATCCTTCACAAAAGAAACAAAGCAGGAGGTATCACACTTCCAGACTTCAAACTTTACTATAAGGCTATAATAATCAAAACAGCCTGGTATTGGTACAAGAACAGGCATATACACCAATGAAACAGGATAGAGATTCTGGAAGCAAAGCCTCAATTCTTCAACCAACTCATCTTTGACAAAGCCTCCAAAAATAACCACTAGGGAGAGGAGAACCAATTCAGTAAATGGTGCTGGGAAAACTGGCTGACCACATGCAGAAGATTGAAACAGGACCCCTACCTATCACCATACACAAAAATTAACTCTAAATGGATCAAAGACCTGAATGTAAAACCTCAAACCGTATGAATCCTAGAAGGCACAGGAGACACCCTTATGAAAATTGGAACTTGGAACCAATTCCTATTCAGAACCCTAAAGGCCAATACCTTAAGAAATAAAACAGACAAGTGGGACTTCATCAAATTAATGTGCTGCTGCAAAGCAAAAGAAACCATCAAGAGAGCAGGGAGACAGCCCACAGAATGGGAAAATATATTTGCCAACAAAGGTCTAACATCTAGGATCTACAAGGAACTCAAATGCACTGAAAGAAAAAAAACAAGCAGCCCCTTTAAAAAGTGGGCAAAAGATATGAATAGACACTTCTCAAAAGAAGATATATGGGCAGCCAATGGACACATGAAAAAGTGCTCAGCCTCACTCATCATCAGAGAAATGCAAATCAAAACCACACTGAGATACCACCTAACCCCTGTAAGAATGGCCATCATTAATAAAACAAACAACAGATGCTGGCAAGGATGTGGAGAAAAAGGAACGCTTCTACACTGCTGGTGGGAATGCAGACTAGTACAACCTCTTTGGAAGACAGTGTGGCGATTTCTGAAAGAACTAGAAATTGACCTTCCATATGACCCAGTAATTCCCCTATTGGGATTATACCCGGAGAAAAACAAATTATCTTCTACAAAAAAGATACCTGCACATGTATGTTTGTTGCAGCTCTATCCACAATAGCAAAAACATGAATCCAACCGTGTTGTCCATCGAAGCTAGACTGGATAAACAAAATGTGGTACATATATTCAATGGAACATTATGCAGCCATAAAGAAGGACAAATATATGGACTTTGCAGCAACTTGGAAGGATTTGGAGTCGATCATACTCAATGATTTATCACAGAAACAAAGAACTGAGTTCCATATGTTCTCACTCATAAGGTGATCTTGAACAATTATAATGCTATAAGAAAGTGATTGACAGTAGTGAGAAGCTGTCAGGGGATGGGGGTAGGACTGGCAGTTGAGGGAAACTGCTAGGGGAGGGAGGGGCATACCTCATCAACAAGGGTACCTGCATGATCAATGTTTATATACCGAATCCTGAATTGTACCCCACATCTTTATAATAAATAAATTAAACAACAAACAAAAACAATAATCTATCATGTGTTGGAATTAGACCTTATCCTGAGAGTACAGACCCAAAACCCCTTCCTTGGAGGCCACTGGGACTTCAGAGAAGAAAAATCAAGGAAAGCAGCAGCGCTATTGGAAAACCTATCAGAATGGAAGCAACCATGGGCATCATAGCAAAGGCCTGGGCTGGAGGGACACTTGGCACATCTGTTCACCCATGGCCTGTTCTCACTTTAAACTGAATGCCCAGGTCTCAGTCCCAGAGATTTTGATTTCATTTTGCTGAGGCCTTCTAGTCGGAGGAAAGTTTCAAAAGTTGCCCTGATAATTCTGACATGCACTCGGGCTGAGAAACCTCTCTGACAGCAGGCTTGGCCTCAGGCTGCTCTGACCTCACTGTAGCCTACCTGCCCTGTGGACCTTCTGCTTGTTCCTTTTTCATCACTAATGGACCCCAGCTTGGTTCCCAGCATATAGTAGGCACTGTGGAAATATTTGTAGTCAAAAAATGATATGTGAATGCTGAAACTTGCTGAAGTATCTCACTTAGCTCATTTCCTATCCTCTTATCACCATCTCACTCACCTCTGATGATCAATAGTTTCCTTTTCTCACTCTAGAAGTCCGAACAGTCAGGAAAACCAGAACTCCATGACCTACCCTAGTCCAGAACAATGTCAGTGCATAAAATTGTTAACAGAGTTTGGGATTCACTAGCACAGTCCACAACAGTGGCACTCTGCTGGGAGACAGTTCTCCATCAATCTCTCCTATTTCTGTGTGTGTTTTGAACAGGGGCCCTAACAGATTTTGTTCCAGACATTCCTTTCAAGGCTGTTTGTATAACAGACAACCCAGGAAGACAAATAGTGTTTCCCTCTAAACAGAGTCCAGGTTTGTTTCCTGGTTAATATAATAAAGATAATATCTCCCTCCAGAGTGAAGGAGGGGCAGGTGTGCCCGCAGTCCCCTTATTAAAGATGAGGTGACTTAAACTCAGGTTTCCTCTACTGTGCCACAAACCCACTGTGTGCAGCATTGACCAGGGCCAATTCTCTTGATCCTTAAGGGCCTCGGGGAGTGAATGAAACTGATACAGACACAAGGCTTATGCTGCCTGCTGTGATGTCGCCCAATAAAGTTATTTGTTTCTGACCCAAGAGTCTCACCTGTTCTGCCAGCATTTAAAGAACTGACAGGTAACTTGATGGCCTCCAAGTAGGATAAAAATCTCAGATTCTTCACAGGTCTTGAGCAACTCCTATACCACCCCATGATATATCTCCATGCCCTCCCTTATTCTTGTGGAATAGAGCTTTATCACTGAGAACACTGGTTGAAATTGCCAGTTTACAAGTTGGTACTCCTCATGAGACTCAAAGTTACTTAAAAACAGGAAGCAAGTGGTATTTACTAATAGAGCTGATGCCAGTAGGACAGAGCCCTTAGTGCCTGATCTGCTTATCACCTTATCCTCACTCCCTCTTTCACTCCTTGCTCTCTTCCACTCTCCTTCCTCGCTCTTTGGGCCACACTGGCATCCTAGCCTCAGGGCTTCGCCCATGCTTTTCCCTCAGCATGGAATGTTCTTCCTTCTGATTTTCCATGACTCCCTCCCACAGTCCAATCAAGTCTTTGTTTCTGTGATATTTTTATTATTTACATCTTTACCCAGTTCCCTGACATATAGCTGCTAAAACCCTTGAGCTGTCCAGTCATAAGAGTGTCCTTTGTATGCTAACGAGATCAGGTGGCAGGTGGCTCCTAGATTGCCTAAGGATGGGGACTCGTCACCCAAAAGACTAAGGCAGGGTTGCAGGGTTGGCACTTTTGGTCCCTTCCCACAACCTCCAAGGATGGGAGGGGCTGGAGGTTGAGTTGATCTCCAATGGCCAACGATGTCATCAATTATGCCTATGTAATGAAGCCTCCATAGTAACCCAAAAGGACAGGGTACAAAGAGCTTCCAGGGAGCTGGACATGAGGAGAGTGCTAGACGGTGGTGTGCCTCGAGAGGACATGAAAGCTCCTTGTCCTGACCCCCATGCCTTACCTCATACATCTCTTCACCTGGATGTTCATCTGTAGCCTTGGCAATATCCTTTCTCCTAAATGGCTAATGTAGATAAGTGTGTCCCTGTGTTCTGTGAGCTGCTTTAGCAAATTAATCTAACCCAAAAAGAGAATCGCAGGAACTTCCAATTTATAGCTGTTTGTTCAAAGTGTAAGTGACAACCTACTACTTGTGATTGCCATCTGAAGGGGGAGGGTAGGTCTTGTGCAACTGAACCCTTAACCTACGGGATCTGACTTTATCTCCATGGAGAAAGTGTTATAATTGAATTATAAGATATCCACCTAGTGTCCCCTTGAGAATTTCTTGCTATATGCAGGAAAAATCCCATACCCATCTGGTGTCAGAAGCATTGTGTTGAATGGTGTGTGACAGTAAGTAAAACCACTTTGGTTTCTCTAGTCTTTTTCAGCTTCCCATCCTAATTTAAAAACCACAAGGGGCTTCATTTGTTTTGTTCACTGTTGTGCTAAGTACAGTTCTAAGAACAATGTCTAACATCAAATAGGTGTGCAATAAATACTTATTGAATTGGCAAATGAATTAAAGAATAAAAGTCCCTAGCACATTGCTTTGCATACAATAGGTGGTCTGCAAAAGTAGCTACCATGAATGCAACCATGGTGGCTATATATATTTTAGCCAGCAACATTCAGTACATGAAACATCATATTTTTTTTATTTCTTGAGATTAAGTGTAATCAGTTCCAAGATCCCTAACGAGTTGGTGAGAAACTCAATTGAGAACTGAACTCTGACCTTTTCTCTTTCTCTCTCTCTCTCTTGCCAAATTCCTAAGGAGTCTGGGGAGTCACACCCCACAAAGTCTCATCAGGTGGGTTTTTATTGAACCTGTATAATGTTGTTTACTTTCCATCCTGACTCTGACATAACATCACATAACAGATAAAGAAGGAAATCCAAAACCCTGTAAAGCCATCTCTTGGGGGAAATTTGCAACTGTATAGAATCCCCTTCCTGGAGGTCCCCAGAGGAGCCAGACATTTGCTATCTATTCTGTCTCAGGGCTGTCACCTATGAATCTTCATCTATATATCAAGAAACTTAACTTCCTCAATGTGTCCCTTATCTTAAGGAGGCTTTTACCAACTTCAAAATTCCTAAGACAGAACAAATCTTGAATTCACCTATGATCTGCAAGACCCACTTGGAGATGTCCCACATTCCCAGGCTGAACCGATGTAAATCTCACATGTGTTGATTCATGGTTTTGTTACTTTGGTCCTCTGAAGATGTATATAACCAAGCTACAATTCAACCATCCCTGGCACATATTCTCCTGACCTCTTGGGACAATGCCTCGGGCCTAGGTCACTCACATTTGGCTCAGAATAAACTTTCTTAACTATTTTTACAGAGTTTGGCATCTTTCATCGACACAATCCCAGTCATTGGGAGGGGACTCTCTGATCCTCTCTAGAGTCACACAAGAACCCCAGGTGGTAGATACAGCTCAGAACATTCAGAAAAGGATCTTTGGCTTTCAGAGGATAGCCATCACTGTGGATACACACTGTGCCCCAAAAACATACATACCATTCCTACAGAAAAGTGTCTGTGGAGCCCGCATAGATAGCCCTTCTATGGTTCTGCTACCTCCTGGGGCACTACAAAAGAGGACTCAGATCCATTCTACCAGCAAAAATGCAAAAGCAAATTTTCTTCACTGACTCTGAAGCTGTTCTCCAACCTCCCACTGTTCCGTCTGCTCCCACCTCCACCTCCCAAAAGTGCTCCTCTCCATCCCTCTAGCATAGTACCCTTCAAACGACTTTAGATTTTCCAAATTTTAAGCTTGGAAAAATTTGCCTTTGGCCCTACCACACACAAGCTGCTGTAAAATGCTAAATGAGGCATTTAAACAGACTTGTTGAAATTCAACCAGGCAAATTCAAAGTCTCAGTTCCTTTCTTTGCATGGCAGGAGAAATACATCAGGGAGAACAAAATATATGGTGATATCCAATAAATTACCTGCCACATTAGAATTAGTCTTTGTGTGTGTGTCCCAGCAGTTAGCACAGTGGCTGGTCCATAGATGTGAAATAAATGTTGGTGGAATTTATGACACTATGAATAAATCAAATTTACCTAAAGTGAATTTACCAAATGGTCTCTAGGGTGGGCACGTCCCTAGAAATTGTTTGCACTTCCAGATTCTCTCTCTATTCCTCTCAGGACTCCACGAAGCTGACCTTCTACCTTCTGGTGGGGTTGGCTTCATGGGAGGCACCAGCAGGAAATCTCAGGAAGGAGAAAAATAACATCAGATATGAATTCTCCCAAATCGTGGCCAATTTTGATGGTCTCACCAACTGCCCACCCACTCTGTTCCCTGTTTCAGTGGGTGTTTGTTAGGGACTGAATGTTTGTGTCTTTCCCAAATTCATATGCTAAAATTCTCAACCCCAATGTAATGGTATTAGGAGGTAGGACCTTGGGGAAGTAACTAAGTCTTGAGGGTGGGATCAGTGCTCTTATGAGAAGAGGTCAGGGGACCCATTAGTTCTTTCTGCCATGTGAAGACACAACAAGAAATTGGCAGTCTGCAATCTGGAAGAAGACCCTCACCAAAACCCAACCATGCCACCATCTTGATCTCAGACTTCCAGCCCCAAGAATTGGGAGAAAAGAATTTATGTTGTTTAGAAGACACTCAGTCTGTGGTACTTTGTTACAGCCTTTCAAAAAGACTAAGACATTGTTCATCAGGGAAGCAGAACCACAAGGAGATACACAAATGCTCACACATGTGAGTTAGTGTGTATGAATTCACACCTACGTGCATTTGTTCAAGAATTTGACCAAAATCACTTGTAGGAGCAGGTGACAAATGAGGGACAAAGGGTAGACAGGAGGAAAGAAGAATGTAAAGTCAGTGACAGCAGGGACAAGGTGGAACCTACAAACATGAGTTGAAGCCCACAAGGATAAATCAAAGCCCTTGTTCATTCTTGTTGCCTCTGACTCGATGACAAGGGTATCCTACAGCGATGGCCACTTCATCACCAATATGAACACACACCTGGCCCAGGAGTTAGAGAAGCTACAGGAGAAGCCAGGGGAAGAGGAAGCAGCAGCAGACCCAGTGGCTGCCACAAGTCAAGGTGAATCAGCAGACAGTGACAATGTGTGTGAACCACAACAGGGCATTGGCTTCACGCCAATCCTTCAACTTCCACACAAGAATCTTTTGTGGCCCATCCTGGTCACACCACAGAGAAGAAGATTCTGGGGAGTGGACATGTGGACGTGTGCAAAGCTAGACCTCCCTCAAGGAAAGTTCCCAGGCCCCAGCTCTGCCAGAGAGCTCCCTCCCCTCCAAGCCAGCCCCTGGTCTTGCAGGATCCCCCTCTATCAGTCAACTCTCCTATCCTTCCTTCTTCAGGTGAAGGGCTAGACGCCGGGCACTGCATTGTCCCTTGCGTTCTCCCTACACACTGCCCACGTCACTTTCAATACTCTGTTCTGTATATTCTCCTCCAATTACCTAATTGGATGGCGCCATCAGTTTCCTGCTGGGATCCTGATGAAGGGTACACCTACCCGTGGTATAGAGGAACAAATGGAACATGAATTGGTGGGTTTATTTATGGCTTTTCCCTGCTGGATATATATTTGTTTAAAAATATTAATGGGGCATCTGCAAATTGAGCACCTATATGTACCAGATAAACAGGCTAGGGATATAGATAGAGGTGGACAAGAGGACACCGATTTCCTGCTCTAATGGATATTACAGTCTAGTAGAAGAAATCGATAATAACTGTATCTGCTTCCTACAGCCTAATGGAATAGACGCATAAACTTGTGATGTTCATTAAGTTTCTGGAAGCTTTTGAGGAAATGTTAATGATGACTTATAAAACATATTTATTATAAGACTGCATCTCCAAACATATACTTTATTTTGTCTCTCTTTTAAGAACATGTCCCTGAATTTTATAAAGGGAGGGACTTACAGTGAACACATGCCATGTGACTGACACTGTACCAGGCTCTTTGTATAAGATATCTCATTTAATCTTGATGCAATACCATAAGATGAGCAAGTAGAAATTATTTGTCATGACTATATAAATGGAGAAACTGAGGCTGGGAGAGGAGGGATTTTTTTCTTTTTTTTTTTTTTTTTGGTTCTGGCTCTCTATGTACGAAAAACTGTGCTCAATTTTTTTTTTTTTTTAGAAAAAATAAAAACCATTACAACAAACCTCATAAGGTAGGTTTTATTACTATCCCTCAGTGTTGAGGGGATTCAAAGATATGAAGCAGAGGAGTCAGGAAGTGAACCCGACTCAGCTCAATCCCAGGGCCCATTCTCTTTCTGCACTGCAGCAGAGCCCATAAAACACAACCGGCATGGCATTTGTTAAGGCTGGGTTTCAGTGCTGAATATCTTTCTCCATAAGCACAGAGAGAGATCTACATATCTATAGAGATATAACCCCACATACCCATTATATCCTATTCAACACATAATACAGATATTCCATCTAATGCTTCAAGCTGTTCTATCTCCAGCATTGAATTATTTGCTTCTCCCAACCTCCATTAACCAAGTTTGGGGAGAAAAGCCAGCTGCCACATAAGTCTTGATGAGAATAAAGTCTCTTTATTACTATTATTATTCCCCTAATGGTCTGTGCAGTATCGTACATAACTTTTTAGTCCTTCATAAAATTCCGTTGATAAACATTTGACAACTTGTTACAATTTTAAAACTTTCATTGCCGGATCTGTGCCGGGTACCACTGGAATCTAACAATGTGATATGAAGGCAGTAACGGTAGCTTTCGGTGATGCCATAAAGAATTTTGCAGCCTCTCTCAGCACCTAATTTATGACATGTGCACTGATGAACGATCAAGATTCACTATTTGCCATTATAAGAAACAGGCCAACCAATTCATAATTTTCAGGAAAGCTGGTTTTAACAGCCCTATTAGTTTTACAATTCCGACTTTTGTAAGCTTCAATTTGTTATGTTTAAGTTATTTGCTCTGAGGAGTTTGAGTGCTCTTTCTGGGGTCTTAAGGTCTATTTTTCCAAACAGAGTTTGCAGAGAAAGACGATGGCAGTACTGAAGGTTCAATTAAGATAAACTCCGAAAGTCAAAGGAAAAAGCTGTGGATGTCCATTCCAGTCAAAAATACACTGAGCCTTTTGACCCCTCTTCTGTTTATTAAAAATATATATGTAATAAACTAGAGATGATTTGTCTTATGGTCTATAGGCTACACTACAGTTTTCAGTCATTTCCTAAAACAGACCCTGTTTCTAAACTTCATAGTATTAATTCTTTTTTTCTATTGCGGTATGGTTAAAATGTTAAAATGAGTAAGACATTTATTGTCAAAAAGCACATTGGAATCTGGGCTATCTCTGTCCAAATGCACAGGCTTAAAAATAGGTTATGATATGTGCCTAAGATACTTATTAATATATACAATAGTCTTGATGTATTCATTCATTCATGAAACAAATAATGTTTAAGCACCTAGTACAGGAGTTGGCAAACCACAACCTGTGGACCCAATTCAGTCTGTTTTTCTATGTCCCATAAGCTAAGAATGTTTTTCACATTTTTTTCAAACAAAAGAACAATATTTCCTGACATGTGAAAATTACATGAAATTCAAATTTATGGTGTCCATAAATAAAGTTTTATTGGAACCCAGCCACACACATTTGTTTATGTATCATCTATGGCTGCTTTCAGGCTACCATGAGTCAGAGCTCAGTAGGATCCACAGAACCATACGGCAAAAACTAAAATTTACTATCAGGCTCTGATCTATTATATGCCAGGTACTGGAGATGGGGAAAAAAAACCAGAAAACAAAACAGAACAAACTCTGGCCTCACTTGGGGCAGCAGTAAATATGTCAGATAGTTATAAGTGCTATGGAGAAAAGTAACTCAGGAGAAGGGGGAGGATTATTGTATACGGGGTGGCTGAAAGGTCTCCTCGATATGTGTGCAGAAAGTTCATAGAAGTGGGAGAAGTAACTGGGAGGAGGACAGACCAGGAGGAGAGCATGTGCAAAGGCCCTGGGGAGATAAGTGTAGCTGAGTAGGAGTGAGAAGGGGGTAGAAGGAGATGTTGTTAGAGGAGTAGCTGGTGGCCAGAGGACATGGGCCATGGTAGGTCTGGATAGTCACTCTGGGGGAGGTGAAAACCGTTTGAGAGTTTGAGAAGAGGAAAGCTAGGAATTGAGGATGAAAAAGACATGAATAGACACTTCTCAAAAGAAGATATATGGGCAGCCCACAGACACATGAAAAAGTGTTCACTAATCAACAGAGAAAAGCAAATTGAAACCACACTGAGATACCACCTAACCCCAGTGAGAATGGTCATCATTAATAAAACAAACAACAGCAGATGCTGGTGAGGATGCAGAGAAAAAGGAACACTTCTGCACTGCCGGTGAGAATGCAAACTAGTGCAACCTCTTTGGAAAACAATGTGGTGATTTCTAAAAGAACTAGATATTGACCTTCCAAATGACCCAGCAATCCCCCTACTAGGAATATACCCGGAGGAACTCAAATGATTCTACAAAAAAGATACCTGCACACACATGTTTATTGCAGCACTATTCATGATAGCAAAAACATGGAACCAACCATGCTACCCATCGAAACTGGACGAGATTTTTTTTAAATGTGGTACATATACACAATGGAATATTATGCAGCTATACAGAAGGACAAACATATGGACTTCGCAGCAACTTGGATGGATTTAGAGTCTATTACAGTGATCTGTCTCAGAAACAAAGAACAGAGTACCACATGTTCTCACTCATGAGCAGACCCTGAACATTTATCATAATACCATAAGAAAGGGATAGGCAGTAGCGGGATACTGCCAGGATGGGGGGTGGGGAGACACAACATCAATAAGGGCACCTAATCTCAAACCAGGCGAAGTGGGAACCAAAGGGAGACACAAACTTTACCTGTATGATGACCACTCGTATACCTAATCCTGACTTGTACCCCACATCTTTAAAACAAATTTTAAAAAAGACAGAGAGAGAGAATATACTATGCCAGAGCAGGGGCTGAAGGCGGAGACTGTTCACAGGCCACTGCAATAACTCAGGAGGCTGACACAAGTGTGGTAGCGGTAAAGGATGCACAAGCATGGTCTACGGAAAAGAAAAGTTAGAAAAACAGGTACTACTTAGGACCCAGAGGAATGATAAGTATCTCAGTAACCATCTCACTTGATTCACTAAGTGAAATTTATATTTTGTTTTTCATGAAATATCACTGGCCCAATGCAGGGAGGTTAATTTGGTAACATTATCAAATCCTTTAAATGAATCATCCAGTTCCTCTTCTGGGAATTTATCCTAAGATCACCATTAAAAAGATGTGTGCAATTGGTTCAAGACAAGCCTGGGCAACAGGGCAAGACCTCAACTCTACAATAAATCAAAAAATTAGCCGGGCCTGGGGGCACATGCCTGTAGTTCCAGCTACTTGGAAGGCAGAAGCAGAAGGATCTCCTGAACCCACCAGGTCAAAGCTGTGGTGGCCATGAGCGTGCTACTACACTCCAGCCTGGGTGACAGAGTGAGACTCCAGCGCAAAAAAAAAAAGATGTGTGCATTTTAGTCACCACATTATGTAGAACATCAAAAATTTGAAAACAACCTAAATGTCCATCTGTAGGTGATAGATTCAGGACATACTATGCAGTCATCCACAAGAAAACAGGAAAGAGAAAGTGGGAGAATCTAGATTCTGGAAGTTTCTCTGAAGTAGAAGATGAGATGTAATGGTAATGGGTGTAAGAGAAGGAGAGGACTGGAAAGACCAGAGGTGGTTTATAAAAGGTGCCTTAGGATTTCAGAAGTGGGATTGTCTTGATATTGAATATGTCTAGAGCAGACCCTTAGGAATGACATGGACTAGAAGCAACCAGCTTGGAAAATCAAAGTGGCAAGAGGGATTACAACAGGTCTCTTAGCCTGGTCCAAGTAAACAGTCTCCTTTTGTTACCCTGAAATGAAATAATACAATATTTTCTACCTGTATAATTTTTAAAAACTCATCATAAAGCTCCAACTCTAGTATATGGAAGATAATAAAATATGGAATTTATAATAAATAATATATATTTTATTATGTCCTGGGCACAAATATATTAGAGGAACGAATGGAATAGTTTATGCTCAAACTTATGCATAAAATCCTCTGAATGCAACAGCTTCAAAGACAGACACATAAGGTATGTTGAATAGGTGACTCAAATGTCAGGTGGTATTACCATCAGGGACATACTTTTTAAATGGTGAAAAATGCTTGATAAATTTCCAAACAAAATAGAATATAATTTTCCTTCAATCTACACAAAGGGTATTAAAGTTATACAAAGAATACTTTGTGCTAGCTATGAAATGGAATTTGGTTCTAGGTCCAAATCACTGTAATCAGATTTTTTTTAACTACCTGACTTTCTGACAGGTTGCTAGAAAGTTGTGCAGGATGTGGAACAATCTTTCATTGTGCCAGACTATTGTCCCATGGCAGGATGTTGAGTAATACTGGCCTTCACTCCCTCATTCAACATAGATATCGAAATCTCTGAGAGTATTCTCTGACTTGGAGGGAAAAAGAACACTGTGATCCAGAAGCCAAAGTCCTCAACAAACGAGGATGAGGAAAATGACCAGAAAAAAGGTAGATAACCACACAGGGAGGATCAGTGGTATGCTAGTAAATGTTCGATAACTGGCTCTGATTTGCAGCACTGGCCTATTTCCACTTTGTAAATACTTCCACCATGGCCCATGTCAAGCTTGTAACATGATGTTACTGAATGTATGAGGTAGAGAGAGCAGTGCTACACCAGCTCTCCAGAGCCATTTCATGCCAACTCCAGCAAACCACTGGGATGGGTAGAGATCGGTACAAGCAAATGGCATAAACCTCAAATAGACAGAAGTTTTTTAAATGAAGGTATAGGAGTAACAATCTGAAAAAGGCATCAGCAAATGAGCTATCACCAACCAAACTTCTCAACCCAGACAGACATGGGTAACATACCAAATAAACATCTTCCCTTAATGAAGTAGTGACCTCAGAAATTCAACTGATGTGGGAAGAAAAGAAAGTATTTTCTAAAGTGGGTAAGGATTTAGCAGAGTTTGTTTACCAGGAAACAGAATTCTGGAGGGAAAATAGAAGGAGGATGTGCTGGAGAAAAGGAAGCAAAGGGGGGTTAAGTAAGGAAATCTCTAACACAGAGCATATTCCGGTTGTGACCAAGGGTGACAGAGAGCCTCTCCCCATTTCAAACCAAATCTGACAGCCATTGAGGAGGCAGTATTTCAGCAAATTCAACTTGCACACAGTCATCAAATTATTATAATTTAGCTTCAGCAACTACAGTAGCTGCTCAAAAAACACATTACTACAGTAGAGTTCTGTGAAATATTTTGCACATGCAGCAAACGTGGCAAATTTTGCCACTTCATTGACTTTGTAAAACTGAAAGATCGCCCCCTTTGTCTAGTATAGTTTCACTAATTGTATCATTAGCAGAAGGCCATTTGACCAACGCGGAGGGGATAAAAACTAATTTTTCTACATTTTAAGTGGAAATGCAAGTTAAAATAGAAAAAGATGCTCATGCCTATGTGAGACAGAACCCATAGGAGATAAAATAGTTAAGTGACTACAGGGATGTCATCTTTAAAAAAAATCAAAAGAATTGACTTTTTAAATGTACAATTGGAATGATTGTATAACTAATCTCAGTTTCCCAATCTTCATAATATGGACACTCTTTGATGAAG
The DNA here is from genome assembly GCA_027257055.1 of Cephalopachus bancanus. NCBI lineage: Eukaryota > Metazoa > Chordata > Mammalia > Primates > Tarsiidae > Cephalopachus > Cephalopachus bancanus. The sequence goes on along the minus strand of JAPVLO010000335.1, from coordinate 2,210,905 downwards.
ACAGAAAAGCAGAGTGAATGTAAAAAAATCGCAGCACAAGTAGAAAGAGTCTGACGGGAAAGAGATGGATATGAGGAAACACAGATGAGGGATCAATGGCAGAGTCCTAGAGATTGGATATGGTAAAAGTAGTAACCAGTGAACGCTTGCCAGAGTTGACGGTCTCTGGAGGTTGATATGCTGACCTGGGTGGGGTGGTGGGCCTGAACACAGGCACAAATGTTAATGCCTTTAAAAGGAGCACACATGATTGACTAATGTCCTACATGACTGCCAAGAACCTCAGCCTATCACATATCTGGGAGGAAAGAATAAAATATGTGGCACAAAAGAAAACTTGTCTGGAAAAACAGTATGCTGTTATCCAATAAAAGTTCCTATGTAATTTATCGTTATCATTAAAAGTACCTGTGAATTTATCCTAGTTACCATGAGTTATCATTGAAAGTATCTATGAATTTATCCTAAGGTTAATATTAAAGCTATGTGCAATATTGTTCACCACACTATGTTGAACATCAAGAATATGGAAACAACCTAAATGTCCATCCACAGGGTATGAGTTCATAGCATACAAATGTATAAAAAATGGCAGCAAGACCTCATCTCTACAATAAATAAAAAAATCAGCCAGGCGTGGTAGCGCATGCCTATAATTCCGGCTACTTGGAAGGCTGAGGCAGAAGGATCGCCGGAACCCAGCAGGTCGAGGCTGCAGTGGCCGGGAGCAGCCACTACACTCCAGTCTGGGCAACAGAGTGAGACTCCAACTCAAAAAAAATAAAAAGGGAAAAGTGGAAGGATCAAGCTATCACTTGGCTGAATTCTAATCCAGTTACAGCCATTGGTGTCCCTTGGAAATGTGACTCAACCAATGCCAGTCAAGTTTATAACCAAGTTTCAGTGGGGATCCAGCTATACAGAGCCATGGTCAGCCACATAGCAAGATGGTGCTTGAGACAGAACTTTAACAGTTTGTGCTTTAAAGTTTAAGGACACAGCCTTTGAAGTCAGATCTGGGCTTGAATTCTGGCATTCCACACTGCCTCATGGTGTGATGCTGAACAAGTCAATTAAGCTCTCTGAGCCTCAGTTTCTCTGTCTGTAAAATGAAGATTAAATAGTACCTGCATTCCAGGGTTGATATAAGGATTAAATTAGACAATGCTTTGAAGTGCTTAACACAGTGACTGACATCTATTAAGTCTGCAATAAATGTTGGCTGCTAACAACAATTATAATATAAACAAGATTGTCATAAATGTTTATGTCATGGATAGACCAAATCTAAAGCAACAGCCATGAAGAGCAGGAAACGGGTTAATAAACCAGAGGCCTATACTCAATTCTAATTACTTATTTGGATCAGGTAAGCTTTATTTGTGCCTGAAATAAATTCATTACAAAAATGTAAAGTGAGTGGTTACTATGACTCACACAGGGATGCTGGGGATAGAGCAGCAAATTAAAGAGACGTGACATCATGCAGATTACACTCCAGTGGGGATATACCAACAAAAAGTCAAAATAAATAGTATAGAGCAGCAATTTTCAAAGTGTGGTCCCTGGATCTACAACATTAGCATCACCTTGTGTGATGGTTAATTTTATGTGTCAACTTGACTTGGTTAAGAAATACCCAGATAGCTAGCAAAATGTTATTTTTAGGTGTGTCTACCAAGGTATTTCCAGAAGAGATTAGCATCTGAGTCAGTTGACTGAGTAAGGAAGACTGCCCTCCTCAATGTAGGTGGGCATCATCCAGGTCATTAAGGGCGCTAATAGAAAAAAAAAAGATGAAAACAGGGCAAATTCACTCTCTCTCCTCTTGAGCTGAGATATCCCCCATCTCCTGCCCTCAGATATCAGAGCTACTGGTTTCCAGGCCTTCAGACTCCAGGACTTACATCAGTGCCCCTGCCCCTCACCTTGTCAAGCTGTAGCCTCGGACTGAGACTGAACCATCTGCTCCCCTGGTTCTCAAGTCTTTGGTCCCAGAATGAATTGCACCACTGGGTGATAGATGGCAGATTGTGGGACTTCCGGGCCTCCATAAGCGAGGATAAATTCCATAATAAATTCCTGCTTATATGTCTCTCTATATATTTGATTGGTTCTACTTTTCTAGAGACCCTAACTGTAAACTTTTTAGAAATGCCAACTCGGGCTTCCCTCCAGTCCCAATGAAACAGAAACTCAGGAGGTGGCCCCGGCCATCTGTAGTCCAACAAGACTTCCAGGTGTTTCTGACACAAGTAAGTTTGAGAATCACTGAGAATTTGCATTTCTAATAAGCTTCCAGGTGCTTATAACACTGGTCCGGAGATCATATATTTACAACTACTGATACAGAGTGAACAAGACAATAATAAATACTGGAGGAAAATAAAACAGGACAGGGATGTCTTAAGCCAAGTACCCGAAGAAGATCCTGAGATGGAAATTTTAAATTCAAGTGGTTTGTTTGGGAAGAAACATAAGAAGGAGAGTGAGACAGTGAGCCAGGCAAGGGAAAGCAGCCAACAGAGGGGAAGTAAATGAGGTGGTTATCGTTATGGGCAAGTACAGCTCAGGGCATGCCGGGACCTCTGGGAGACATTTGTCCCACCCAAGGGACAAAGCCCCAGAGGTATTTACCCAACAATTTTTATAGGCCATTGAGTAAAGATTGCTCCCCCAGAATGTCCATTCTGACCATTACAGAGTAGGTAAGCCCTGCCTACGCATGTGGGGACTTGTTTCTCAGAAAAAAGGAACAGTAGGAACAAACGTCCTGAGGTGGGCAAATGCCAAGAACATGACCAGAACAGTAAAGAGGCAGGAAGATATTCAGAGATGAGGTGGCAGCACAAGGGCATGCCACTGACTTCAGATGATTCTGATATCCATTTGATGTTACAGAACTTGCAGGCCATGGGAAGGAAGGAAGGAGATGCAAAGCCATTGGAAGTTGAATGCAAAAACGGCACAACCCGACATATTTCAAGGAGATTCTTGGGCTGGTGTCTGGATATATCATATATTGTGCCTCCATATACATATACAGATATACACATATATATAATATATAGATATAATATATAATATATATAATATATAATATAGAGGCATATATGATTATATATAGCTATATATAATAATATGATTATATAATCATATGTACATACACATATTTTAATATATAGAATTATATAATTATACATCATATATACTTACAAATTTATAGTATATATTATATATGGAACTATTTATATAGAATTACATATAACTATATAATACATAGAATTCATATATTTATATATTATATACATATATAATTATTTTTAACATATAAAAGTATGTAATTATATATTACATGGATAGATATAATTATATTACATATAATTATATATTACACACACACACACGAGCAAAACACCAACACCAGTGAGGAGACCACTACAAAACTTCAGGCAAAGATGATGGTGGCTGGAACTGAAGTAGGAGAGGGGTGGGGGCAGAAGTACAAGGTTACAAATGCACTTTACGTAAACCACAGGGTTTGCTGATGAATAGGATATGGGTTTTGAGAGAACAAGAAGAGTCAGGCATGACTAAGTATTTCAGAGTCAGGACTCCAACAGTCTGGTTCAGCCCTGAGTAACTAACTCTGTCACTGAAGGATCATGGCTTGGCCACCTCCCAGCTATGTGTCCTTGGGCAAGTTACTTAACTTCTCTGTGCCCTAGTTTCAGCCTCTATAAAAAGAGAATATAAATAATTACATAGTACACTGTTTTATAAACTAAAAGTTTAGCACTTAAGTATATTACCCATCCCCTAAGTGGGTATTAAATGAAGGTAGGTACATTGTCATTAGGCTAAAATAGATACCCTGAGTGATGACCCTTTCCCAATAGAAGTATAATTCAGGAATGTGTAATCATTATTTTGGGTTTTTAAAAATCCATGTTGATCTTCAAGTGGGTTATATACTAATACATAAAAGTAAAAAATTATATACTTATTTGACAAACACTTACTGTGTGTTCCTCAGTGGCAGTCCCTCTTCAAGGTCCTGGAGAAATAGAGAAAACAAGACACAGTTGAGAAGATGAAGCATTAAAGCAGCAAGCATTATGCTCTGTAGTCAACTACATCCAGGCATCTCTGGAAGCCTAAAATTCAACCTAGACTATCAAGAGAGCTTCCTGAAAGAAGTGACTCTGTAGTATACTTGGATAAGGACTTCTTAAGCTTGGCACTTTTGACATTTTAGGCTGATAATTCTTTGGAGTTGTGGAGGAGGGAGGTCCGATACATTAGAGGATATTTGGCAGCACTCTTGGCCTTTATCCATTAGATGACAATGGCTTCTGCCCCCCATAGTTGTGATAATCAAAAATATCCTTAGACATTGCTAAATGTAACCTTAAAACAAACTCTCCCCCAATTGGAAACTACAGATTTAAACGGTCAGTAGGATTGTCCAGGGGATGAAAAGGTTTCCAGAATTTTAAGCAGATGTCAAACAGAAACATCTAGGGTGGGAGGAGAAGAAAACCATAGAAAATAATAGGTATAGTGGGCATCATTGGAATCATCTGAGTGAAGTTTCTTATAAAATAATTCAAAGGAAAGCTGAATTCCAAAGGGATATCTATTATTCAAAGCTTTTTTTTTTTCCTAATAAATAACAGAAAATCATGTCCAAACTGGCCTAAGCCATGAAAGAAAAAAAAAATTAAATGAACTGGCTTATGGATCTTATTTCAGGTACAAGACAATCCAGGTGTTTCAACGATATCATCAGGAATCCATTTCTCTCAGTCTCTCCCTTCTGCTTTCCTCTGTCTTGGCTTCATTGTCCCAAGAAGATGCAAAAATACTCAGAGAAACTCCAGGATTATGTTCTTCTTCTATAGCAACCCCAGAAGGAAGAGCAGTCTTTTCACTGCTGTCACAGCAAGGACCAACTCTCTTTGGCCCAGCTCAGGTTGTGTGGGCAACTGTAAACCCATCTCAGTATCTGTGATGAGCCACATCTAACTCACATACCCACCCCAGGAGCCAGAGGTGAAGACAATCCCACACCATTCACATATTCTGAAAAAAGTATGGAGTAACAGAGTTTCCAGCTGAATACTTTGGCCACGGAAAATCTATGTTCCCTAGTCTTGTTTGCAGCTGGGTGAGACAGCATGATTAAAAGATGTGTGGACTTTCGGCAAGATGGCAACGGGGCAACCTGGTCTGTGAAACCCTCTGCAAAGGAGAACTGCAGTGGGTCTCTGGCTCTTGCCCCGGGGGCTGTGGACCCCAAAATCGCAGCCTGCTCTTCATACGGAGCTCAGCCGTTGCCACCGCTGGGGCATCGCAGCAGACAAGACAGCCATTGCAGTGCAGATGCTGCCGCAGCCGCCACAGCCACCGCCGCCGCCGCCAGTAGCACATCGCACCATCCGAACCGGAGGCAATCCACAACTTCAGTCCTTGAAGCCCCTTCAGGGAAGATCTGCTGGGATCGCGGCCACCTCTCCTGCAACTGAGACATCCTGGCCGCCGTGAGTCTTTTGCCTGTGCCCTGAGGAAGGCACCATCTGCAGTCTCTGCCAGTTCCTGTCCAGCCCTGCCTGCTCTGGGGCCAGCAGCTGAGATAGCACCACCTGCTGGCAATTCAAGGTAACAACACTGAAACGAGAGAAACAAGCTTGAAAAAGACATAGGCCAGAGTGGTGAATGGAGAGTGATCTGAACTGTCCTTCACAGCAGACCAGGGGCAACTGACCCTAACTGCAAACTAATTTACCTGCTTTAAAAGAAAGTTAGAAATTAGAACTGAAAGGACACTGGACTTAAACGAAAAGTCTCAGAGTGTGCTTCATTGATTCTGTTAGTTTAATGACTTAATTCTATTCCAACTGTATTGTTCCTTTTTTTCCCCTCTTTCTTTTCTTCTCTTTTCTTCTCCCTGTAAACCATATCTTTGTATAGAGGAACAGCACACCAATAAGGTGGTTGATTAGTTTGTATGTTAGCATCACTATATGTTTTATTTTTTTTTTTGTATGGGAGTTGGTTCGTCAGTAGCTGTAGTCTATTGTTTTTATCTGTTTCAGTATAGGCCTCTCTCTCCATTTGTTGGCACACGTTTGTTTCTCCCCTTACTCCTCTATCTCTCCACCCCACTCTTCAACCCACTGTCTGCTCCATTCTCTTCCCTCTGCTAACCACATTTTATTTCAGGTAGTAAACCTACAGCCCCACTGCACGGACAGATTCCAAGGTAGTGGGAAGTGGGTTCCAGATTATCTACACATCTGTCAGCGAATACCAGGACCTGTAGATAGATTTTGAATCACAGCTCCCCCCTTAAGTAAATCTCAAGATTGCAAAAAGGGCCACCCCCAACCTACAATGCAACTCCAGAATTGAACAAAGTAAGAGGGCATACATAAAGAATAGGCGATTGAACAAACAGAAGTAAAACCAATCCCTTTACCCCTGAATAACAGAATTAAAGAAGACAGTGATGTGGAGGGAAGGAAAAAGTAGGGAGGGGGGAAAACCACACAAATGAAGAAAAACCAAAAGAAGAATATAGGTCTCACACAGACCCCTGGGAGATCAGACACTGAGAAAACAGATTCTGGAACACAAACAATGAAGAGCCCCCAGAATGACTGGTCACATGCAACAAACCCAGACATCAAGACATTAATGGAGAGAATTAAAAAAAATTGAGGAGAGACAAGAGGAAAATAGGAAGGAGCTGATGTCAGAAATAACAGCAGTAAAGAATACTGTGATGGAAATGAATAAAAGACTAATAAGCATGGAAAGCAGAATTAGCCAAGCAGAAGAAAGAATCTCAGAGCTTGAAGACCAAAACACAAAACTAACCCAAATTGTCAAAAGCATAGAAAAGAAGCTCAAAAAGACAGAACAAAACCTGCAAGAGATGAATGATCACTTCAAGAGACCAAACCTAAGGGTAATTGGGCTTCCTGAGGCAGAGAGAGAAACAGAGGCCACACTGGAACAAACATTTCATGATATCATTCAAGAAAACTTCCCTCATCTCATCAACAATGAAAAAATTCAAACACAAGAGATTCAGAGAACCGTTGCAAGACAACAAATGAGAAGACTAACTCTCAGACACATAATAATTTTCCTAAACAAAGTAGCTATAAAAGAAAAAATCCTAAAGGCAGCAAGAGAAAAAGGCCAGATTACCTACCAGGGAAGACCAATTAGAATAGCAGCAGATTTGTCCACAGAAACCCTTCAGGCTAGGAGAACCTGGAGCCCTATCTTCAAAGTTCTAAAAGATAAACAATTTCAATCAAGAATAACCTACCCAGCCAAACTAAACTTCATTAGTGAGGGAGAATTGAAATGTTTTCCAGATATCCAATCCCTAAGAACCTACACTGCCACCAGACCACCTCTACAAGAAACACTTAATAAAGTACTGAACACAGAAGAAAAAGAAAAAAGAACAACATTCTTCACAAGAGAACAGGCAAAAGATTAAAAACACACATGAGCCAACTCCAGAACCCAAAGAAAGACTACAAACAAACAGGAACAACTCTGTAAGAACCTTATGACAGGGATCAACTCTTGCATTTCAATTATTAGCCTAAATGTGAATGGACTAAATGCACCACTGAAAAGACATAGAATGGCAAAATGGATAAAATATCATCAGGCAACAATCTATTGCCTTCAAGAGACTCACCTCACTAGAAAGGACACCCACAGACTCAAAGTAAGAGGATGGGAAACAAACTTTCAGGTGAACGGAATACAAAAGAAAGGAGGAGTAGCGATCTTAATTTCAGACAAAATACCCTTCAAGCTATTAAAAATCAAAAAAGATACAGAAGGCTACTACATAATGATAAAAGGCTCAATCCATCAACAAGAAATATCTATCCTAAACATATATGCACCCAACATAGGTGCACCAACTTTCATAAAGCAACTTCTAGGAAAGCTAAAGAAAGATATTGACTCTAACACCATCATAACTGGGGACTTTAACACCCCACTCACAACCCTAGACAGATCATCAGGACAAAAAATCTGCAAGGAGATTCGGAACCTCAATGTGACTTTGGACCAAATGGACTTAATTGATACCTATAGAACACTCCATCCAAAGACCACAGAATATACATTCTACTCATCACCACATGGAACATATTCTAAGATCGACCACGTAATTGGCCATAAATCAAGCATAAGCAAATTTAAAAGGACCGAAATTCTAACATGCACCTTCTCAGACCACAGTGGAATAAAAATAAACATTGAAAGCCGGGTTCGGTGGCTCAGCCTGTAATCCCGCACCTTTGGAAGGCTGAGGTGAGTGGATTGCCTGAGCCCGCAGGTTCGAGACCCACCTGGGCAGCAAGACCTCATCTCTACAATAAATCAAAAAATCAGCTGGGCGTGGTAGCGTATGCCTGTAATTCCGGCTACTCGGAAGGCTGAGGCGGAAGGATCGCTGGAGCCCAGCAGGTCGAGGCTGCGGTGGCTGGGAGTGGCCACTGCACTCCAGTCTGGGTGACAGAGTGAGACTCCAACTCGAAAAAAAAAAAAAAAATTTAAAAAAAATAAACATTGACACCAACAAAGTCCACCAAAAACCCACAAAGACATGGACACTAAACAGCATGATGCTAAACAACTCCTGGGTCAATGATGAAATCAAAACAGAGATCAAAAGATATCTGGAAACATATGAAAATGAAGAAGCATCTTACCAAAATCTCTGGGACGCCTTGAAAGCTGTAGTAAGAGGGGAATTTATATCCCTACAAACACACATGAAGAAAATGGAAGGAACACAAATTAACAACCTAACAAGCCACCTAAAGAAACTGGAAAAGCAAGACCACAAAAACCCTAAATTCAGCAGAAGAATCCAGATCACCAAAGTAAAAGCCCAAATTCAGGACATAGAAGACAAAAAGATAATATAAAAAAATCAATGAAACCAAAAGCTGGTTCTTCGAAAGGATAAACAAGATCGATGGTCCCCTAGCTAGACTGACCAAGAAAAAACAAGAAAAAAATCAAATAACCACTATCAGAAACACAAAAGGTGAAGTCACATCTGACCCTGAAGAAATACAAAAGATCACTAGAGAATACTACGTATACTTGTATGGAAACAAACTTGAAAACCTTAAGGAAATGGAGGACTTTCTGACATCACACAACCTACCTAGTTTGGAACAAGAAGAAACTGAGACCCTAAATAGACCAATAACAATCAAGGAAATCGACTACATAATAAGAAAACTTCCAACAAATAAAAGCCCTGGTCCAGATGGCTTTCCAGCAGAATTCTACAAGACATTTAAGGAGGAGCTGATACAAATCCTACTGAAGGTATTCCAGCTGATTGAAAAAGATGGAACTCTCCCCAAATCATTTTACGAAGCCAACATCACATTGATACCCAAGCCAGGTAAAGATCCAGCAAAGAAAGAGAACTACAGGCCAATATCTTTGATGAACATAGATGCTAAAATTCTCAACAAGATCCTAGCAAACCAAATTCAGCAATACATCTCAAAAATCATCCATCATGACCAACTAGGCTTCATTCCTGGGATGCAAGGCTGGTTCAACATTTGTAAAACCATAAATGTAATTAAATACATCAACAGATGTCAAAACAAAAACCACATGATTATATCATTAGATGCAGAAAAAGCTTTTGATAAAATCCAGAACCCCTTCTTGATAAAAACCCTTGAACATCTAGGCATATGGGTAACATAACTCAAAATAGTAAAAGCCATCTATGAGAAACCCACAGCCAGCATACTCCTAAATGGACAAAAATTGGAACCATTTCCCCTGAAAACTGGAACAAGACAAGGACGCCCACTCTCACCCCTCATGTTCAAAATAGTATTGGGAGTCCTGGCTTGAGCAATCAGAGAAGAGGAGGCAATCAGGGGTATCCAAATAGGAAAAGAGGAAGTCAAGTTATCTCTCTTTGCAGATGATATGATTGTGTACCTTGAAACCCAAGAGAATCTGTCAAAAACCTCCTTACACTGATAAAGCCCTTTGGCAAAGTCTCAGGATACATAATAAATGTACAAAAGACAATCGCATTTCTCTACACCAATAATAAACAAACAGAAACCCAAATAAAAAACACAATTCCATTCACAATAGCCACAAAAAAATGAAATACCTTGGCACCTTCCTAACCAGAGATGTGAAAGACCTTTACAATGAAAATTACAAAACACTGCTCAAAGAAATCAAAGATGACACAAACAAGTGGAAAAATATCCCATGTTCATGGATTAGAAGAATCAACATTGTGAAGATGTCCATCTTACCTAAGGCAATCTACAAATTCAATGCAATACCCATCAAATTACCAGCAACACTCTTCTCAGAGCTAGAAAAGACAACACAGGAATTCATATGGAAACACAAACATCCAAGAATAGCCAGAACAATCCTCAGCAAAAAAAACAAAGCAGGTGGTATCACATTACCAGACTTCAAACTTTACTATAAAGCTACAATCATCAAAACAGTTTGGTATTGGTATAGGAACATGCATATAGATCAATGGGATAGAATTGAGATTCCAGAAGCAAAACCTCAATTTCTCAACCAACTCATCTTTGACAAGGCCTCCACCACCTACCACTGGGGAGAGGAGTACCTATTCAGTAAATGGTGCTGGGAAAACTGGCTGACCACATGCAGAAGATTGAAACAGGACCCCTATCAAAGATTAACTCCAAATGGATCAGAGATCTAAATGTAAAACCTCAAACCATAAGAACCTTAGAAAATGAAGGATATACCCTCACGGAAATCGGAACTGGCATCTAATTCCTAAACAAAACCCGAAACCCACAGGTCATAAGAGAGAAGATAGACAAGTGGGACCTTATTAAACTGACAAGCTTCTGCAAAGCCAAAGAAACCATCAAGAGAGCAGGGAGACAGCCTACAGACTGGGGAAAAAATATTTGCCAACACCAGGTCTGACAAAGGTTTAACATCCCAGATCTACAAGGAACTAAAACGTGCTGAAAAGAAAAAAACAAACAACCCCTTTATAAAATGGGCAAAAGATATGAACAGACACTTCACAAAAGAGGACATCCGAGCAGCCAACAAACACATGAAGAAATGTTCAATCTCACTAATCATCAGGGAGATGCAAATCAAAACCACACTGAGATACACCTAACTCCAGTCAGAATGGCAATTATCAACAACTCAAAATATAACAGCTGCTGGAGAGGCTGTGGTGAAAAGGGAACACTTCTACACTGTTGGTGGGAGTGTAAACTAGTGCAACCTCTGTGGAAAGCAGTGTGGCGATTCCTAAAAACTCTAAATATCGACCTCCCATATGACCCCGCAACCCCCCTACTGGGAATATACCCTGAAGAACTCAAATCACTCTATAAAAAAGATACCTGCACACGTATGTTTATCGCAGCATTGTTCACAATAGCAAGAACCTAGAAACAACCATGCTGCCCATCAAAAGAGGACTGGATTAAAAAAATGTGGTACATATACACAATGGAATACTAAGCAGCCATAAAAAAGAACAAAATCATGAATTTCGCAGCAACCTGGATGGAACTAGAGTCTATAATACTGAGTAACCTCTCACAGAAACAATGATCCGAGTATCACATGTTCTCACTCATATAATGGACCTTGAACATCCAATGTAATCCTATAAGAAAATGACTGACGGGACTGGGAAACTATAACTATGGAGGGGGAGGGAGATGGGATTAACAGTAGCAAATATCTGTCTGGGGATGGGGAAACACCTCTTATCAACAGGGTGCCTGAATGAAACGTAATTGTACACCTAACCCTTAACTGTAACCCACAAAACCATAATAAAAAATATTGATTAAAAAAAAAGATGTGTGAACCAAAGTGATAATGTGCAACATGTATATTTTACCCTTAAAAGGAAAAGGATACTGTTCTCCTTCCCCCCCACCCCCCTTCCCCCTGACTGGAATGCACACCCCAAGAGCAGCAATCTCAGGTCATAAGGATAAAGGCAGCATCACAGTGACAGAAAGAAAAGAGATGGAAGAATCTAAGGTACCTAACAGATTTTCATGGCAGGGTCACTATATTAGTCTGGACCTTTATTTCTGTGACACTGAAATAAAATTATATTGTTTTGTCACCATTTCTAGACCATAATCCCAACTTATACAGAGTTTGAGTTTTATTATCACAATGGGAAAGACTTTTTTTTTTTTTGAGTTGGAGTTTCACTGTCGCCCAGACTGGAGTGGAGTGGCTGCTCCTGGCCACCACAGCCTTGACCTGCTGGGCTCTGGCGATCCTTCCACCTCAGCCTTCCAAGTAGCTGGAACTACAGGCGCATGCTACCACGCCCGGCTAATTTTTTTGATTTATTGTAGAGATGAGGTCTCGCCTGCCCAGGTGGGTCTCGAATCCACAGGCTCAGGCAATCCACTCACCTCAGCCTCCCAAAGGCGCAGGATTACAGGCTGAGCCACCAAGCCCGGCGAAAGACTTTTTTTCAAAAAAGAGCTGAGATGGATCATCATAATCAGCATACAATGAAAGTGTTAATACTAGAACTCTAACCATCACTCTTGTGGGGTTTTTTTTATAGAAACTTTGCAGTTCTGCTAGAGTTCTATTCTACCTAAGATCTATTGCATTGATTTATTCAAACAAAGCTTTGAGCCTTTTTCATTTACAAATGTAACCAACCTTGCTTAATCTTGGCTTTACATCTTCACTATGGAACTTGTTGGTGCCATTTCTTGAGCCCTTCTGAGACCTAAAATAAGTCACCAAATCATTGAGCTCAACAGAGCTGACACCAGAGCTGGAGTGGGGCCCAAGACCCTGCAAGAATAGAAAGGGGGCAAATTATAAATCTTATCAGCCTATCATCTCCCAGAAGTTTTCATGTAAAGGCAAGAGACAAGGTTCTCACTGCTCTAACAAGAAAGAAAAATGCACGCAGGCCACAAACAAATGTATTTTGTCTAGTGTTTAAGGAGGCAGAGATGGTCTTCAAACTCAGAGGAGAAAAATAATATCTCTATCATCTTCAGTATGGATAGAACCTCCCTTTCTCTCACATTTTATCATCTCATTTCCTTCATATAAGCAAAAGGAGACTCCATTTCTTTTCATAGTAACATTATTTAATATTATAAGCTTTTGATGATACATTATATAAAATGTTATTATAGTCTGAATGATAACAACTAACCTTAAGTGCCCAGTAGGTGCCTTAAATTTGTTTTTCTCACTAAAGTCTCAAATCACCTTTTAAGGAAGGCATCATTAACACCATATATTATGGATGAGAAGGCTGATTCAGGAAGAAGACAAACAACTGGCCAGGGTCACTCAGCCAAGGCCTTAGTGATCAAGAAATCAAAGCTAGGCAGTCAAACTCTTTGCTTCCATCCTTAAACATGATCTTTCCTGCCTGTTGACCACCTGTAGAGGACACTGAAATTTGCCCCCCAGATCTATCTTCAAGGAAGGACTTGCTGCCCCCCTGTGGGAGTGTGGTCAGCAAACAGCCAGATTCTGCTCCTTCAGAGAATGCACATACAAAGAAAAACCTCCCTAGGGCCATGCCCTTCCCATGGCAGCCCAACGAGCAGTGACCAAGCAGGTGTGGGTACATAGTCCACCATTTTGGCCCAACATGGGGCACTCAGAGGGACAACACTGCTTCAGAACTCCCCAAGGAGTTGGCTGAGGCTTTGGAGGCTAGCACATTTTGACTTCTGCCTCTGTCCAACCTAGTTTCTTCACTCTTCCTTTAGTGGATATTGATTATAAATAAGCATCTCGTGCCCTAAACTCTCAGTGCCGGTTTCTGGAGAATCCTACCTGGGTCACCAATTTTACCAACAGAGATGGCTATCAGATGAGTGAATGTATACATGGATACTTGGGTTTTGTATAGCAAATAAAAAATGTTCAACAAATAAATAATGTTCTATTATATGCCAAGCACCTTCCTAGGAAAGAACAAAACAGAGGTCCCTACTCTGAGGTGCTGATGGCATTTTTGGGGCTAAGTTCATTGGTTTGAAATCTTGATTGTTGATTAGAATCATTCATGGCTTTGTGTTTTTGTTTATTTTAACCATACTCAGGCCCCACTGTATAAGAATTAAGTAAAGGTTGAAAACGATAGGGCCAAGCAACTTAAGCCAGTACTTCTCAAACTTTTACATGTATGTGAGTCACCTGGGGCTCTTGTTCAAATGCAGACTGATTCAGTAGGTCTGGGGTGCTGCTGCTGGTGATGGTGATGGCGGTGGTAGTGCCAAATCACAGAGGATTTAAAAGACACAAAGAAGCCCAAGATAAACACAGTAGGGAAGTATAGTCTCCCACCACAGAACTTGCAATGATTTGATGGTTTTGCTTGACAGACTCTGCACATGAGAATATCACCAGTTTTTTAAAAACTACTCAACACCCTTCTATCACCATCATTCCTTCCTTAAAGGATAAGACACGGGTACAGGGAAAAGAAAAATATAAAATACCAAACCATTTCTCCCTAAACCATTGAAATATTCAAATAAAGTCTTATATGATTTACTTTTTGCATTTAGATGCTAATAATAAAGACCATTGTCTCTCTCTCTCTCTCTCTCTCTCTCTCTCTCTCTCTCTCTCTCTCTGTGAGTGTGAGTGTGTGTGGGGGGCAATTCTGATGTATCAAGACTTTTCTTCTTTTCTAAACACAGTCATCTTCACAAGCAACTTTGACAATACACTTTCATTTTGTCAGAGTTGCTTGGGATAAAATTTGCTCAGCCATTAAAAGGTGGGAAAGTGTCCTGCTGCTGTGTATATGAGAGAAGGCCACTGTTTTGTCATATGTCAGCTACCCATCCGTTGAGGCAGAGGAAGCAATTGGTTCATGATGGGATCGGTAGGAAGCCCTCCAACCTTAATTATCAGTGTGCCCCCCAGTTTCACTGGGCTTGTCATTGACTCTGACAAGCTCAGAGGCAGACGAAAAGACAAATAGCACATCACCAACTGGTTAATTAGCAGCGAGCAAAAAGCAACCCAAATTGCAAGCCCAAGGAAA
This sequence comes from Cephalopachus bancanus, assembly GCA_027257055.1. Lineage (NCBI taxonomy): Eukaryota > Metazoa > Chordata > Mammalia > Primates > Tarsiidae > Cephalopachus > Cephalopachus bancanus. The sequence goes on along the minus strand of JAPVLO010000335.1, from coordinate 2,195,772 downwards.
TATGCCACGAGAGTTGCTTTTCGTATGTTGGAGTCAAGCAACACATGCAAGAGGAAATGGTGAATTTTCCATGTTCCAAAAGGTATCTCAGTGGCTCTCTTGAGTCTGCTTCAGAAATCAAGTCAAATATTACTAATCACTTTCTTTTTCAGTGAGTTACCAAAGACCTACTGTGTGCCTGGTCCCAAAACTATGAAGAGAAATACAGTAAGGCTGATTGATTCATTTTCTCACGTATTCATTCAACAAATATATATTGTTGTCTACTACTTTTACTACCTCCAGGCACTGAGCTAGAATCTAGATATATGACTATAAAAAAGAAATGCATACTCTGACACAAGTTACAACATGGATGAACTTTGAGGACATTACATGGAGTGAAATAAGCCAGCCACACAGGGACAAACACCGTATGATTTCATTAGGTGGTGTTCTTACAGTCAAAATATAGAGACGAAATGGAATGAGGGTTGTTAGGGGTGGGGAGGAGAGGGGCATGGAAACCTACTGTTTAATGATTACAAAGTTTCAATTTGGGATGATGAAAATTCTAGATAGTGGTGATAACAGCGCAAGAGTGTGAATGTACTTAATGCCACTGAGCCACACACTTAAAAATTATTTTAATGGCACATCTTATGGTTTGCATCACATCTTACCATGCTTGGAAGTGTTTTTAAAGAAAAACAAAATAGCTGGGCTCTGTGGCTCAGTCTGTAATCCCAGCGCTTTGGGAGGTTGAGGTGAGTGGATTGCCTGAGCCCGCGGGTTCGAGACCTGCCTGGGCAACTTGGCAAGACCTCATCTCTACAGTAAATCAAAAAATTAGCCGGGCGTGGTAGCGCGCGCCTGTAGTTCCAGCTACGTGGAAGGCTGGGGTGGAAGGATCGCTGGAGCCCAGCAGGTCGAGGCTGCGGTGGCCGGGAACAGCCACTGCACACCAGTCTGGGCGACAGAGTGAGACTCCAACTCAAAAAAAAAAAAAACGAAAAGAAAAGAAAAAAAAGGCGGGATTCCTGTCCTCATAAAAATTACAATCTAGTGGGAAAGTAGACATGAAATAAACTGAAAAATCAATATATAATTATGCATATGCTATGAAGAAGAAAAGATCCCTCTCATCAGAATCAATGGGACTAATCTACCTAAATGCAAAAATAACCACCAGATTATTTGCTTTATAGAAACATTCTTCCTTTACAAACGAATCCCTTTTAATATTGAACTCTCAAGTACGTTGAAGGTTTATAGATAAATCATTCACTGCCTAACTAAGAGGCCTAGAGGCAGAGAATTTTCAAGATGAAGTGTTATGAGGCAGTGCCAATTGAAGATCAATCAGAAATTACAATAAGCATCATGGTAATTACAGCAAAAACTAATGGAAAAAATGATTTAACTCATAAAAGTTTACTATATACTAGTTTTATGCACACACATACCTATAAAATGATGTGATAAAAAAATCCATATGATGCTTTGTGGTTTGCATATTTAATAGACGCAGTTATTGCTTGCGAGCATAATATTCCATATTTACTTGTCTAATATTCCTGCTCATGCTGATTATTTGAGCATTGGTGTTTTTCAGAAAGTAAACACAGCATGTCACTTCAATTCTCACTGCTATTGTGCAAAGGGTTTAAACTTTTGTGCCTTTGTTTTAAAAAAATTCTTAGCAAAAGCTTCTCATTAAAATGTAGAGAAGATAAGCATCCAGAAATGTATCTTGGAACTTGCATTGAAAAAAAAAAAACTACAGAAAGCCTTTGGATTGAACACTGTGCTTTTATCCTCTGACAATGTGGCAAACTTTCAGCATTTCCTGGAATATTTTCCAACGCCTTTAAGCACCTGAAGGGTTTCTTGCATGTTGGATTGGTTGGCAGGGAGGATGTGAGAGAAGAGAAGCTAGCAGAAGGAGGGAAAAAGAAGAGGATACCTTTTAGATTAACCCACCAAATAATCACATCCTTTAACGGTGACTTTATCAGGTCTAAGGCAAAGACAATACTGCCAGGATAATTAACAATTCTGGTCTAAAAAAGCTGGAGTTGATTATCTAAAGAGCAGGCTGCTCTTTAAATTAAAGATGATATCTGAGGCATTTACAGCAATGTATATTATAGCCACAGATATTACACAAAAATATATAGGCCAGGAGTCTACTCCCCATTGTCTAAAAGAGTCAGCCAGGTGAATGCATTGAGTGGAGTGGGCTGGGTAGGGATGGAGGTGAGCTGGCCAGATCTGCTCTTAATGAAATGGGCAGGTGTTTCTCATCCACTCTGGCAGGGCAGATGTGTCCCCAGTTGACAGAGCTTCCAAATTTCAGAGGAAGCTGGAAATACTGATTTTCATGTAAAATCTGGTTTATAAATATTGGCCCATATAGAATTAATTTTAAAAATACATATAATTTTATAATTGCTATACAGGCCAAACAAAATATATTGCAGGCTGAATTTACTGGAGACCACTAATTTTGACCTATGTCTTAGTTGATCCCAGTTCCCAAACACAATGGTAGGAGAACATTCAGGAATCTTCTGCTGAGCATAGGATTTCATAATCTGGTCTTGGATGCCCTCAGAAAAGTCAAAAAACAACTCTCTGGGTGGGAGAAGTGTGGACTTCACGACTTGGCTTGAAAACATGCCAGAAAATACTACCTCTACACCTGGGGCATGGGAGGCAGGGAATTCTCAGGACTTTGCCTAAATGTCTCTTCTTTCCCTCCTTCCTCTCCACTCTTACCACAACCCAAACAGTATGAAAGTTGTTCCCAGTGTGCTGGTTTTCTGTATGAAGATGTGGGTTCATGAAGCTAGAAGAGAGTTAAAATCTCGAGAGTTATCTTTGGCAAAAGAAATCAAGGTATTCCCTCTAGCTAGTTCTCGTCCAAAAAGAAAGATTCCTTTTTTTCACCAAAGAACCACCTAGTGAAAGAGGGTGAGGGAAAGTGATTTGCCACACTACAAATATATTCTTTTAAAACAAAAACTTCCCTTTGATAGGCCCAAAAATCTTCCAAGCTGTATTACCAGATTTTCAAACTGGCAGGTTTCAGGAAAAATCTGTCCTTCAAAGAGTTTAATTTGACTAGCACAGGTAATTTTGTTTTGCTTTGTTTCTAAAATATTTTTAATTCTTCCATGTGGAAGTGTGCACTCTAGTTTGGCAAAATACCCCATCATGACCATTTGTCCTAAAACCTGCAGAGGCAGAGTATATGTTATCTGCTTGGCTTCTGTAGACATTTGAGTTTGCTACCTCTGGACTTTATTTTTCTTTTATCTATTCCTCTATGTAATCTTCTTAAAAGAAACCAGGCTCCATATAAAATCTACAAGCTAGGTACAATACACCCAAACCAATCATGCAAAAATAGGCCTACCGTGTGTAGGACTGTACCTAGTACTGATGATATACTAATGAGTAAAGATGTGGGGCCAGCCATCAGAGAGCTCAAGGTCATAATGGGAGAAATAAATCAGCAAGGAGACAAGCTCATTGCCAAGTGAAAGCTGCGCCAATGTAGATATGCTAGAATGCTGGAGATACAGGCAAGGACTAGATTAGGGGGGTGTTGAATTTAGAGGGGCTCTAGTCATTTGTCTTCTTTGGAGACTGTTGCATGATCCTTCTGGACCCAGATTCTTTGTTTTTAACTGATCGGGATGGTAGCCAGGCTTGAATGAGTGAGGTGCCATGCAACTTGTAGGAGGTGGGTAGTTTCTCCCTCATCATTATTGGGTTTGGCCATGTGCTTTGACTAATGGCATGTGAGCGGATAAATACAGGCAGGAGTTGGAGAATGAGTAGGCATCAGAGCAGAGTTGAACTGAGCCATAACCAATCTGTACTTTTGGTTTAATAAAAATGATTATTTGTTACTCTAATCCTCCAAAATTTGGGGATCGTTTATTATGCAGCAAAGCTAACTGATGCACTAACACGGTTCACTGATAACCTTTTTCTTGTTTAGGAAAAAAATGTTGACAGTCTTCTGCTCAGATAAAGTCCACACACAAGCGACTCAGCAAAAATAAGAGGTCCACATGACAACATAGAGGCATGGGATACAACTGGCGGGTCAAACCCAAGTTCCTTAGTTTCCCCCCTAAACATGCCCCTCCCACTGATTTTGCCAGTTTCAGCAAATGGTAACTCCATTCTTCTTGTGGTTCAGGCCATAAACATTGCACTCATTCTTGACTTTCCTTTCCCTCACGCCTCATACCCAAGTCAACGGCAAATCCTGTTGGCTCAACTGTTGAAATATATCATACATCTGCTCCCTTCTTCCAACTTCACTGCCGCAGTCCTGATGTCAGCCCCCATGATGTCTGCCTGCATCATTGCATGACCTGATTTCCTAATTCTGCTCCACCCCCTCAACAGTCTGCTTTTTACCCAGCATCCAGATTAATCATAATAAAGTCAAACTGACATCCCTCTTTTCTTCAGCACCTTCCACTGACTCTCCTCTCAGTCAGAATAAGCCAAAGATCTTACGACAATCCACCAGGTCTCATATTCTCTCCCTGTTCACTTGCATCCAGCTACACTGATGTCCTTGTTGTTCCCCTAACATCCCACACATGTGCCCACTTTGGGATTTTTCTGCCTACTTGTTCTGCCTGAACTGCTCTTCAAGCAGAACCTGTTGGTTTGCTTTCAGTTTCTTCATTTCTTGGCTCAAATATTCTCTCATCAATTAGACCTCTCCTGAAAATCCTGTGTAAAAAAGCAACCTCATCCCCACCACCTTCTGTCCTACCATTTGTAACCTCCTTCATCTTTCTCCATAGCAATTCTCACAACCTGACTAACGATATGTTAGTTGTTTTCTGATTCCTTCTTCTGGAGGGAAGCCCTGTGAGGATACGAATTTCATTTTGTCCACCTCTTTATCCTCAGCTCCTACAAAGTGCCAGGCATTAGTAAGTCCTCAATACATATTTGTTGAACAAATAAATATTGGGATCAGACCAATCTACATTTGAATTCCAGCTCTGACACTTACTTGGGCAAGTCACATTACCTCTCTGAACTTCTACTTAATCATCTGCTAAATGTGATCATAATCACCTCTCTTTAAGGCTTTTGTGAGGTATAAAGATAATGCCTTTTGGGGGCTCATGTCAGTAAATGATAGCTGTTATTGTTGTGTTAGACACTGCTTATTTCTCACCTCTCTGACATTCTTGTCCAACCTGCTGCAGCCACATTGGCCTGACCATGCCAAGCTCATGTCCACCTGACATTTGCACCTACTACTATACCTACCTGGGATTTCCCCAAAAATCTGCATCATGGGTTTCTGCTTTTCATCTCTCATGTTCCAGCTCTGATGGGACCTCTTCACAGAAGATATCCCAGCCACCCTGCCTCAAGTACCCCATCAGGCACATGCGACCACAACATGGGCTTATGTCCCCTGCTAGTCATTTGTTTGCTGGCCCTTCACACAGCTGCCCCAACCAGAAGACAAACTCCAGGAGGAGAGAGAGAGAGAGGTCATCTGTCATGTTCATTAGCACTTATGCCATACCTGGCACATAATCCACACTTAGTAAATATTTCTTGAAAACTTAATGGAGGAAATGCACAAGGCAAATAATGTATATGCATGATAGCCTGTTTTCTGATTATCGTCATGGAATCCTAGTACCATATGGGTTAAGAATCAGGTGATGTTGTGCGAGAGAGAACAGCAGAATGGAAAGAAATTTGTGAAGTATTCCACACCCAAGGGACCAGGAAAGTATTTTAATTTCTTTAAAAAAAAAAAAAAGACTGTAGCTTAAAGTATGTGCTAAAATAGAAAATCATCAGTCATATCCAGATGACACCAAAGACTTAGGAAAGCAAGAAACCTTTGGCTAGAATCACAAGTCTACTATTTACAAACAGCAGACTGGCACTGCAGAGTGGAAGGAAAGAAACCCTGCCTAATTTGTGCTAGAGCAGACACATTTAAATATGGATAGTTGGGAAATAATTATGGCTGGATTATTCAGGGCCAGCTCATCTTCATTTCAATCCTAAATGGAGACAGTTTTGCCCTTTGGGCGTAGAGACTGAAGTGCCTCCTCCCCTTTAGAATTCAAAACAGAAATGAAAAACATCTCCTAAAAAAGGTCAAGATTCAGGTTTCGGAGATTTGCCAGTGCAACCAGGAATTAGACTTCAAAAAAATAAAAATACTCCTTCAATTTCTGTAACCACTTGACATGTCCGTAAGTGTCAAAATGTAGTCTATGGCATGGACTTATCCTCTGATGAGATTGTAAAAGTTTTGTGAGAAGACACAGCCAAACTCGTCTCCTAGGATGCAAGGAAATTGTTTTGATTTCTAAGTTATTTCAGAGAAATTATTTATCATCAGTTGGGAGAATATATATGAATCTTGAAGCCTCAGTGTTTTGCTTTTGGTCAGCTATATGAGTTTACAAAGAGGATGCTAATCAAGCAGACAAGTATCTTGTCTTCACACTTGTCCAAATTAAAGACAGATATTGAGGTGAATTTTCCATCCAGAACAGGCAGTGAAAATTCATTTCTTTCTATTCCCTTAGTGTTTCCTATAATTCACTCTGATCAAAGTATATAGGCATCAAGAAATGCCTGTAAAAGGGGCTTTTAAACTCTTAGTTGTTTGCAGAATATTAGTAACACTATAAAAACTTTATGTTAATTAATGCTGCATTTTAATAGATTTCCTGGAAGTTTGTAACTATGTACTATAAAGGCTTTCAAGATAATGTATTATACAGTGGTTATCATAAACTCCAAAGCAGTTCAAATATTTCTTTTATGCCCCCAATAACTTTCTCAGAAAAGTTACAGTATTTAAAAGATTCAAATGCAGAATAAAAAGAAAAAAAATTCCTCACCAGGGGATATTTTAAATTTTTATATCTCTCATCATGATCAATCTAATTTCTTGGCAACACTGTACATAAGATTGCTTATAAGCAAAAAACCAGCTCCACATCCCATCAGTTATATTGGGATAGATTGTCCTCTGTAAAAACAGGACAGGTTTTACAGAGGCTAGGCAGTTCAGATAACTCACAACTTGCATATGCCTCTGGACCAAGCTTCTCTCTATATGAACATTGCTTATCATTGCTTATCTCTCTAAGTTTAGGCAAAAAGAATCATTTGCAGTTCAAAGAAATCCCATTTTTCATATTCAGCAGGCAGATTAAAGGGAGAGTTTGATTGTAAGAGTTTCAAGAGAGATCAAATTCAAATTAAACTTCAATACATGAGTGTAAGATGTTAAAACTTAAATCCCAAAATGCAAGATCTCTGTGGATTTTTCAAGCAAAAGAAATACTTGGTTTCTATTCTGTCCTGAAGGTTTTGAGCATTCCATTCCAATATAAATCACCATTTCTTACAAAGGTAAACAATAAAGATTTTCTTATAACTTTAAAGAAGGAAAATAGTAAGTATCACCCCAAATAGAAGTTTTTAAAATCCAAATGACTTGAATTGTGGCTACAAGTTGGAAAACCTGAAGAACAGAAAGCTGAAATTATACAAAAGGAGTTCCATTTCAGTATTTTGATATGACTGGTGAGTCATAAACATGGCCGCCCATAAATCCAGTTGGACTCTCTGAAAAATATACTATACTAATATACACACAAATATCTCACCTTTCTCCTGCCAATTTATACAAACAGTATTATGAGTGCTCTGCGGCTCTCAACGAAGGTCTTGGAAGCTATGTATCTCTTACTTTTCTCCATTCCCCAAGTCCCAGTTATAAAACATTTGTCATCTGAGCTCTGTATCCGACAGCATCTGCATTATATTATGTTTAATCTCAACTCCAGGAAAGGAATACATTTCCTGAACTTCTGAACGCTATTATGATTTTTCCATCAAAATTTGAAGCCCTCACAGTGACCTTAGTTGAAGACTTTTCTAGAATCTCAAAATGATCAGAACATATACATATATCTATGTATGTAAGTGTGTGTGTGTGTGTGTGTGTGTGTGTGTGTGTGTGTGTGTGTGTGTGTGTGTTCTCATTTTGCTAGTTAAAAGAGACCAAAAGTGAATGATATAAGCCTGTAAATAAGAGCGATAACAACTGCCAAAAACTCAAGTAACTAACCTGAGAATTATAGTCATCAGTTGTAGGGTGACCAACCACCCCTATTTGCCCAGGACCAAAGGATTCCTGAGAGATGAGCTCCTCAGTGCTGCAGCCAGTACAGTCCTGGGCAAACTGGAATTATTTGCTCATGCTAAAAGCTGCACACGGAAATTAGCAATGGAGTTTTTTTTTTTAAGGAGAAAAGCTCCAAGTTGTTTTAGAATCTATGATCCTATGAGAAAAAGAAAATATATATGGTGTTATCATTAATCCTTTATTGTGATCATCCTGGAATGTTTATCTTTACTACAAAGTCTCTTAGACCATTCAGTCTCTCTCTCTCCCTCTCTCTCTCTCCCCCCCACCACCTTCCTGCTTTCCCTCCTCCCTCCCACTTCTCTCTTTCTGCATTTCTTTCAAAGTCCAATTTACAAATACCATTTAGAAACCATACCTTAGAGACTTCATTTAAATGTTTGGCAATACGAATCTTCTCTCCTAGCCCCCCAAGTCGTGCCTCCCCTCCCCCAATGATGTAAATACAATTAGTTGATTGAAAGCACATTTCATGTTTTGCTTCTCTCCTAAGTGTCTTGGTGATGGGGTCCACACTGTGTGAGTCACTCATGCATGGTCCTCCAGGAAGAGCCAAAAGATGGAAGGGAAATACAGCCCGAGGAAAAAGTCTATAAAGATTTCTCGCTTTCCTAATCCCTTCTCTCTAATGTTTCTTTGTAAATTTGTCAGATGGGAATGAAATTGCCTCATAACTCTCCAGACGTGAAGAGCATCTCTGAAGAAAATTACGTACTTGTCAAAGCAAGGGGGAATTTATGTTGGTGTTCCTGAGATGTGATTTTATTCCGTCTATTTCCTTTGTGCACATCAGAGCAACTAGAGAGACAAAAAAAAAAAAAACAAACAACTAGTTTATGGATATTTTTTTCACTCTGGTGCATTTTTTGCTTCTATTTTTCCCTTTTGTTTTCTTATTCTCCCCTCCTTTCATCTATGTTTATTGCCAGTGACAGTAAACTTCCATACAACAATGCTGTGATGATAGTAGCAATGATTTCTACCAGTATAAGGCAGTTCAAACAAGCACAAAGATGATTTCCCCATGGACAATTCCGGAAGGTGTGGGTTACATTTTTGAGTCCTACCCGATACTGGCCAGGGATGATTTGGGTACAAAAGTCTTGTTAATGTTCCTTCCGGGCAGTGGCATGCTTTTCCTGAAATTAAATTCTTTTCCCTGGACTGCACATTAAGGCTTGTATTTCCTGCATTTTGTTTTCTGAATTTAGAAACTGCAGAATCTTGCTTGCTTGGTGGGTTCACTGTAAAAGACACAGTAAAACTAGCAGAGAATTTGGAGACAGGCATACCAGGGTTCAAATCCCAGCTCTTCAACAAACCAGCCGGGCAAAATATGCAACTTTTTTGAACTTCACTTTTTCTTATTTGTTCCTCAAGAGTGCCCATTTCCTGGAACTTTTACAAGGATGAAACAAAAAAGCTTCAGAACTGAGAGGGTGCATAGCACTGCGGTTAGGAGTCTGAATTTTTGAGACATCAAGGAATTTCAAGGTCACCTGGCTGTCCCAGCTCCACTATTTCCTAGGCAGGTGACCTGGGCAAATCAATCAACTACTCTGTTGCCTCAATTTCCTTATCTGTAAAGTGGAGATGACAATAACACTATTTCATACAGTTTTGTGAAGATCCCATGAGTCAAAAGAGCACTTAGTCTGCTGAACATTTTATAGCTGTTTGCTATTTCATTATAACATATGTCAAGCATCTGGTACAAAGTACCTATTCAATAAATATTTTTCCTTATCCTCCTTTCCATAAGCTCTTTCCTTGAAAGCCTGTTTCACTCACCATGTTTCTTCGACATCCCACACAAAGCCCATCTCACCACAGGTGTTTAAGAAATGAAGAATTAATTAATGTCCAGATGCCTTGTTACTGGTGATATTCTATATATTTGGTTTATTTCCCTCTTGCTTTGCAATACTTTTTAAATATTGAAGAAAATGAGAAAAACATTTTTCTTTTAATGTTCAACCTCACAAAAAATGGTTCACTGAAAATTCAAATAAAACACATTAGGGGAAAAAAAGCACACACAAAAAAGAAAGAAACAACATAGTATATTCTCAAACAAGCCAAGATTCTAAGTGCTATTTTGAATCTTTCTGGAAGCTGATTCTCACTAAATGAAAAATGAGACAAATACTTCATGGATGGGTCTAGATGGATTGGTAAGATTTTTCCAGAGGGGTTCCTTGAGGAAGCATTTATTGGGAATTGGAGTGATCATGCTAACTTAATCCATGTAAGTGATGGCTAAGGAATGCGAGAGCTGAGACGATGGTCTGACAGAATGTCTCCAGGAATGACCCCATTCTGTGGGAGAGAAGGTGTCTGTGATCTCCTTCACCTCCAAAGCCCTGTCCGTGGCACATCTGAAATTCAACCAGAGTGTGAAGGTTTGGAAACAAGACAAGAAAGTTCTCACTATATCTCAGACCTTACACCTGGGAAACTTAGACTACATTATCATTATTCCACATGCTTTAATTAAGCCAGCATAAATAAACTTCAGAAACTTCAGGATGCAACGAGCACGGTTAAGTGCTACAGGGAATCGTTCGATGCCTTCTAAACACCAGCATTAGGGGAAAGTGGGTCTCCCAAAGATTGGGATGCAAATGCAGTCTTGTTTTTCTTTGGTTAGATAATGTTAAACGATTAAAGTAATTATAAGGCTCAGGGAAGACCTACCTTCCCCCCTTCCCCCCCAAGTCTACTTCCTCTGCCATTCTGATCAGAACATACATTGTTTATTACCCCCTCGTTTCCCAGCCCCCAAATATCATTACAATGTCTGTGCCGTGATATATGTGTGGTTGTTACCCTTTTAATGGATAAAAAAAGATTTAAGTACTTCATTCTGTTGCATTTTGACAGCTGTTAGCCATCATTTTTCCATTCACCTGCATTTAGCAATCCCATAAAGGAAGGCAATCTCAGAAGGAACACGAGCCGGGCACTGCAAGGTGATAATTCTGTATCACTCTGGCCTATAAATACCTGCCAAGCTTTGTGCTGAGTCAGCAGTCTGTGACGGAGCGGCAGCGGTGCCCTTTTATCTGTGTGAGTGTCTCACAGCAATTGGACCACCAGCCCCTGCAGTGAAAATCCATAGTATCGATCAGGCCATTTCTCCACTGTAATTCTTTTGTAGGAAATCCCTGATGACAAATTTTATCTGCACCACTTTTTGATCGCTGGCTTGATGTAAAGGATCTCTAAGGGCAGAGTTAAGCGCTGGGCCGTTCCACGTTATCAAGCAGCCGTTTTATTTACTGAAACTACAATTGCGGTCACATGCACACACTAAAAAAGGAAGAGAGACAGAGAGGATCGGGAGAGGGGGAAAAATAGAGCCAAATAATATTTCAAAGGAAACAGAAGGCAAAAGGGGGGCGGAAGAGAAAAGGTTGCATCAGCTACTTGACTCAAACATAGGTTATAAAAGGCTGCTTCACGTTTATAATCACATAAATAGTGGAAATGGTGTTTTGATAATAATGCTGAGATGATGGAGAGTTGTATATTGAAATTGAGTCGGGTCTATTTTTCTCTCCATGCTGTCCCTAGCCATCTAATCTCCTCAGACTTGCTAAGCTTTTGTTTTTTTCTTTTATTCTCTGTCCCCAATAAGTTAGGAGAATCTCTTCATCTGACGGTGTTCATCAGAGATTAGGATCAGGTGCGAAACTGAAACCCAAGTGAACTTCCGTAAAATCTTCAAACCCCCAAAGAAAGAAGGGAAAGTTTATGTAAGAACCTATATCCTTACAGTATTGCTGGTCTTGCTATTTCTGGGGACAAGTGCAAAATGGAAAGAAAAGAGAATGTCCCTCCATGGAATTGATAGGCTGATACTTCCAGCTACAAAGCCACACCAAGTCATCTGTTAACTCCCAAGTGTTCAGAGCACGTAGGAAAAGCTTTCCTCCTGGCTTGCTGAGGTAGACTCAGAGCTACCGTAGCCGAGTTTCTCAGCCTCAGCACTGTGAAGATTTGGGGCTGGAAAATTCTTTGTTGTGAGAGACTGTCTTGTGTGTGGTAGAATATTCAGCAACGTCTCTAGCCCCATCACTAGAGGTCAGTCACAGTCTTGTCTCCCAGTTGTAACACCAAAACTGCCCCCAGATATTGTCACATGTCCTGTGCAGGGGGATGGGGGACAAAGTCACCCTGGTTGAGAACCAATACTTGTCAGGACTGGGGAGTGGATGAGTAGAAAAAGAGAGGTGTCCACAAAGGGGGAGATGCCTTGAGCTTTTCAATTTGGTTGGGCACACATAGGAGTGAAACAAATAATCATTTGCACCATAAACCAAATAATGACTAAGTGAATGTTTCCATTTCAAGAGTCACAAGCTGGGTTCTCTTAGCCCATATTCAGCCTACAGAAGAGTTTTATTTGACCAACAACATTGGGAATTGAATTTGCACCCTTGGGTGGAACCTCAACTCTGTAGTTCAAGGCCTCCACACTCCCCTACTCCATTATCTCATATTTGATGTCTTTCTGAAAGTATGAGACCTATACTAAAAAGTCTTTGTTTATCTGAAATTCGAACTTCAGTAGAGGTATCCTGTATATTTTTTTGAAATTATCTTCCTCCAACCCTAACCCCCCTGTCTTACAGCTTCATTGGTCTGTGGCTTCCATGTGACCTCTATGGAGATCAAGAGGTGAAAACTTCAGGATTAGATATCAAATTCCAAGCATAGATCATATTTGATGAGCACCCTTTGTGTGTCACCACTGCATTGCAATTTAAGCTGTTTTAATGAATGTCCCTCAAGTCTGGGGGTCTTCATGTGATAAAAGTATGGCAAGGAATAACATTATCTCACACCATTTTGCACAGTGAATTCCCTAGGCATCTGCTCAAACTTGGATGTGGAGTTAGGTGGATACAGAGCACCCAGGAAGCTTTCTGTGTCCTCTGGTTGCTGCTAGAGTGTTTTCAGATAAAGAGTATGGTCTGAGAACATCCCCATAGAAGTAGCATCTTTTAGAGCCAAGACATGAAGGATGAGGATGTTTTCCTACATCT